>JARHVA010006490.1:442500-900404 GCA_037957365.1 Torreya grandis | reverse complement strand
AGAGAAGAGAGAGAGAGAGAGAGAGAGAGAGAGAGAGAGAGAGAGAGAGAGAGAGAGAGAGAGAGAGAGAGAGAGAGAGAGAGAGAGAGAGAGAGAGAGAGAGAATGATGGTCCAGACTCTTAGCCAAATAAGATAGACCTGATGAGCTTCTAATCATGGGTATTTGTTTTAGGTTTAGCCTTTTATGTTTCATAAATAAATAATAATAATATTAGTAACTTGGTGACCATATTCATCTGCTCAGGTCAAAATAAGGAGAAAAATTTTAATGTATTTTTGGCTTGCTTGATCAAACTAATGATTATTCATCTTATCTCCAATCCTTCAAGGTCCTTCCATGGCATCCTAAAAATTTGGTTCACAGGTGTGGACCTATAAAAGTAGGAAATATCTAAGCTAACAATATATGTAGGCTACAAGGAAGGTTTCATTAGTGAAAAAGTGGTATCTAATGCATGTGTTTGAATGTGAATAGTGTTTTAAGGTAAAATTATGTTGTCTTGATGTTATCCACATCTCCTTAGTTCATCTTGAATACTCAGATGGATTATCTTCAAATTTGGGTTTCACTGCATAGAAAGGTAATATGTTTCATACTAGTGGTTTAGAAGTTATCAAGACACTATAAAGGATAGCTAAGGAGTATTGTATCCACACCAAAATTTCCTTCTCTCAAGATATTCAAATATATCATATTCATCTAGGGAAATAAACCACCATTTATCTCTCAAACACCTTCATAGTCTTGTTTTACAAATTTTAAGGTTTTTTAGTAGAGTTTGAGGCTTTTGAAAAGTCCTAGGTTTCCATTCCTTACTATATATGCCTCATTGATAGCCTAAAAATGTTATGCACTATTATTTATATGAATATATATTATTATGGCCCCTATAAACCATTTTGGGTGTGAGTTCACAATTCAATCTAAGCCATCAAAGAGCCTCTAGCTTTTGACAACCTCATCACTATCAACCAACCTAAGTTCAAGCCATGCATTCCAAGTTTAAAGCTCCATATAACCTTACAGTAATCACCATAGGTCACTACTCTCTACTCAAGACCAAGGTATAAGAACAAGGTCTAAATTACCTGTAATATTATCAAATACCATTGGTGTTGTTAGGAACCTATGCTACCCCTTCTCTTTACTTTGTTAGTATAATAATTTCTATGGGTGCATATGCTTTATAAGTCATCCCATGAGCATTTTTTTTATCCCACATTCATGGGAAGTAGAAGCTACTTAGATTATACTTAGTATAATAATAAATGTTGAGGCCAATTAAGGCATCCATGAATTTATTGTATTGAGCTTACTCAAAGGAGGTTACCCCCTCAAAGATGCCAATTATTTTGAAATTCAACCATTGTAATTCAATTCTAATTATTTAAGTTAATATATTACTACTTTTCATAGTTTATTTCATGTATTTGAAATTATCTACTAACTTATTTAGGAAGGATCCTCTCATCTGATATCAGAGAACTTTCTAGGGAATTTTTTTCTTCTAGAAAGTCTTCACTCTATTCTACTACATAATCCATTTAATTAATTTTTCATAAAGTAATTCTCTATATCACAATAACCTATTTCAAAATAGGGTAAAAACTTGATCACATAATTTTGGGAAGTGCTTCAGTGAAATCCCTAAAACTCATTATGAGTACCATAGGAAACCCCAAAGTAGCTAGCCATTGAAATGACCTGCCAGTGAAATAGGCAACGATCCTTCTCAAGTAAGTAATTCCCATATGTGAGGAAAACTAGGAGCTATCACTGAGAGGTAAATTTTTGGATAAAAATTTTCTAGAGAGTGGTACTTTCTTATATTACATTGGTGGTCAGAGTGATATATTTAAACCCTTAGATAGCTACTGAAACTTGGGGCCCATTTCCATTAGTTTCATAATATTTCTAGTAGACTATCAAAAAAATCAATTAGTAGAGTATCCACAAACTGTCAAAGTACTTGCAGCCAAATAATTGATATAAAATAAAAACTAAGAAATATCTATTCTATCAATTTTAGAAAACTATCCATAGATTCTCAAAACATTTATAGATACAAAATAGAAAAAACATAGATTTGCATTCCTTACCATATCTCTCCATCTATAGCCCCATTGATCCTCAAATTTTATCCAAACACCTAGAATTCCATTCCCCACATTTTCTTCCTTGAGGTCCCATATCTTGACTCCAATCCTAATTCTCATAAGTCTCAATTTACCCTTTTTTTTATTTTTTCCATAACTTCTATTTTTGTCCATTAGCCTCAAAAACTTCCCATAGTGTTCATCTCCCATTTCTACTCCTTTTTCCCTCTTTGATAAATTTTTTCATTCTTCCATTTTCACTCATGAAATTTCCCTCACCTTCAATCATACTCCCACTATGTAAAAAAATTATTAAAAGTACCTTTACACCTTCTAAATTCAACCAAATCAAAAACTTTCCTTACTAAATGTGTTTTAAATCTAGTTTTCCTACCCATTTCAAAAAAAAATCTCTTATTCAGGTCATGGTAGTAACCCAAAAAAGAGAAAAAAGCATGGAGGATTAAATTACCACCCTCAAAACACACATCAAATATTTGATGAAAAAATTCTTAGCCTAATTATTCAACATATGAACTTCATCAATAGACAAAATCTAGATTCCTCTTTCAACACCAAATTTTATTCTTCCAATAATTTTTGTTGGCTAAAGCTTGATTTTCTTTGATCTATGGTGCATATTCAATTAGATGGATCTATCAGGTAAAACAATATTTTAGCTGGCATAATACTTTTGATGCCAATAAGTTTTTTCTTACATCCTTTCACTTGGAACTTAAATCCATTGAATGGTATCATTGGTATACTAAGGCTCATGATGAGCCAAGCTGGACCAATTTTTTACCCTTATTTTGCAATGGTTTGGCCCTAGTGCTTTTGATGACTTCATTGGAGCACTCACTAAACTTTGCCAAACAAGAACTATGAGAGAATATCAAATAAAATTTGAAAAAACTCACCAATCACACAAAGGTATTGTTTAATGAATTCTTTAGAATTTGCTTTATTTATGGACTAAAGGATGTAATTCAATTTGAGGTCAAAATATGCTATCCCAACATGATGATGGAAGCCCTAGGGTTGGCTATATTGGTAGAGGACAATATCACAACTCAAAAACAATTCAAATCCAATTTTTCTCCATTCAAAAATACAACTTCATAATGATCTCAAACAATGCCAACCCCCAGAACCACTCCTATCAAGCATGTGACTGAAGTAAAGATGTGAACCCATAGAGAAAAAATACTATTATATAATCATGATGACAAATTCACTCAGGGACATTGATGTGTTGATCAAAAGATCTACTTATTAGATGTGGACTCTTTACCCAAAACTAAAGATTGGGAAGATGTTTAGGATACAACAAATGATTTGGAAGAAGATCCATTGATTATGAAACTTATGGGTTACTTCAATAAGTTCCCTCTCATAATACTCATTGATTCTGGTAACACTCATAACTTTATTGACCCTAGAATTACCAAAAAGCCTAATTGATTCATCTATCCTTACTCCAAATTTGAAGTCATGATTGCTAATGGGGGAACATTACCTTGCAAAGGGAAGTGTCTCAATGTGCGTATGTCTATTAGATATTATAAATTATTCTTTGACATGTTTTCCTTTCCCTTAGGTGGATGTGATGTTTCTTTGGGAGCTTAATGGTTATGCACATTTCGACCCATATTATGGTATTTTGTTGAACTTTGGATGTAGTTTTTAGATAATGGGCAAAAGCACACAATGAAAGGCTTACAACTAGTTTCCTTCAACATCATCAATTCACATCTCATGGAAAATATTCTTAAGAAGAATTCACATAGAATCATTGCCTGGTTCCATTCCATTAAAATGTAATCATTAATGGCCTCCACTCCTTCTAGCCTGAAAACTATTTTGATTAGGTATGCACGTCTTTGCCACACCAGTGGGATCACCACCTTCATGACTAGAGGACCATCATATTTAGCTCCTTCCTAAATGAATTCTACCTAAATCATGCCCTACCACTACCCATTTTAGTAAATGACTGAGATTGAGATTCTCATTTGAGACTTATTAAAGCAAGGCATTATTTATCTTAGCACCAGCCCATATTCTTCTCTAGTTCTCCTTGTTTGGAAAAAAGATGGGTCATGGTGTCTCTGCATTAATTTCCATGCACTTAATCACATCACCATTAAGGATAAGTTCCTAATCCATATTATTTATGAGCTTCTTGATGAGTTTCATGATGCTTCTTTTTTTCTCTAAGTTTGATCTCTGCTCTGGATATCACTAGATTTGGCTTCATGAGGACGATATCCCTAAGAGTTTTTCACATGCATGATGGCCATTATGGGTTTTTGGTCATGAATTTTGGCCTCACTAATTCTCCTTCAACATTTTAGGAATTGATGAATAAAATATTTTGGACCTACCTATAGAAATTAATTCTAGTCTTCTTTGATGACATCCTCATCTATAGTAAAATATGGTCTGAGCATCTCTAACATCTAGATCTCACAGGACAATTTCTCTCTGACCATCACTTTGTGTAAAATATTCCAAATGTACTTTTGGATAGGATGAAGAGTATATCAGGCATATTGTTTCAACCCAAGGGGCTTAGGTGGATCCTAAAAAAATATTTTCCATGATAAATTGACCTCATCCTCAGACACTCAAGAGCCTCTATGGTTTATTAATACTAACTAGATACCATCACAAGTTTGTTAATCATTATAAGAATATTTTAGTTCTACTTATATCTATGTTAAAAAAGGATATTTTTACATGGACAGAAGCTATTGAGTGTGCATTCAAAAAATTAAAATAAGTTATGTATACTACACCTATTCTAGCTATTCCAAATTTTACAAAGACCTTCACTATTGAGAGTGATGCTTGTGGAAATGGACTTGGTGTTGTTCTCCTCCAAGAATTATTCTCCATTTCATTCACTAGAAAAGCCCTTTCTGGTAATACTTTATCACTATCTATATATGAGAAGGAAATGATGGCCATTTTGATTGCAGTATAAAAGAGGTGGCCATACCTATGGGGGAATCATTTTTTCATCAAAACTGATCACCAGAGTCTAAAATATTTCTTGTAAAAATGGGTCTCCACCCCATCACAATATAAATGGGTCATAAAACTCATGGGTTATGACTATGAGATCACTTCCAATAAGTGTAAGGATAATATTGTGGTTGATACTATATATCATATATTTGTGGACCAAGCTTCCCTTTCAGCTATTTCCATGCCTATTCCAAATTGGTTGGACATTTTACAATAGGGGTATGTTAATGAATCCTCATTATCTCAAATCATTTAAAAATTGCCTTCTAACCCCTCTATCATACTACATTATTCTTAGGATGTTAATTCTCTATGATACAAAGGTCATTTGGTGCTTCCCTAGAATATAGATCATTAACAGGTTATATTTTATGAACTCCATGCTTCTCCATCCATAGGGCACTCAAGGTTTCTAAAAACTTATGAGTGGGCATGATGTAACTTTTTTTGGAAGGGAATCAAAAATGCAATTCAATAGATGGTGGATAAATGTGATACCTACCAATGTAACAAGGGTAAACCACACTCATCCCTAGGTTGATCAAACCCTTTCCCATCCCTACCAAGATTTGGGTAAATATTTCTATGTATTTCATTAAAGGACTCCCTAAATCTAGTGGGAAAATAATGATCTTGGTTTTAGTTGATTGCCTCTCCAAATATAGCCATTTTTGTGCCCTCAACCACCCCTATACTACCTCCATAATAACACAAATTTTCTTGGACCAATTTTTCCATCTTTATGGCATTCCTTTGTCCATTATCTCAGATCCTGATGTAACCTTCAATAGCCATTTTTTGACAAAACTATTTCAATGAACTAACACCCAACTAAATATGAGTTATGGGTATCACCCAAAAATGGATAGCTAGACTGAAATTATCAACAAATGGTTGGAAACTTCCCTTCATTGCTTCACATTAGAATAACAAAATCAATGGGTAAAGTGGCTTCCCCTTACTGAATGGTGGTATAATACCTCCTACCACACCTCAATTAAAATGACTCCATATGAAGTAGTCTATGGCTAAGCACCACTACTAATCCTTCCATACACCCCCAGTAGTTCATTAGTTTAAGTGGTTGACATGATTTTAAAAACTTGAGATCAGATCCTTAGCACCCTATAGGATAATATTCATATGATAAAAATTGAATGAAATAATAGGCTGATTAGCACCATTCTGAGTACACTTTTAAGTTAGTGATATGGTTTTTCTTTGCTTGTAGACATAGAAGAAATATTCCTTAAAAATCAAAGGGAATCATAAGTTAGATCCCAAGTTCTATGGACCCTATAAGGTTCTCTATAATATTGGGTCAAATTATTATAAGTTTTAGCTCCCACCTTCTTCCCAAATTCATCCAGTATTCATGTCTTTTGTTTGAAAAAAGTTCTTGGCACAAACATCAAAGAGCATGTTATGTTACTAGAGCTTGATAATGAGGGATCCATCCTTTTTGAGCTAAAATAAATCCTAGATAGGTGCACATGAAAAATTCACTCTCAATCCATCATAAAGGTTTTAATTCAGTGGCATGGAATATAGTTAGAGGACACCATATGGGAACCACTATCTTAGATTCAACACCAATTCTCACATATAAAGATTTAAGGAAAAAGATTTTAATAAGAGGGAGGGGATGTTAGGAACCCTCACTACCCATTCTCTTTACTTTGCTAGTATAATAATTGTTATGGATGCATATCCTTTGTAAGTCATCTTGTCATCATTATGTTTTATCCCACATTCATGGGAAGTAGTAGTTGCTTAAATCAGACTTAGTATAAAAGTAAGTGTTGAGGCCAATGAAGACATCCATGAATTTATTGTATTGAGATTTATAAAAGGATTTCTCCCCCTCAAAGAGGCAAATGATTCTACAATTCAACCATTGTAATTTAGTTCTACTTATTTGAGTTAATATATTGCTAATTTTCATAGTTTATTTCATGTATTTGTAATTATCTACTAACTTATTCAAGAAGGATACTCTAAGGTGATATAAGAGAATGGACATATGAAAATTCAAGAATTTTTGAGGGATAATGTCATCATATATAGGAAAAAACTAGATCCACCTTACAAAGTCCTTCAAAGTCATCATATGTAAATAAGACCTGAACAAAATAAAGGGTTATGAATGAGAAGATGTCTATCTTGGGGGATGGAATCAAAGATGAATAAGTACATATTGACTTAAATTATGTTATGTATCCTCTCTTATAACTTATAGGTCCTTTAAATAGACTTGTTGGCAATTAATACACATGAATCAATACCTAAAATATTGTTGATAACCTTAAGTCCATGTCCTGACCTAAACATGATACTTATGTGCACATAATGAGAGAAAAATAAAACTAAGAAGGTTTTTAAGGAATGGATATTATGGTAAGAAGGTAAAAATACATCAACATGTGACTAAACAAGATGCCCAAATGTGCATAGTGAGCTAACCTTGCTTAATCAATTTAGACTAAATGACTAAAATAAATGGTCATGTTGATAACATATGAAAGGGGAGTATTAAGGAGATTAAAACATACCCAGACACCTCAAGACCATACTTGATGATGCTTATGAGTAGGGAATCTATCTATTCTAGGTTGTATACGTAAAACATATAAGTTGTGGTGTGACTATACATAAAAGTGTTTTAACAGAGTTAATGAAGGTGACCTTAAGGCTATGGTAAAGACTTGATATATGAAATTTAAGCCTTGATTCCATACCTATAATGAGATAAAAGATATTTATCAAGTTGACAATGTCAAATAACTCGAGCCCATACACTAAACAATGATGCTTCAGGATGTCTATAAGAGAGGGTAGGGATGGTGAGATGATTTGGGTAGATACGAGCATGTGACAAAGATGGAGACTAGATTAAGGAGGTTTCCTTGAATTATTAGAGGACATAAATTCATATAAATAAAAGTGTAATTTATAACATATATTATGAAAATTATAAGGCCTAAGCCCTTCCATTAATTCTATGACCCTACCTACACCTAAGTAGCAGACACATACTTCTAGGCAAACTCAATGTAATGTTAGAGTATATGAAGATGTTTCAAGTCCTATAGTAGGTGTTTGGAGTATAGGGATGCAAATTTATAGTTATTATTGGTTTTAATCCTCTCTTTACCTCCATTATTATGATTATCCATGTTAAGTTGCACTTTTAAACACTTATATCTCTCACCACAAAGGGACCCCAACTTAGGGCTCATAAGGGATGTTGGGCATCCATATGGTCTAAAAATGAATGGAATGAGTGAGATTTAGGGTCCTAACTATATGAATAAACATTAAGAAGGTAACTTACATAAGCTACCTAGTAAAGAGCTTGAGACACAACATCTTTTGATCATATATCCACACACACTTTGCATGGGACCCAAGTCTATTTAGGATTTATGAAGGGGTTAGTATGATAGAAGTCCATGATAAGAAGTTTTAATTTGGAGGTCTATACTGTATGAAACATCATTATGATGGTGGACTTTTGAAACCCTTTATAAACCCTATCTCATACCTAAAGAAGTAAATTCACCTCCAAATGAATTAAAATGAAGTGATTAGACTATGAAATGGTCCTAATAGTCTCTCTAGGTCTCATAAACACTTAAATGACCTATTAGTTGGCAAGTACAAGAATATACTATATGAATCAGTCTTAAGGAATATATTTTAAGCTTATGAGTAAGGATTTGGGAAATATTTGAATATGTCATAGGTTTTATAGGAGAGAGAGGGGCCCAAAGTTATAAACTAATCTCACATTGACCACATATAGGAGCCTCCATGACTAGTAACTCTTTTAAATAGACCTAGGTGTCCAAGTGAGAGATTGTATGCATATAATAAGAGGAAAATGGTTTTACCAATCCAATATAGATACTATAAGGTCCCTTAGAGGTGATTTTAATGATATAAAAAGTGTCTAGGTGCCTCAACTTTATCTTAGGGTCAAAACTCAGAAACCTTACACTCATACATATTGATATAGCACCTTAATTAAGATAGTGCCACTTGGAGTCTACAATAGAGGATAAAAGTGGATAAATTGACATTTGAGACCTTAATTAATATGTTTATAATGTTTTTTTATATGTTTATTCCACTTTATTTTGTAAGGGAGAATCCATAACTGATCATTTTATCCTGAAGACAACTAGAGACTACTCAAAATGCATATTTCCCAGTTGAGAGACATTTTGACAAGATCAAAACTATACAGAGTAGTTGTATGGGGAGTTAAGTATTTTAGGAGAGGTAGGGGTATTTTTCCACAAGATATTATAGGAATTATTTCATATGTTAAGGCCCTTACCTCTATGAATCATTTTTAAGAGTCCATAACTCTCTTAAACCTCCCTAAAATCCTAATAAGGACCTAATTGGGAATAATTTATAAAAAAATAATCGAAATGAGTTTATATCACTTGTTAAACATTTGGGTCATATATTCCACTTAGAGGAGGCATCAACTATGGTATTGGTCTATATGGATAGTGTATGAACACCTACATAAACTATAAGTTTACAAGGTTTTGAGCAGCAAATGAAGTGAAATACTTGGTTATAGGTTTCCAATCAGTTAATTGGGTGTTTTTAGACTTTTTTAATGTTATAAAATCATAAAATGTCCAAAAATATGCTAAAAATGCTTTTGTAAATCCCTATTAAACACCTAGTCTGTAGAAGCTAGTGAATATGGTCTAGTCATCTAAGAAGGGTAAGATTAAAAGTGTGGAATATTTGGAAGGCCTAAATATTGATATATTAGGTTGTTTTAGGTGTAAATAAATATCAATTAGTCAAATTTAAGTTATGGTTTAGCTCTCACTACTCCCTAAATACTCAATGAGCAAGAGACTAGGTTACTTGTTCATAAATCTACTTAGCTAATAAAATGGATAAAATCATGGGAATAAAATGCCATTATGAATATAATTATTCATCACAAAATATATGTATCTACCACTTGAGGTGATAAATCTCCATATCCATTATCATTGTGGAGGCATTAAACAATTTTTCTAACATGGCCAACATGTAGGAAAAGGTAGTTACTTAATGCTCTATGGAGGAGGCATGTGATCAAGGATGACATGAATGGGATATTCATGGGTCAAATCATGCTATAAATAGACTCTAATTCTCAAAGGTGATCATTCAAGGCATTAGTCAACCTAAACAATTCATGATTAGTGTGGAAGACTGTTGTAACTATTATGTGAATGGTTATGATCATTATGGTCTCTTCATGCCACTTATATAACAATATTATTTTCTATCTATATCTAAAAATTATATATAATCAAGCCTTAAGGCCTTTGTTATCATCTCCTAGTTGGGTGCAAAAAAAATCTACCAAATTGTATCTAGAACCTTGAGAATCAATAGAAAAAGGATTGTTTGCAGACTTCTTATTAGAATTAGTGTGTTATGGTTGTTAACTTGCATAAATTGTGATATTTTTTTATCCTTTTTAGGTCCTCACCTTCACCTAACTATTATAATATCATCCTATGTAGGCCATGCAAAGTGTTAGATAGTGGTAATTTTATTAAAGAGTGATCTAGTTTATAGTGCCTCAAGTATGCCTCTCTTTCCATTTCCTTCAATTTTCAAACCTTCCACATAGCCTCAAAATGAAACACTTATATTTAGGAGTTGAGAAATAATCCTTTTTGGTTATTATTATTTCATTTGATTTAGAAAGTGTTGTTGAATATTAGTTAAGAGAGGTTAAAATGAATATTGGTACATCAACATCCTTAGAATAGTTTTCTTTTCATGTTTCACTCTATCTCTTTTCATCTGAATATATATAGGTCCTAGGAAGATATATTAAGTTGATGTACTAGGAGAGGTAACTAGATAATATATATGTTTTTTATTACTATAGGTCACCCATAACCTTTATACGAATCCCATGTTACCCAAATTTTTAAGAGAATTGAACTATCACCTTTAAAGGGTTTAACCTGCATCCATCAACCTATTTCATGACACAAGGAAGGTCCTCCTATTCCAAATAAATACACCCCCTTCATGAATCAAGATAGGATTCAAATCAAAAAGGAGAAAGTGGTAATAAATCACCTTCTAAAATCATCTTTGTCAACTTCCAAAAAGGTGAACACTCTTTTGATCAAGTGGCAACCAATCATGGTTAGAATGTAACCAAGGTAGAAAATTCAATAGTATCCCATACAAAGGCCAGGATAAGGGTAGTTTGTGATGGTTTTATACTTGAAATGGATACCTCTCCACAATATCAAATACCTCAAACAATTAATACTCAAGATGTAGCTCCTAAGACACCATCAACTCATAAAATACAAGATGGGAAAGGGTAGAATCATAGAGGACCTTACATACCTAAGTTCACATAAAATACAAATAATTATTCTAATCTAAAGTTTTAGTCTAAGGAAGCCATACCTCATCTTAAAATTTAGATCAAATTAATAAGGCCAACACTAATACCCCTATGTTGGACACCTTACTTATTATAGGGAAAAATAACCTCCTTTAATAAGAGCTTTCCAAACTCCATGCCTTGGATAAATAAGTAGAAAATGTAAGTGCAATCCTCACCAATTATTATCAACTTCATGAGCCTCAAGCACCCAAGGTAGTCAAACCACCTCCCTTATATATCTTAGTCATCATAGATGATTCCCTAGTACATAATTTCATGATAGATAGTGGGGTTAGAATTTTTGTCATTCCTAAGTCTATAGATGATAAATTGGGGATAAAATATTAACCTAATGCAAAAGGGGTTTTATATTTAGATGGGTATCATACTAATATTTTGGGTGTCCTTAAATACCTTTAAGTCATTTTGGATACTTTTCCTAATTTCACTATATCTTAATATGTAATAGTAGTTGAACTCCCTCTTTACTTTGCCTTATGCTTGTTAGGTATTTCACTGCCAAAATTGGGGGTTGTCTCTCTTATAATTGGTCCTACAATGATTTTAGGACCATGTATGGGACAAAATTTACCATAAGGTCTGAACCTATCTCTAGGTTCCACATAGAACCCTATGTTCCAAACTTATCATATGTCAATCATGATATCTTGGATGAGGATGTGCACCCCAATGACCAAGATCCTCTTGAACCAATAGAAGGCATACCAAATTTTCTCCTTGATAAATTGGAATTAATGAATAAGTAGGTTTGGGTGTGTGTTATATGCATTAAGAGGGAGATACCATACAAGGTCTGACTAGTAAAAGCCAAGAGCATGAAGTGGTATGGAACTTGTTATTTGATGGTTCTAGATCCAAGAATGGAAGTGGGGTAGGTGGTATGTTTGTCTCCCCCTCCAAGTAAAGGTACTATTTTCCCCTAATATTTTAGTTTAGTTACACCTCTAATAAGTATAAAATTAATCCCTCATCCATGGGATACAATGAGAAAAAAAGAAGCATAAAACTTATACGATCTAGGGGAGATAGTGAATTAGTGGTATAAAAATTAAGAGGTCAAATTTTAGTAAAGAATACACTCTTAAAGGAAAATAAACATAGGGTTTAGGACCTCTTGGAGGACTTTTAAGACTTTGACATTTACTCCATTCCTAGAGAGGCCAATCAACATGAAAACTAGCTAGATGCCAATAGAACATATCATAATATACAAAGTGGGATTAAGTACATCAATGTGATATTCAGGTCATCAATCCATGACATCGAGGTGAGTTGAAAACTATTTTAAAGTGATAATAAAATTGATTGTTTCTTACAACATGAGGAAGAATTCTACTAAAAAAATTAAGGTAGATTGTAACATCAATATGGGGACTAGATTATTCAATTGAGGAAAAATAAGCTACCTAAGGTATTGGTAACATTATAGACCATATTAAATTAAGATGAATATCTAAGGAATGATAAGGTAATAATTTCCACTACAGAGGAAACTATGACAAAGTTGGCATATTCAAGGACAAGCTACTCAAGCTAGGAAAGGTGAATACGAAAGAGGAAAGTGCATACTTAATAGTATAATGATAAGAATTTGTATATGTTTTTTATTTGGAATATAATTATTTGAAGGGTTTTGACCCTAGGTTGGATTAGCATACCATATAGTTGGAGGAGAGTGATAATCCTGTGAGACAAAAGCAAAGGATGGTCAACCCTAAAATTAAGATCCTTATGAGGAAGGAGTTGATAAAGCTTATTGAATCCAATAGTATATTCCCTATAAAACATTTTTCATGGGTGGAAAATAGCTGGCCTATGGGGAAGAAGAATGGGTATATGAGGTTGTGTGTGAAATTTAGAGATATCAAAAATTTATCACTAAGAGATCACTACCCTATACCATATATGGATCAGATTATTGAAAAAGTTTTAGGTTTATAAAGGTTATCTTTTCTTGATGGATACTCTAAGTAGAGTCAAGTATTAGTGAGGGAGGAGGATCAACATGAAACTACCTTCACAACTAAGTGCTCCACTTATTCATACAATAAGATGCCCTTTAGACTATCCAATGTAGTGATTATCTTACAAATGGAAATAATTGTGGCATTCTAAAAGATCATAAATGAGATGGTTCTCATATAAATTGATGTCATAATTATATTTTACAAGGATCCCAAGGATAAATTGAAAAAATTTAGGTTAGTTTTTGATAGGTGTAGGTAGTTTTGGGTCTCCTTGAACCACCAAAAATGTATATGATCCAAAACTTAGAAGTTTCAGTTGATAAATATTTCAATAACATAGAAATAACACAGTAAAAATGAATTTTTTGAGAAGAGATGTAGTATTACGCAAGATCACAATACAAATATATGCTTATCTCTAGGAAGAGATGTTTGTCTTCACATTTCAGGTTACCTCTTCATTTATACACATTTTGAAAGCATGGGGAGGATGTGGAAGGTCACCAATCTTGATGGAGATTAAGTGGTTCAACTTCAAAGATTTAAAACAATACAGAATTCAAGGAATTACTATTTTTAGATTGCACTACTAAAATTGAAATTTGAGACACTTCCATTAGGTTTTCAGGGGTCAAAATTCATTGAGAAAATATCCATGCCATATTTTTATGTTCTCCTCATTCTTATCTTTCGAATGGTTCAAACGATGAGTCAATTGGAGCTATGGTGCAAAAGTTATGGCTCCCAAAAGTTCTATCATCAATTGGGGTGGAACTATCACCAAAATTGTCACCTAAATTATTGCCCAGATCATTCCTCCCACATTGAAAAGTAATGGTCCCCATTGCATCAATTTTAACCATTAGGTGTGGTAGTTGTTTCTTGATTTGATTCTCTATGAGCCACTCACCTTGATGGCTAAGCTGGCCCCTTTTTACCACTCAATAAAGCTGAATAAAGCATCCTCTTGTTGTCTTCATCTAGGTATCCATAATCTAATCCTCTTCCACTAGAGAAAAACTCTGTGGATGAAGCTCATCAATTTCTAGTTGTTTTTATACAATTGAAGTGTCCAATAGAGGTGGGTGATATGGTTTAAGGAGCTCCACATTGAATATTAGATATAGACCAAGGCAGGCTGGTAGTTTTAACTCAAAAGAATTTTCTCCAACTCCTATGGTGATGGTGTAGGGACAATATTGTAGAGGCTAAATATTTACATGTGGACCTACAATTCATTCCTTCTGAAGCCACAACCAAAATTTATCACCCATAACAAAATGGTGTGCAATCCTATGTTTGTCATGGCATTGCTTATACTTCGGATTTATCCTCTCCAGGATGTCATGAACTTTTTGCTAGATGTGTTGCATTTGTTAAATAAACTTTATTTCTTTTATTTCCTTAAATCTTCAATGATTTGTGTATTCCATGGTGGAAAATGAAATATCTATATCAATTGGTGCCATGGGTTGGAACCCAAAACATACTTGGAATAGACTGTGCTTGGTCAAGTTGTGTAGCACCCGATTATATCCATGTTGTATGAAAAGAAGTCCCTCATCACATGTGCATGGATGTTTGGAGTGATACATCTAAATCATGTGAGTAATCAAGCAATTTAACACCTCTATCTGACCATCAATATGTGGATGGAAGGCTATGGACTTCATCAGCTTAGTATCCAACATCTTCCATAGAGTGGACCAGAAGATGCTCAGGAACCTGCTATCTCGATATGAGATAATGGACTTACCTAAGGTATTGGTAACATTATAGACCATATTAAATTAAGATGAATATCTAAGGAAGGATAAGGTAATAATTTCCACTAAGGAGGAAACTATGACAAAGTTGGCATATTCAAGGACAAGCTACTCAAGCTAGGAAAGGTGAATACCAAAGAGGAAAATGCATACTTAATATTATAATGATAAGAACTTGTATATGTTTTTGATTTGGAATATAATTATTTGAAGGGTTTTGACCCTAGGTTGGATTAGCATACCATATAGTTGGAGGAGAGTGATAATCTTGTGAGACAAAAGAAAAGGATGGTCAAGCCTAAAACTAAGATCCTTATGAGGAAGGAGTTGATAAAGCTTATTAAATCCAATAGTATATTTCCCATAAAACATTTTTCATGGGTGGAAAATATTGTGACTATGTGGAAGAAGAATGGGTATATGAGGTTGTGTGTGAAATTTAGAGATATCAAAAATTTATCACTAAGAGATCACTACCCTATACCATATATGGATCAGATTATCGAAAGAGTTTCAGGTTCATAAAGGTTATCTTTTCTTGATGGATACTCTAAGTAGAGTCAAGTATTAGTGAGGGAGGAGGATCAAAATGAAACTACCTTCACAACTACGTGGTCCACTTATTCATACAATAAGATTCCCTTTATATTATCTAATGTAGTGGTTATCTTACAAATGGAAATAATTGTGGCATTCTAAAAGATCATAAATGAGATGGTTCTCATATAAATTGATGTCATAATTATATTTTACAAGGATCCCAAGGATCAATTGAAAAAATTTAGGTTAGTTTTTGATAGGTGTAGGTAGTTTGGGGTCTCCTTGAACCCCCAAAAATGTATATGATCTAAACCTTAGAAGTTCTGGTTGATAAACATTTCAATAGCATAGAAATAACATAGTAACAATGAATTCTCTAAGAAGAGATGTAGTATTACTCAAGAGCACAATACAAATATATGCTTATCTCTAGGAAGAGATGTTTATCTTCACATTTTAGGTTACCTCTTCATTTATACACATTTTGAAAGCATGGGGAGGATGTGGAAGGTCACAAATCTTGAGGGAGATTAAGTGGTTCAACTTTAAAGATTTAAAACAATACATAATTCAAGGAATTACTATTTTTAGACTGCACTATTAAAATTGAAATTTGAGACACTTCAATTAGGTTTTCAAGGGTCAAACATCATTGAGAAAATATCCAAGCCATATCATGATGTTCTCCTCATTCTTATCTTTCCAATGGTTCAAATGATGAGTCAATTAGAGCTACGGTGCAAAAGTTATGGCTCCCAAAAGTTCTATCATCAATTGGGGTGGAACTGTCACCCAAACTATCACCTAAATTATTGCCTGAATCATTCCTCTCTCCTTGAAAAGTAATGGTTCCCATTGTGTCAATGTTCCCCATTAGGTTTGGTAGTTGTTTCTTGATTTGATTCTCTATGAGCCACTCACCTTGATGGCTAAGCTAGCCCCTTTTTACCACTCGATAAAGTGGAATAAAGTGTCTTCTTGTTGTCTTCATCTAGGTATCCATAATTTGATCCTCTTTCACTAGATAAAAACTCTATGGATGAAGCTCATAAATTTCTAGTTGTTTTGATACAACTGAAGTATCCAATAGAGGTGGGTGATATGGTTTGAGGAGCTCCACATTGAATATTGGATACAGACCAAGGTAGGCTGGTATGTTTAACTCAAAAGCATTTTCTCCAACTCTTATGGTGATGGTGTAGGGACCATATTGTAGAGGCTAAATCTTTCTATGTGGGCCTACAAGTCATTTCTTCTAAATACATAACTAAACCTTATCACCCACAACAAAATGGTGTGTAATCTTATGTTTGTCATGGCATTGCTTATACTTCAGATTCATCCTCTCCAGGATGTCATGAACTTATTGCTAGATGTGTTGCATTTATTCAATTAACTTTATTTCTTTTATTGGCTTAGATATTCCATGAGGTGTGTATTCCATGGTGTAAAATTAAATAGCTATATCAATTGGTGCCATGGGTTGGAACCCAAAACATACTTGGAATAGACTATGCTTGGTCAAGTTGTGTAACACCTGATTGTATCCATGTTGTATGAAAAGAAGTCCCTCATCCCATGTGCATGGATGTTTGGAGTGATACACCTAAATAATGTGAATAGTCAATAAATTTACCACCTCTTGTTTCTAACAAGTTTTTGCTTTCACATTCAAAGGAAGTAAGAAACTAAGATAAATGGTCTAGGGTTAGATGTTACCCAGATGAGGTCTATGCACCGTTATCCAGATATTGTAGGGACTCCTCTTTGGCTATGGAAGATGACACCTGTAGAAGAAAGAGACTTAAACAAAGAAGGCATTAGATAGATAGACAGTGAACTTCCAAGCAAAAGCTTGTTCCTAGAAGTGCAAAGACTTCTTGGAGGGATGATAGTCCACTGGTTGATAAAAAATAAAATGTTGCTAGAAACAAAAATGATAAAAGACTGAATCAAAAGAAATAGAAACAAATGCATACCTATATGTAGCAATCTATCTTCCACAATCACTAACATTGGTTAGTCTGTCGACATCGATAGGTCAATGTTACCGATGTCGATTAGTCTGTCGATGTCGATAAGGGAAATGGGCTTGGATAGGTTCTGGATGGGTTTTTGGTCGATAGAATGGTCCATAGAATGGTCTGTGGTAGTCTAAGAGTCTATGTAGGGTTTGTGTTAGGTTTTTAGGGCAGAGAGTGTGGTTAAAAATAGGATAAGGACATGGGGAAGGCCTCTCAACCATTCCAGGAAGAAGTCAAGTCTAGTCTATTAATAGCTGAGTCTGGTTCATAGCAGTTAGAAGTACCAAATGGGGACTGATTGTCAAAGCATTTTGAAATACTAAGATGAAACAAAAGAAGAATACTTACCTCTTGTCTACTGAAGAAGAAGTGTAGGAGACCTATTGCTAATGCTATTGATGTAGAAGACTACCTGCAGAGTGGAGTGACTGATGCAGAGTACCTGTACCTTATGATGCTTGCTGTGTGTTTGGGAGAGAGGGAGCGAGAGAGGTTGGAAGATTTGAAGGTTGGATGATTGAAAGATTGGAAAAAGATCAAAGGCTTGGTGGATTAAAAGACTAAAAAATTCACAGATCTACATTTTGGATGTAGAAATGTAGTTTTGAAGGCAACCAATGCCGACAATACCACTGACGTCAGCCGACTACTAACTGACATCGGTAGCCAAAGAATAGGAAAAAGGGCTAAAAATAGCCTTTTGTCTATTTTTCCTTCTACCAAGGTCAGCTGGTCATGAGAAAATAGTCAAAGGTAGGTTAAATGAGAATGAGAGGATGAGTGGGAGGAATCAAATGGGGTTTAAGAAATTAATAATTGACATGGGGTAGTGGAGGGCATCCAAGGAGAGGTATCCAAGGGTGGTGAGGTGTCAAGGAGATAGAGAGAATGTTATTAATCTAAAATAGTTGATTTTTATTTTAAATTAATAATTGAGTGGGTTAGAAATGTTTAGAAGAGGGTCAAGGGGACCAATGGGGAAGATGACCAAGGGTTAGACATGATTTCGGTGTCTACATTTGCCCCTTTTGTCTTGTTGGTTGTTCTTGACGAACTGCAAGACAAAAATAGGAGTTGATTGCCCTAGGTATGGGATGAGGTCTTTTCATCTTGTTGGTTGTTTTGGTGAATTGAAAGACAAAAATGATTGTTGCTTGCCCTGATTATGGGATGAGGTATTCCCCCTCAAAGTAGGAGTTGATGGAAGGGAACGTGGAATCAGGTGCTGATTTGATAGAGAGATTGATGGATATGGTGAAGTTTGAGTGTGAATGCTACAATAGTTGAGATTTTGCACATACCACTTCATGAGATGGTTAGGTCAAATTGTCACAAGACAAAGGTCAAGGAGTGCCAAAATCAAAATAACTGGGCCCCAGCATTTAGTCATAGTTGATTGGGTTATTCGATCCAAGCTATAGCTCCAATGGTCGTCATGTTCCAAGTATCCCAGGCTCAGGAAGTGCTCTTGGAAAACATGAAAATGTCACAAGTAGTGTGGATCAACTTGCTCGCAATCCTATACTTGTGAGGGTCAAAATGTGGGTTGTGGATAATTTTGATAACCATTCATGAGGTAACATATATACAATTAAAATAACTAAGGTAGAGTTGTCTCGAAAATGGTCATGGTCGAAGGAGATAGTCGTGATCTCCATGGTCACTGATCGAGTCAAGGCTGAGATAGATAATTGGTCCGTTAGGTGGATGGATGAAGGAATGGCTGAGCTAACCTCAAAAGACCCCATGTCAACTGAGTGCTACCTATATAGCCCTGGTCGTTAGGGCCTCAGGTTGATGTAGTTCTCCCTAAAAGGGAGGAAGAGGGTCAATTATGGATGGGTTAGACGAGGTCAAGTCATGGTCAGAGGTAAGATAGTTTATCCATCAGGTAGATGAACAAATGGATGTGGCTGAGCTAACCCCAGAAGATGTCATGTCATCTGAGTGTTGCCTACATAGCCCTAGTTGTTAGGGCCTCAAACCAATGTAGTTTAGGTGAAGAAGTCAAAGTTGGTTAATGATTGGTTTTGGTCATGGATATGGTTGAATGGTTAAGAGGGAATATGGTTTGTCCATCAGATAGATGAACAAATAGATGAGGCTGAGCTAACCCTAGAAGACATCATGTCAACTAAGTGCTGCCTACATAGTCCCTATTTGAAGGGCCTCAGACCAATGTAGTTCAAGACTAGTTGAGAGGCAAAATGGTTGATGATTGGTTTGGTCATGGTTAAATGATGAGGGGAAGATGATGTTACAGCCTTTTCCATAATATGTGATGGTGTATTCTGTAACATTGGTTGGGGTTTTTCATCCCTAGCAATTGTCCATATTAGGTGATGGATATATACTAAAAATGAAAGGAGTCTATTTATGCCTCAGCAAGTAATGGTTTATGCTTGACATAAATTGTGTGGTTGATAGTTTCCATGTGTATTGTTGTCCATAGAAACTAGTGTGAATGGTCTATGATAATGTATGATGTCATAATGTCATGTTGTTGGTCTGAAAATGTTGGGTTGGCTTGGTTTGGTTGGCAAATGATTTGGTTGAATGTGACCAAAGTGAATAAGAAGTGAAAGACGTGTCACTCTTTCATTGACATGAACCATAATGATAGCATAGGCAGGGGTTGTTAGATCCAAAAGCCCCATTCATGCATTACATTGTTGACCATTGGTTGTGCCAGAGAAGTAATCAAATCACTTTGACATTAAAATGAGCTTGAAATCCCTTGAGTAGGTGATGTGATATGTGAGGAGAGGGTAACCCTGTTGAGTAGGGATAACTTTGCCCGTTTTTATAGGAGAGCCTGAGAACAACTACAAATCAAGTCCATGACCCTTTTTTTTTTTGGTGTAGACTGATTGATGTGGGAAGTCTATGAGGGATGTCATTTTGTTTTGTGGTGATTTGTGAAGCTGATCGATGCGAGAAGCTTTTGAGAAAGTGTTGTTTGTAGCAAGATTTAGTCATATTCATCCTTTGAGGGAGTGGTCTATATTTTTGCTTTATATATATTTGTTTGAGGGCTTTGAATAGCTATCCTTTGAGGGAGAAATCTATTAGCTACAACAATGATTGTACAACTATCCTTCGAGGGAGCAGTCCGCATATATAGTTTGTGACCTTTTGATATTTTGACATCAATATTTATTTTTGACAAAATTTTGAGTCATGGAAAAGACTATAGAAGTTTAAGGGCTCCCTTTTATTAGGACAAAGCATCCATACAAAGGGGGTTACATAGGATTTGTTTAGGGGAATACGGTTGAAAGGAATGAGGATTAAGATGATAGGGATTGCTCAAGGGACGAGCTCAAATTAAATGTCAAGTGAATGAGTACTCGATTAATAGTAGAATGGTCACAAATGCAAGGCATTAAAGGGCTCAGGTTCTGATAAGTCCCTGGTCCATGCTTGTGCATGATGATGTAAGGTTCGAGCCAATTAGGAGCAAACTTGCCTCGTTTACTTCTTTCCAAATTGGTCACATGTTAAAGATGATTAAGAAGTTGGTTGATATTGGACGTGAAGTTGGTTGATATGTTGTTGGCATGTTTGGTTGGTTGATGTTTGGTCATTGTTGGTAAATGTTTGGTCAAGGCTAGGTTTATTGATATGTGGTCGATGCTTTGTTGATGTTGGTCGAGGCTTGGTTGATGGTTTGGTCGAGGTTAGTTGATGTTGGTTGATATTTGGTTGTTTGATTTTTGATGTTTGGTCGAGGTTATGATAGTCAGGATAAGGTCGACTTTCCCCAGTTGCTAGAGAGAATGTTTGATATATTTAGTGTGAGAGGGCGAGATCTTGATCTGCCAGGTTGGAGGCAGGAATCTCAAAATCATGGATGGTGATGGAGGCAAGGGTTGGTAATGATTTGATTAAAGTGGTCAAAGGTTGGGGGTCATCAGGTTGGACCTCCATTGATTGTAAGGCTTGGATCAAAGTTTGATGATGTTGTGGAGAGTTTTGTATGATCTCATATAAAGACATCTTCACAGGGGTCATGTGGTGAGGTTGTTTCACCACGGAGTCAGGGATTGTCTTTGAGGATGCTGGTCGAGATGTGCCCAAGAAAGTAATATTGGGTTTTGGTTGTGGTGAAGGCTTGGTAGATGGGGATGTCCAAGGGATAGAAACATGTCTTTTCCCTTTATCCTTTTGGGTTGGTGGGCTGGTGGTCAAGTTTACTATGTTGATTTCGAATAATGGGGTTAAAGGTGGTGGAGGTACCATAGTCTGGTGTTGAGATCCTGATTTAGGTGATGATGTTTGTGAGGCATGTGATGGTGTCAAAGATTTGGCAAAGGGGTAATCAATAGGATCCTTGATGAGAAGGGTATCCCTTTTTTGGTGTTGATGAATGATAGCTTTAAGAGTGCAAAAATGCTCAGTGTCATGTCCTGGTGTGCGATGATAGTGATAAAATTTAGTGTTGTCGAACCAAGATGGTCTTGATCCGAGAGTTGATGAGTGTGAAGGTGAGGAGGTATGGGAAGCATGGGACAATGTTGAAGGTTTGTTGGTAATATGGTCAAGAAGAAGGGTGTCTTTCTCCAAGCATTGGTGAATGACAACCTTAAGGGCACAATAATGCTTAGTGTCATGTCCCGGTGTGTGATGATACGCACAAACTTTAGTGTCATCGAACCAGGGCAGTTTTGGTCTGAGAGATTGGTATGGTTTAAGAGGTGGGATACTGATGCAAGAAGACTGCAACAATTGTCGTAACAGTAAGGCATAAGAACCTGCCAATGGGTCTACAGATTTTTTTGCAGTAGGGGTTGATGACTTTTGTTTTGGAGGTGTAGGAGGCATTGGTCTTTTTGGAGGAAATATATGTTTGATGGGTAAAGGGGATAATGGAGGCAATTTGCCTCTGTGAGGTGTTGGAGTAGGAAGCACTCCTATTAAGGTGGATGGATGTGGGCCCAAAATAGAGGGCAATGATGAAGGTGGGGGAGGAATTCTCTGATGTGGTTTAGTGGCCTTCTTTGGTTTGGTTTGAGGGCCACTACTGTGTGAGGCAAGATTAGATATGGGGTAAACACCAAGAGATTTAATTTCTTTTGGCATGGTGGACGCCTGTGTGGGTTTGGGTTCAGATGTGGATGGAGGTGAGTGAGATGTAGTGATCTCAGGCAAAAGGCAAGAGAAAACCGTCACTGGGTCTTCCTTGGTCAAAGTGGGTGAAGAGACAGGGTCTTCTCTTGGTGGAGAAGAAATTGGAGAATGTGACTCCTCAAGAGGATAGAGGGCAGGGATGATGGTGCCTTCTACTTTTGGTTGAGGAGTAGGCAAGGTAGGGTCCTCCATTGGTAGTAGGGAGGATGAAGGTGGGGCTAATGGCATTGGTATGGTCAAGGCATCCTCTAGTATAAGAGAGGTTGATGGAGAACTAACAGGAGAAGAAGGCTCTTCTATCTATGAAGGAGGTTGGTTAGGGACAATAGGCGAGACCGTGTTGATCGTGTGTATATCATGCTCTTAGGAGCTATTGGCCATGGTCTGGACATTGTTTTGGCTAGGAGGATGGTTAGGAAAGGGTTGTTTGAAAATGTCCATGTTTTGATTGGGTGGTGCATTCAGGTTATCCAAAACAAGATCCCCCTTGTCTATCATGTCTTGGACAATGTTCTTAAAGGTTTGGCAGTTGTTTATGTCATGGCCTTGGACATGATGATAGTGATAGAAGTCATTTTCCCTATACCATGTAGGGAGGGCTTTTGAGGAGTCAAATTGAGGTGGTCAGATTGGAGGGAGATTAAGGACCCCCTGCTTTATGAGTTTTTCCAACACGAAAGTGTATGACTCTCTAATTGGAGTGTGTTTATGCTGTATGTACCATTGTTGGAATTGTTTTGTGATGCTTTGTGATGTTGAAGGTTGAGATTGGTCAGTTGTTGTAGAGGATGGTGATCTAAAAACCATAGTTTTTGCCACTCCTTTGGACCTAGAGTGAGAAGAAGAAGGTCTGAAAGAAGAAGGGTCATCGGTTTTTGCATTGGTATTATGCAATTTGACCCTATTTTCTTCAATAACATAGAATTCAAGCTTTTGAGCCATGGTGAAAGCTTCGTCAAAAGTGCAGAATGTTTGAACCCATAAGGTGGATGAGATGTGTGTGGCACATGATCGAGAGAAGAGCTTAATGAGCTTAGGTTGAGGCAAGGAAAAGGAGAGCTGGTTGATTAGGCCTCTCTAGCAAGCAACAAAATCAGTTATGGATTCATCGTCAAATTATCTGATAGAGTAGACGTCTGTGATTGAGACTTTTTTAGTGATATTGATTGAAAAGTGGTCAAGGAATAATTAGGCAAGCTGAGTGAATGAAAAGAGAGAGTGACTAGTAAGAGAGCTGTACCAGTCAAGGGCAGGGCCAAAAAGTGACATGGGGAATGTGCGTAGCAGTAACGTATCATCATGTGCTATTAAGTAACAAGCATGTCTGAATGCTTGTAGATGTTGTTGTGGGTCTTCCTTACTCTAGAAGCGAGTAAACTTAGGAAGCTCCCACTGACTGGGATATGGTCAGATTGGGACGGAGGGATGGATGGGTTTGTTGCAAATTTGGTCATATGAAAGGACATTGCTTGAACCAGAAATGGAAGCCTCAAGACTAGACATCTTGTCCATTAGCATCTTGATAAGATCGGCTAACAGATTGGTAGATGGGGTGGCCCCTAGGTTGTAAGGCACTTGGAAGGTGCTAGAAGAGGTGTATGATGTAGTCGGTTGCGCTTGTATAGGTGCAACATATTGATAACTAGTCATTGGGATAGATGTGGAATCCAGGGGTGGTTGTGCCATGGAGTTAGAGGGAACAAATTGAATAGGGGCCACCACAGGTGGTTGAGAGGTGGCAACACTTGTTAAAGGGTAGGTAGTTACTCTTGTGTTGATAGGGGCAAGAGTAGGCGGGATGGAGACAACTAGATTTTGAAAAGGGGTAGAAGTTTGTTTAATAGCCTGTGGTTAATGTTGGATGAAACCCCAATGGAAGTGGGCCCAAAGATAGAAGGAGAAGCCACACTTTGAAGATTAGTCATGGTCAGGTTGATGGTCGAAGCAAAGGCCAAAGTGGTCATAGGTTGTGTAGCGGATACTGTCGATATTATTGTTGCTTTAGTTAAGGAGGTTGGCATCCCATAGACTGAGTTGCTTGAAGAGTCTCACGTTTGGCTTCTCATGAGATAATGTTGAAGGGCCTTGAAATTGAGGTCAAGGAACCTTTCAAAGTCTTGATCCCCTTTGGGGACAATAGATGGTTGAGTCAGGGTCGGTCGAGGAGGAGTTCGTTTAGTCTCTGAATGATACTCCATTAGAGGACTGGTTATGGAAGGTGAAGGTGGAAGCAGTTGTTGCCTCATGTGGTCAACAAGAGTCTTAGTTTGACTACATGTCAAAAACATTCAAGGCAAGAGGTTCAGGTTTTAGAAATTATGCTTTTTTAGTTTCAGAAAACCAAAATGGGTGTTGGACAGTAGGAAAGCCAGGTTTTAAGCCTACTATTTTGGAAGAAGGATTTGGATAGTGACCAACATCGGTAGAAAAACTGATGCCAGTGAAATAGGTTGCCGATGTCGGTCAGATAACTGATGCCAGCACAGAAAGGTTGCTGAAGTCAGTGGTAAAATCGATGTCGGTGACTATGTTTTTCCAAAAACTTAGAGATTTGAAAGTTTTTGGAAAAAAAGAAGAAAACGTCCTCACTAGCTCAAAAAACCAGATAAAGATAGAAAAATAGATGAAGACAAATAGACCCTAAACATTAAATTCTAAGAATAAACTTTTAGAATCATGTTGGCTTATGCCTTAGAGTGTGTTTGGGAAGTTGGCTTGTAAAATGGGTCCTAGAAGAGGTAGTCTAAAGTTGGTTTCAGGTTAGTTTCGATGCTCAAGAGTCTGTGTTAGGTTTTGTATGTGGCTTGGTGCTAAGGAGCGAGCTCCCATCACTTCATGAGCCCAGTGATAAGCTAGTCTCGCTTAGCCAGTATATACTTAGCCTAGAGATTATCCTTTGCCAGAG
The DNA here is from genome assembly GCA_037957365.1 of Torreya grandis. NCBI lineage: Eukaryota > Viridiplantae > Streptophyta > Pinopsida > Cupressales > Taxaceae > Torreya > Torreya grandis. Next base: position 874,478 of record JARHVA010006490.1, on the reverse strand, counting down.
AACAGAGTGGGCTTTCCCCTTGGTAGTGAAGTCCAAGTGGGATTACCAGGATGGGTAAGGTATCCGCTAGGTGATGAAATCCTAGTTGGACCTTGTCTCAGGTAAGTTTAGATGTTTGATTTTGTGCAAGTGGTTTGGATGTGTAACATAAGTGGACTACGGTTTATTCATGATGAATTTTTAATTACTAGATGTGAGAGCTAAGTATGCATTCAAGAAATAAAATGCAATGTATTTTAAGCCCAAATAGAAATGTGTGTTCATATGCAAACAAGCGAGAAGAGGTTAAAGAGTATGACTTTGACTAGTCTAAGATGTAGGAAAGAAAGAAAAAGAAGGATTCTTTTTAACTTTGCTGATGGTGTCTTTCGGAAGAGATAGAAGAAAAGAGTGCAAGAAGAGACCTAATGCACCTATATGAAAATTTTGTTTAAAATAATAAATTATGAACCCAAGGAGAATTCCTAGGGTCCCACCGGGCGTGCCAGAATGTTTCTAACAAGTTTTTGCTTTCACATTCAAAGGAAGTAAGAAACTAAGATAAATGGTCTAGGGTTAGATGTTACCCAGATGAGGTCTGCACACCGTTATCTAGACATTGTAGGGACTCCTCTTTGGCTATGGAGGATGACACCTGTAGAAGAAAGAGACTTAAACAAAGAAGGCATTAGATAGATAGATAGTGAACTACCAAGCAAAAGCTTGTTCCTAGAAGTGCAAAGACTTCTTGGAGGGATGACAGTCCACTGGTTGATAAAAAATAGAATGTTGCCAGAAACAAAAATGATAAAATATTGAATCAAAAGAAATAAAAACAAATGCGTACCTATATGTAGCAATCTATCTTCCATAGTCACTAGTGTCAGTTAGTCTACCGACATCGGTAGGTCAATGTCACCGATGTCAGTTAGTCTATCGACGTCGGTAAGGGCAATGGGCTTGGACAGGTTTTGGATGGGTTTTTGGTCGATAGAATTGTCTACAAAATGGTCTGTGGTAGTTTAAGAGTCTGTTCAGGGTTTGTTCTGGGTTTGCATGGCAAAGAGTGTGGTTGAAAATGGGATAAGGATGTGGGGAAGGCCTCTCAGCCTTTCTGGGAAGAAGTCAAGTCTGGTCTGTTGATAGCCGAGTCTGGTTCATAACACTTAAAAGTAGAAAATGGGGACTGATTTTCAAAGAATTTTGAAATACTGAAATGAAACAAAAGAAGAATATTACCTCTTGTCTATTGAAGAAGAAGTGTAGGAGACCTATTGCTAATGCTACTGATGTAGAAGACTACCTGTAGAGTGGAGTGACTGATACAGAGTACCTATACCCTATGATTCTTTTTGTGTGTTTGGGAGAGAGGGAGTGAGAGAGGTTGGAATATTGGAAGGTTGGTTGATCGAAAGATTGGAAAAAGATCGAAGGCTTGGCAGATTGAAAGATTGAAAAATTTGTGGATCCGCATTCTGGATGCAGAAATGTAGTTTTGAAGGCAATCGACGCCAGCAATACCACCGATGTCAGCCAACTACTAACTGATGTCAGCAGCCAAAGAATAGGAAAAAGGGATAAAAATAGCCTTTTGTCCATTCTTCCTTTTGCCGAGGTCAGCTAGTCATGGGAAAATGGTCGAAGGTGGGTTAAATGAGCACGAGAGGATGAGTGAGAGGAATGAAATGGGGGTTAAGCAATTAATACTTGGCATGGGGTAGTGGAGGGCATCCAAGGAGAGGTATCCAAGGGTGGTGAGGTGTCAAGGAGAGAGAGAGAATGTTATTAATTTAAAATAGTTGATTTTTATTTTAAATTAATAATTGAGTGGGTTAGAAATGTTTAGAAGAGGGTCAAGGGGACCAAGGGGGAAGATGACCAAGGGTTAGCCACGATTTCGGTGTCTACACCTATATCTAACCATCAATCTATGGATGGAAGGCTATGGACTTCATTAGCTTAGTATCCATCATCTTTCATAGAGTGGACCAGAAGAAGCTCAGGAACCTGCTATCTCGATCTGAGATAATGGACTTGGGGAGACCAAAATGGAGCCATACATGACTAAAATATAGTTAAGCCATTTGATCAATAGATATATTTTTCTTACAAGTAATCATGATATCCATTTTTGAAAAATTATCAACTACCACAAAAATACAGTCCTTACCATGTTTTGAAGTGGGCAAACTTGAGAGAAAATCCATTGAGATGGATTCCCAAGGCCTAGTTGGTTCTAGAAATGGCGTGTACAATCTTTGATTATTATTTTTTGGCTTGGCTATCACACATGGGGTAAAAAATTTGAGATATCTTTCCACATCATTTCACATATGGGGCTAGTAGAAGTGTTTTTGAAGAACTACCAATGTCTTTTCAATACCAAAGTGTCTAGCTGTCTGAAGTGTGCTTCCCATATCATATTTTGTTACTCTACAAATAGAACACAAATGTGCCCCATATTATAGAGGACATTATCTTGAAAATAGAAATCAAAAACATGTTTACCTTCTTGAAGTGCTTGATATGTATCAAAAAAGGTAGGATCTGCTTCATACAGAGCACCCCAAGTGGAAATCTCATGTCCATATAGGTCAATAATTGTTGTGAGTGTAGTAATTAGTGGGTGGCTCAGAAAATCTACAACTATATTTAAGCTCCCCTTTTTGTGTTTGATTATCAGGTGGAATTTCTGAAGATATGTGGCCCACTTTTGGTGCCTCTCATTTCATTGTTTGCTTTGTGTCTGGATGAATTCCAATGGTCTGTGGTCAGTGTGGATGACCATCTCTTTCCCCAAGATGTAGTGTTTCCATTATTTTTAGGATTGCACAATGGAATAGAGATACTTATCATATGTTGGATATTTCCTAACTTTATTAGTGAAAGTTTCACTGTGATATGCAATAGGATGGCCATGTTGAATGATGACAGCTCCCATGGCATATTTAGATGCATCTATCATCAACTCAAAAGGTTGATGCAAATCCGGCAAGGTAAGAACATGGGTTGAGTAGAGTCTATTCTTCAAATTCTCAAATTCCCTTTGTTATATTTCACCCCACTAAAACGTAGCTTTAGCTCCTCCTTTAGTCACTTGTGTTAGTGACCAAGCAACATGTGAAAATCCAAGAACAAACATGCGGTAGAAATTTGCAAGACCCAAAAAGTTGCAAGGCTCTATGAGGGTCCTTAGTGTGGGCCATTCTTAGATAAATTAAATCTTTTCTAGATCAACATGGACCCCTTCCTCATTCACAACGTACCTAAGCTATTGAATTGTTGTCATCCTAAATGTGCATTTGTCAAGATTTCTATACAACTTGTGCTCCCAAAGAGTTTAAAGCACCTTACAAACATGTTGAAAATGTTCTTCCCATGTTATGTTATAGATGAGTATGTCATCTAAGTAGAAAACCACAAATGAGTTGGTGAAGGGTCGTAGGATGTCATCCATCATCCTCATGAAGGTTGTAGGTGCATTAGTTAAGCCAAAAGGCATAACCAACAATTCAAAGACCCCCTCCTTAGATTTGAATGTAGTCTTCTAGACATTAGTGGGATTGATGGGAATTTAGTGACAACCAAATTTGAGATCAATTTTGGTGAAGAACTTCACACCACAGAGCTGGTCCAGTAGGTCATCAATCCTAAGGAGAGGGTAACGATTCTTCACAGAGATTTTATTCAGGGCTCGGTAGTCAATGTAAAGCCTCCATGTTCCATCTTTCTTCAATTCCAAGACAATTGGGCTACCACAAGGTGAATATCTTGGCCTAGTGTGACCATTTTTAATCAATTCTTGAATTTATCTTTTTATCTCATCATTCTCTAAAACTGATCTGCGATACATAGGACTATTAAGCAAAGGTGATCCTGGGATCAAATTGATAGAATTTTTTACCTGGCAATGCAATCAAACTCCTGTGGGTGACTTGAATAATTCATCATATTCTCCTGTGATTCATCCTATCTACTTTTTTTGCTATATTGATTGTGTAGTTAGGACTACAACATTGGCCTTCTTGTATTTCTATGGTTTGACCACCATGAGAACAAATTACTTTATTTTCTCCACCAATCTATTGCATTGCTTAACACTGATCAGGGAGATAGATGTGGGAGGTGGTACCTCTAGTACCCTATAGCACTATGTGCCAAGAGTGAGGGTGATCCTTCAGGTTCATGATTCATAGATGCCATGTCACTCTACATGAATGGCTAACCAAAGAGTACATCACAAACGTCTAGATTGACCACATCACATAAGACTTCATCTTGGAACGGTTTTATAGAATATGAAAGAAGACATTGATGGGTGACACGGAGGTCTATCCCTAGGCTCAACCATCCAATACTGTAGGGCTTTGGATGAGGCTTTATGGATAGATTTAGACTTTTCACAACTTTAGCAGAGATTAAATTATTTTGACTCCCATTATCAAGAATGAAATGTAGAGGCTTACCTTTTAACCATAATGTTGAGTGAAATAATCTTTCCTTTTCATCTAGTCTTTCCTCACAGGTCTGTGATGAAGTGATGATGGTGTCAAACTCAACATCTATATTTTTTTCTTTGTCTTCTTCAATTGTGGGTTGTGTATGAGGCAGAGTAGTAGATGTCGAGTATTGTGACTCAGAAAGCAGTGACTTGATGGCTTGACATTCTTCTTTGGAGTGAGTTCTAATTTTGTGGTAATCACACCATTTTCTAGCCTTCCCCTTCTAGGATTTCTTATCTTGAAACTCATTTTGCTTCCAATTTTGGCCTCATGTTTGACCTTCCTTGTCACTTTTCCATTTTGAGGGTTGACTCTTCATATTCTTTCTACCATGCTTCTATTCAATCTTCACTATGAATTTGTATGCCTCATCAAGGGTTTATAAATTAAAGAGTTTTATTTCCCCCCATATGTACCATTGTAGTCCACCATGATATTTGAGAGTCTTATGTTTCTCTCTTTCTTGAATGCCCAATCTTACAGACAAAGAATGAAAAGTGTCTGTATAATCTTGAACAGATTGGTCCTTACCTTGGTAAAGTTGTTGCCACTGTATGTACAGATCATCATATGCTTAGATGGGATAGTATTCTTCTTTCACCACTTCCAAAAAATCATCCCAGGTATGTTCCACCTCAAGACCAATGTCATCTATACTAAACCTCTTTTTGTAAACTTCCCACTAGTTTTTCATAGGCAATGATGATTTCAAAAGAGCAAAAGTAATCTTTTCTCCATCGTGAACTTATTTATAGAGAAGTAGGAAGATAGTTGATCCAACCAATTTCCTATTACATTAGCATTGATTTTGCCTTCAAATGTAGGAATATAAAAATTTACCTAAACCTTGAAGGGTGTTGGGGCACTGAAAGGATGTTCCCTAGATGAAGAGCCAAGAAGTGTATCCGCGGAGCCAAAATTTCCCATCAAAAGTATTTGAAGAATTTGGGAAAATTGTTGTAGCATTTGTGCTTATTGTCATTAGAGGGATTCATTCACCATTTCCTTAAAAATATTAGATGTCTAAGTGTCATCTGCCATTTGAAGTCATTTGGATTGAACATGTGGAAAGTTGGGAAGCTCTGTTGTTTCCCACCCAAGCTTCTTGTATCCTAACCTCATCCTCAACATCATACACTCTCAAGACAAACTGATCTGATACCACTAATCTAAAACTTAGAAGTTCTAGTTGATAAATATTTCAATAGCATATAAATAACATAGTAATAATGAATTCTCTGAGAAGAGATGTAATAATACTCAAGATCGTAATACAAATATATGCTTATCTCTAGGTAGAGATGTCTGTCTTCACATTTTGGGTTACCTCTTCATTTATACACATTTTGAAAGCATGGGGAGGATGTGGAAGGTCACCAATCTTGAGGTAGATTAAGTGGTTCAACTTCAAAGATTTAAAACAATACAGAATTTGATGAATTACTATTTTTAGAAACTTACTATTTTAGACTGCACTATTAAAATTGAAATTTGAGCCACTTATGTTGGTTTTTCTAGGGTCAAACTTCATCTATCAGAGCTCTATGACATCTCAAAATTTTCTCCTCATTATTAAATTTCCAACAATTCAAACGGTGAGTCAATTGGAGCTATAGTGCAAAAGTTATGGCTCCCAAAAGTTTCATCATCAATTGGGGTGGAACTGTCACCCGAATTGTCGCCTAAATTGTTGCCCGGATCATTATATTTGTAGTCCTTGAGGGTAGAATTCTAGGACATGTTGTGTCAAAATATGGCCACTCCATGGACCCTAAAATAATAGATGAAATAATTTTTTTATTTATTACCAAAAATAATAAGGTATTTCAAAATTTATTGGGTAAAATCAACTCCATCAGAAGATTCATCCCCATATTTTCAAAAATAGTGAGGCTACTAACTCACATGCTCAAGAAACATAAGGAGTTCTAATGGGATAAATAAGGTAAGAGAAGTTTTGAGGAAATATTGAAGGAAATTTCCCAATCTCTTAGCCTCATCAATATTGATTTTACAAAATATTTATTCATGTATGCCTTATCTACAAATGACACTATTTATTCTATGCTCATGCAATAAAATAGTGAAGGCCTAAAGTAGCATATAGGCTTCTTTAATCAAGAATTGGAGGGGCATGAAGAGAGGTATAATTTTGTTTAAAAACATGTTATTGATATCATGAGATGCCTAAATAAGTTTAGACACATGATGTATAATAATAATAGCTTTGTAATGGTGGTCCACCCTAGTATCAAAGATTTCATCCTCAATAAAGACTTGAGTGAAAAGAGGGCTGGTTGGGTGACCAAGTGCATCGAGTATGACATATATTTTAAGGTTAATAATTTTATTATAGGTAGAGTACTTTTTTAACACCTTGAATTAGATTCTAAAGAGGACAAACAAGTGGTTTTGGTAGTCCAAGATAATCAACAAGAAATTACAACTATATCTCCTTCCAACTAGACCCAAGACATAGTGAAGTTACTCCAAATAGGAGAATGTCCTATATAATTAGATAGTACAAGGAGGAAGTAATTCAAACTAAAATCCATACCTAACATCTTGGTTAATGGGTTACTCTTCAATAAGGACCTTAGTGGTATGCTTTTGAGATGTGTAGAGACTAATTAAGTTGACAAACTTTTAGAGTAGTTTCATGATGGGTTTATAGGAGGGTACTTTGAACCAAAAACAAAATCATCAAAAATAATAATAGTAGGATATTTTTTTCCAAATTTATTTATTGACTCCTACTCTTGGTTTAGGAGGTATCCCAAATATGTTATGTTCACTAGTAAGTAAATACTAGTTGCCTTGCCTCTAAAACCCATTCAAGTTGAGCAGCCCTTGATGTAATAGAGCCTAGACTTTATAGGTATAATTAATACCCAATATAATGATATAAATAAGTGAGTTTTAACATATAATTTTTACTATACTAAATTCATGGATGTATCTATACTCAATGAGGCAAATGAGAACTTAGCTTTGGAGTTCTATGATAGCCTAGTGACTAGATTGGCATCCCCTCTACCATTATATCAAAAAATGCATTAGAATTCATTATTTAAAAGGTGTGTGAGTGGTCCTTAAATTATGGTATTTACTTAAATTCTTCATCCAAATATTATACAAAAGGAAATGGACTAGTAGATTCCACCAATAAGAACTTGATTAGGATCATAAATTAGACAATGAAGGAAAACCAAAGGGAGTGACACACCAAAATAAGGATTTATTTATGGGTAGATATGATTAATATAAATAATTTTATTATTCACTAAAATTATCTCCTTGTTTATGGTATAGAATCAATACTATCCATTTCACTTGAGTTGTAATCATTGGAACTTGCATACTAACTTGAACTCATGGAGAGTGATGAAATGAAATTGAGGATGAATGAGTTGAGGGAAATTGAAGATATAAGAGATGGTTATATACACACCATTTGGTATAACCAATATCAATTAAAAAGGTCATTTGAAAATATATCCTTATCAAAAATCTTTCAATAAGGTGATATTATGCTTAATTGGGATGAGTACCATGTTAAGCCAGGTAAGCATTCAAAATTTGATAGTCTTTAGAGTGGGCCATATATCATTACCAGATATAAGGAGAGAAATACCTTCCAACTATCCAAACTTAGTGGTTAATAAATACATATCCCTATCAATGGTATATTAGTCAAGTATTGTTATTAGAATCATAAATATCTCTTGTATATAATATCTAGTTTCCTTCCTCCAAATATTATAACACAAGTTTGTTAGGTGTTTAATTGTGTTCTTGCTTCTTGTTGTGTGTCTTTTTTTTTATTGTTCTTGTTTTTTATCTTGTTGAGTTTGTTTATTCCTAAAGGTATATAATTTATTAGGAAAATTCAAAGTGCAGTCAAGGGTCTTCATTTGGTCATGAGTGATAAGCAAAGAGATATTGGGTCCTCTTGATCAACAAGTAGGTCAAACCTTTAGAGTCACTATAAATTTTGAATAATTTATATTATTATGCTTATAAATGAGTCAAACTAAGTATTGAGTACCATATTACACCTAAAACTTCATAGTTGGCATATCTCTTGATGAATCAAGACAGTCTAAATGAAGTCACTAGTTGTCATGTAAAGGATAACAGGTCTAGTATTGTGTCATGCCATGAAAATATCATGGTGGTTGACCTTATTATTTAAACTTGTTTCAAGTGTCCTCTTAGTGTCTAGACATATTTGAAGATCCATAATAGGCATAGGAGTGGTCTCAATAGTTCAAATGTACCATGATTAAGATGATTTAATGTTGCAGTTGATGACTCATCATGACCTTTTATAGTGGATTCAAGATGTGCGAGGTATGGCTTGGTCACAAGTTTTAAGAATTATGTGAAGGTAAATGGGATCCTAATTGAATTATTTAGCATGTTTTGGGGTCTTTTAATAAATACTAAAATGTTATTCATTTGAAGTTGTCACTTGAAACCATAACATATTATATTAAAGTGGAGTGTTTGAACCTAAACTGATGATATTTGACCTAAAAATGACATTAAAACCATAAAACATGCCTTTATATACTCCCATGAGCACCACATTGCCATAACCAAGAATTTAATATGCTAATGTTGTCCTTTTCACAAATCAACACCTCTAATTACCACTAAATGGGCCCCACATGTGTGAAAATGTGCCCTTAAACTCCCAAAACCATACGATGAACCTTCATACATTATATCAAAACCATTTTCCCTCTTCTTGCTTGATAATAGTGATTTATGGTTTGAAAAATGAGAAATCATAGGAAATTTGTAGGTCTCAAGAGTTTTTAGAGTGGTACAGATCTATAAAATATGGATTTTATTAGATGGATTCAAGAGTATGCAAGGGGAGTTCAACATAAGCATATGATGAATAAATCTAAGTGGCATAGTGCCCAAAGACATAAAAAAACATCTCACTTCCTCTAATAAGCTCCTTGGTAGACATTGAGAGTACTTTAGGTTTATGATTAGTTTGTATAGGAGAGAAAGAATGAGGGGCCATGTTCTTGGCCAAAGAAAATAGACTTGATGACCTTCCAATCATGGGAATTTATTTTAGGGTTAGTATTATGTGTTTTGTGAACAAACACTATGAATCTAAGTAACTTGATGACCATCTTCATCTACATAGGGTAGAAGGATAATTATTTCAATGTATTTTTGGCTTATTTGATCAAAATAGTGATTATTCATGTTCTCTCCAATCTTGTAAGGTCCTCCTATGGCATCCTAAAATTTTGGTTCACACATGTGAGCCTATAGAGGTGATAAATATCTAATATAACACTACTTTTAGGCTACAAGCAAGTTTTCATTAGTGAAAAAGGGGTATCCAATGCATGTGTCTAAAGTTAAATAGTATTTGAAGGTGAAATGATGATGTTTTGAGGTTGTTCACATCTCATTAGTTAAGAATTAATACTTAGATGGATCTCTAACCCTCTTAAATTTTTCTTCCAGGTGAGATTGTCTTTAGATTTGGGTTTCACTGTATATAAAGGTAGTATGTTTCATAGTAGTAGTTTAGAAGTTATAAAGAAATTGTAAAGTACAACTAAGGATTATTGTGTCCACACCAAAATTCCCTTATCTTAAGAGATTTAGACCTTATCATAGTCTTCTCAAGCAAATAAACCACAATTTATCTCTCAAACACCTTCATAGTATTGTTTTGTAAAGTTTAAGGTTTTTAAGTAGAGTTTGAGGTTTTTAAGAAGTCTTAGGTTTCCGTTCCTCACTGTATATGCCTCATTGATGGCCTTCAAATGTTATGATATTTTACGTATATGTGTAGAGATTATTAGGTCACTTGTATACCATTTTGGGTGTGAGTTCATAGTTTAATATAGGCCCTCAAATATCATTTTCCTTTTGAGAACCTTATCACTATCATCCTACCTTAGTTCAAGCCCTGTATTATAAGTTTCAAGATCTATATGACCTTATAGTCATCACCCATAGGTCACTACTCTATACTTAAGAGTAAGGTATATTAAAAATGTATAAATACCCTATAATTCTATAAAATACCATTGGTACTATAAAGAAATAGACATGTAAATTCAAGACCAGTTGAGTGAGCAAATCATCATCTATAGAAAGTAACCTAGATCTATCTTAAAAAGTCCTTCAAAGTCATCACATGTAGATAACACATAGGCATAAGAAAGGGATATGACTAGGTATATTTATATCTTGGGGGATGGAATCAAACCTAAAGAAGGACATAGGGACCTCAAGTATGATATGGAGCCTATCTTCTAACTTGTAGGTTCATTCAATAGACCTATTGACAATCAATACATATGAATTAGTACCTACAGTACTATTGACAACCTTAATTCCATGTCCTTCCTTAAACATGAAAATTTTGTGTACATAAAAAGATAAAACTCAAATTATGAGGGTGGTCAAGGCATGGAGATGATGTTACTAAGGGAAAAGACATCAACAAATGACTAAATAAGATGGCCAAACATTAATAGTGAGTTATCCTTGATTAGTTAATTTGGAATACATGATTAAAGTGAATGACCATGCCAAAAATATATATAAGAGGAATCTTGTGGTGATGAAAACATTCCCAAACACCTTAAGGTCTTACTTGATGGTGATCTTGAGTATATAAACTACCTGGTCTAAGTTGTAGCCCTAAAACATACAAGTTATGATATGACTATACATACAAGTGTGTTGATAGAGTTAATGAAGGTGACCTAAAGTCTATGGTCAAGACATTGAATGTAAATTTTTAGACCTAATTCTAAACCTATAAAGATACAAAGGATATTTATCAATTTAATAATGTCAACTTCATTCCTATATGCTAGACAATGATGCTTAGGGCAGGTTACAAGAGAGGGTAAGGATGGTGAGATGATCTAAGCAAATAGGAGAATGTGAAAATGATGGATACTATACTAAAGAGGTTTAATTGAAAAATTTTAGGCCACAAAATCATCTATAGGAAAGTGGAGGTTCCAACATCTATTATGAATCTTTTAAGGCCTAAGCCCTTCCTTCAAGTCTATAACCCTACATCCACCTCAATAGCAAACCCATAAATATAGATAGAATCAATGTAATTTGAGAGTATATGAAGATGTTTCAAGTCCTAAAGAAGGTATTTAGAGTAGATGGATTCAATGAGATGGTTATTTTTGGTTGTAGTCCTCTCTTAAGCTTCATTATTCTAAGTATCCATGTTGATTTACACTTTCAAACACTTGTATATCTCACCAAAAAGGGAACCAGACCCAAGGATCATAGGGGAAGATGTGAACCCTATGGTATCAAAATTCATGGAGTGAGTGAGATTTAGGGGCCTAAATCTATGAATGAATGTTAAGAAAGTAACCTATAAAAACTTCTTAGTAGAAATCTCAAGACATAACATATTTTGTTCATATCTCCACACACACTTTTCATGGGACCCAATGATGTTTAGGAGAGATGAAGGGGTTAGTAGGATATAAGTCCATGATAATAAGTTTTGGTTTAGATTTTTGAACTGTATGAACCATCATTAATATGGTGGACCTCCAAAACCCTTCCTAAACCCTAGCTCAAACATGATGAAGGAAATACACCTGAAAATGCATTCAAATGAGTTGATTAGATTATGGAATAGTCACAAAGTTATCCCTAGGTCTCCTAATCACTCCAATAACCTATTATTTGACACATGTAAGGGATATACTATATACATAAGTCTTGATAAATCCATTTTAAGCATATGAATAAGGAATTGGGAAATATTTGCATATACCATAGATTTTTGAGGAGAAAGAGGGGCCTAACATTTTAAAATTATCTCACATTAGCCACCTATAGGGGCCTTCATGACTGGTAAATCTTGTATAGGGGCCTAGGTGTCCAAGTGTGAGATAGTTGTGACTACTATGTGAATGGTTATGACCATTATGGTCTCCTCATGCCACTTACACACCAATATTCCTTTATCTATCTTGCTCATAATTATATATATTTATGAATTAAGGCCTTTATTTTCATCCCTTGATTGGATGTATCAAAAATTTGAAATTTTTTATCTTGTGATAATCAATAGAGAAAAGGACAATTTGCATACTTTTAAAATTTTATCTTTTGATAATCAATAGAGAAAAGGACCATTTGTAGACTTATTTGTTATGGTTGTTGACTTGAAAAAAGTGTTATGTTTGTTATCCTTTATAGGTCCTCCCCTTCACCTAACTATTAAAATGTCATTTTATGTAGGTCATGTGAAGTGTTAGACTAAGGTAGTTTTATTGAAGAGTGAGTTGGTTGATAGTGCCTCAAGTAGGACTCTATTTCCATTTCCTTCAAGTTGTATAAATTCCACATAGCCTCCAAATGAAACACTTATGTTTAGGACTTCATCAAGAATCCTTTTTAGTCATTATTATTTCATTTAATTCACAAAGTATTTTTTTAGATCAATAAAGAAAGGATAAAATTAAAATTGGTGCATCACCATCATTAGAATAGGTTTCTTTTCATGTTTTACTCTATCTCATTTCATCCCAATATTAGTAGGTCTTAGAAAGAGATCTTAAGTTTATGTAATAGGAGAGATAGTCCCATAATCTAAAGCTTTGGTCTTACTATAGGTCACCCAAAACCTTTAGACCAATCCCAAGTTACCCCAAGATTGAAGAGAATTGAGATATCTCCTTAAAAGGGTACAAATTAGAGTGATAGCAATGCCTAGTAGTGATCACTCTTGAGTCTATGAGTCTATCTATAGTGGTTAATTTAAATTTAAATGAGTAATGTGGCTGAAATTAATTTATATCAATGGCTTTAGGATTACTCTATAAGTCCAATATGTTTCTCCCATATTCCATCTTGGGGTTACAATATTAGTGCAAGATTAGTTAAATGTGTTAGTGTAGTTGAGGGTTTTTGGATTCTTAATGACCTTGGCACTATTCCCTTATATTTTATAATGAAGGTTGGTGAATTTTTCCTTCCAAATACATGGCCTTACCTTAGTTACAAAAAAATGGTGATTAATCACCCCTATTTTAAAAATAAATTTAGAAATAGAACCCATTCTTTAATGCTTAAACAAAGAAGCGTCATCTCCAACATGTTATAAGGTAAGACAATTCCCCAACCTACATGTGTACTATTTTATTGTTATTTAATTATGGGTTTTAGTTTATACATTACACATGCCTTTTATGGGTCTAACTTCTCAAGTTACTCTCATTACTATGTAATAAATACCATAATATTATTTAATCAAGTTTATTATCATAATTAAACATCTCAAAATCATCATATCAGTGTTTTTTCTCTTAGAACATAATTTTAGACTCAACATATAATTTGATGGTATCATCTAAGTCTGACACTTTCATCTCATTCTAATAAATAGTCACCTTTTAAATTTAAATCATTCCTATGTGTTAGACCATACATTTAAAATTTTGATTGAATGATAAATTAACCCAATAATCCCTTATAAATATAAATTATATAAAATCCTATTAATTATCTAACAATTATCTATCAATAACTTACCAAGCATACTCAAATATTTGCACATTTAATAGGACTACACTCTTATTCCTAATTTACCATTCATTCACTAGGAGTATATCCTAATAAAGTTTAAATAACTTAGGATTGAATCCAAATTTTCCAATTTATAAGAATTAAGGCCTAGATTATATGTTGCATACATTTAACAAGCACTAAAACACACATTCACCTAATGGAGAGAACTACAAACGGTTTGAGTTCCCTTTTTATATTATTTGATATGTAAGTAGTGCTCAACCATTTTAAGATGAGTGGTTAGGTTGAATTAAACCCACCTTAAAATCCATTTTATATGAATAAATATATCATTTAAGTGTACCTAGGGTTTCAAGTTAAGGAGATACAGTTTTGACAGTTGTGCACATTATTGGACCTTAATATCACACACAAAGTTTAAAGACAAGAATATACATCTACATGTATTAAAATAGAGAGGTGATATCTAGAGATAAAACCATCATAATTTGAATCTATAGAGTGATGATACCATATCAAGATTGAATTTAATATCCAAGTGCAAATAGAGATCCATCTCTCTATCTAAAAGGCTCACATTCTAGTATTTCTCCTTTCCTACCTTCTTCTTAAAGTCTTAGTCCTACATAATAAAGTGAAATGCTAAGTATATTATCATTTTAGTATTATATTTATATCCAAAAATATATAGTGTCAAATCAATTTTAATATTTTAAATTTAGATTAAAAATTCATTGTAATACATAATAATTTTAATTAGTTACATTAATTTTTATCTTATTAGGGTTAAAATTAATCCAGAATAAGATTAACACCCACATAAAAGATAAATAATTAGTTATTTAGGATATTATAATCACCATTATTATATGAAGGATTACTTTTTAAAATGTCAATATTTTGGTTCAAACACCTCTAATGATATAAGTAATGAGGGGAAGAAGAATAATATGTTCTTCTATTGTAGCTAGACAAGACACTTTGTGAGGAATTGTTTTACAAAGAGAAGAGATGAGAAGAGGAAAAACTAAAATTAATTTCATTAATTTATGGAGAATGACTATTATGAGTCTCATAATTTATTTTTTGGAGGATATAATGGGAAGTTTTAGCATAAATTTGAAACATGCATATGTATCCAGAGATATGATTATCAAATCACATGTAAAATAGGAAGGATGATGGATAGCTTACCCTTAGATGATACAAAGCATGAAAAAGGTATACATGGAGCCATTTTGATCTCATTATTGATTATTACTTATATATTTCTTATTGTATAGGAGAAAATTTATTGTATGGGATAGTATACTTGAGATTGGGGATTATTTTGTAAGGAATAAAATTATAATTTTTAGAAATTTTGTAAGATACCTTACTAAGAAACACACTAGGAAAATAAGCATATGACTAAATTGGACCTAAATATTTGAGTGGTAGGAGGAACTAAGGCACCATGATCTCAAATGCTTGTGACTATTTTATTTCACAAAATGAGGACTATTATTAAAATTTTCATATTATATAAAGAACATATTGTTTTTAGCACATTAATTAATGATTTAGATATCTAGTGAATAGTTTCTTCATTTATCTTGAGTAATTTAGTGAATATTTTCCTCATTGATGTTAAAGTGTCCAATAAAAAAATTAATCAATTTTTAAAAATGTATCCAATGAAGAGTTTATTCATATATATTCACATATATCATGAATAATATATTCATTCATGACAAAGACATCTAATGAATATTTTTTTCATTGATAACATCTAAGAGTTTATTCATTGATGGAAAATGTATACAATGAAAATTGGGTTCATTAATTTATTGTAAACATATCCAATTAAGAATGGATTCATTATTATTTAGTTATATAATGAAGAATGGATTCATTAAATTTTGAGGTTACATGAGGATTGTATTTATTACATAAATTATGATGGATTGATTGATATCATTTTTTTAGGATAGAGGATCAAGTGTTATATTTTTTTACATAGAAACACCCATAAAATTCAAGGCTATATAGCTATGTTAAATGCTTTGAATTCAACAACATGTAATTAAGGTTTATGTTAATGTAACAAATATTCTATTAATAAGAGTAGCATTGCCATTATATATGATAAATTTGAGCAAGGATAATTCAAAATTCATGCCAGACATTTAATTTTCTAGTTGTTGATCATGTTACACTATTAGTGTATGACATATTATCTGGATCCTCCATGTCATGACTTATAGGGGATGTTAGAAATATAAATCCCACATTTCATAATTATTAAGAAACCTAGTGATCACTAGGTATGAATGACAAGTTATGATATTTGTATAACTTGTGATAATATTTGTGAACCTACTGACCAGTAGGTATACATGACATGATGAATTGTTTGGATGAACCTATTAAGTATGGATGAATTTATAGGATATTTGGGAACCTAACAACTATTAAGTATGTATGACATGTCATAGTCTTTATAAAACTAGTGACCATTGTGAATCACTTGTTAATATGTTTGTTAACCTAATGATTGAAACGTATTAGTGACATAGAGTATTCTTGAAAACCTATAACCTATAGGTATAAATGAATTATTGAATTTTATAGAACCTACTAACCAATATCTATCAATAACTTGACATATTGTTGGGAGCCTAATGATTACTAGATATCAATGACTTGGTGTGATCTTGGGATCCTATAAATTACAAACTATAATTAAATTCTCATATTATTGAGATCCTATATATTTATAGTTATTAGTGACTTGGTGTATTCTTGTGAGCATAGTAAAAAATAGCTATCAGTTACTTAGTTTATTATTTGGATCCTAGCCATTGATAGCTATCATTGAATTTAAATATTCTTAGGAGCCTAGTGACCACTAATTATCACCAACTTAGAGTATTATTTAGACGCTATCAATTGATAAATATAAATGAATGAGTCTATAGAGTAGGCTTATCTTAATAATAGGTCCTGATTTACTCTTTGAGAGTATAAAAAGGGATGGTACTTGAAATTTTATCCTATGGAAATTGTGTTTTTATATTACTTTAAAATTTTATTTATGCAAGTGATATTATTCCCTCTTTAAGTAAGAATGTAATAAAAAATATACTGATCAAAGGTGTCTTTTGACAAAGACCTTTTCTAATCACATTTTTCTCTTTGCATGTGTAAACACTAAAATTTGGTATTAGACACACTGTAATGTCAAACTTGACCCAATTTTATCCTAAATGAATTACATGTCTTCAAATGGTTCTTATTCACCTTCACTCACATCCACATGTTTCCCTATGAGTATAATCCTCCCATTTTAATGTCATTCACATATATTAACCTTTTAGTCTATGTGAAACAAACTAAATATCTTCCTCAAAGGTCTCTATATCATTAGATTTAAATTATTTCCTCATAGCTAGAAATATTAGGCTCAAATAATTTCATTGATAGAATTTTCATGATGTTGACATTATTATCCATCACCCATCAATGGCTATTCTTAAAATATATTAAATTAGTATGGGTTATCCAATTCACTTAGTATGTTGATGGTGTGATAAATTATGCAAATGAACTCACATAAATAAAAATTAGGGCCAAGATTATGATTAATTTTGAATTAATGTAATAGTAATCAAATACACATCTTGTTTTAATTCTTTTAGATTCATAAGAGAAACATCAAGAAATAAAGTTTTTTGAATTCATAACTAAGTACTATTAAGATTTGAACAATGTAATATAGTATTTTGAAAATATATCTCATTTAATCATGTGTAATAAATACAATAAGTACTGTGAAACTAACAGATAAAGAGAGAACATCTTATTTATTATTTTATTTTAGACTGTGGTGGTGGTTAGGAGTCATCATAGGGTTGTGTCTGAGATATAGAATTTGTTAGTTTCATACTCTAACCTTTTTTGACCTTTAGACAATTGCATTGATCTAAGATAGTATTTTCAACACTTATGTCCATATCTGGTGCTAGTGTCTAGTGAGAGATATATAAGAGCGACTGCAAATTTGGATCATACATACACTACCCCTCGTGTAATAATTTTATGTCTCAAATTATGGTTTATTGTGTGTTAGATCTAGATAATAAATGACCATAATTATTTTCCATTATACCTATTACAACCTAGTAAAAATAGGTTGGTAACATGAGCCTAGATATCCCTAGAAACCCTATTGTTTCTAGGTTTTGCCTACATAGCCAATACTCCTAATAGGGATTCAAACTCACATGTAGTTCTCCTTCTTATACATGTGTGTAGAATTATAATTATACGAATATATGTTATTTCTCCTATTAACAATTATTACAAGTGATGTAATAGTATATTTAACCTTTTGAATGCTTCATATATTAGTAATTTAGTTTTGTAGTTTAATTTGATAGCTTAAAATAGATGATACTTTCTTATTATAGAGTTTCCTTATCAAATTGAAAGGTGTTTTAAATAGACCATAGCCTTTATATATAATATATATATATATATATATGAACCTTTTGAATTTGAAATAAAACCTAATAACTTGTGAAAATTTGACCATGGGATGGGAAAAGAGTAATAAAAAAATAGTTAAAAATTGAAAGATATGAAAAAAGATAAAAAGGTAAGTTTGGATAGTTGCATCAAATATAGATACTAATGTCAACACTAGTGTCCAAGGTAGAACTTAGTGTCTAGAGGATAAAAAAATATAGAAAAATTTAAAATAGGTATGGATCCATAGTATATATTGTAAAAAGATAAATATGAATAACACATAGGCCTGAGGGGTAGGTATAACAAGTGAAACAAGGTGGAAGCAAAGAGGTCCATGAGAGTCCACATCACTAGATCTCTAATTATTAGTAAAATGGTATGTATATATAAGAAGACTATAAATATGTGTAATTATACCAAAATGGGTGTCTAAAATTTTCCCCTTTAATATAGTAATGCAATAAAAATTGGAATTATTAATTTAAAGGAAAATAAAATGAATATCATGGTGTGGACAACACACCTTCTCTTTGCTTGGGTTATTACTTCAATATTTATCCCTTTAAACATTACTTATAACCAGGGATATGTCAAAAAATTAAATCAATGTATATAGTTAGTTTGTAAGAAATATTAAAAACTAGCATAAATAAATATAATGTATAGATTACCCTATATACGTGTCACATAGTAACTAGGTTTGGAGTGCTAGAAACTGGAGAGTTAGATAGGGGACTTGAAACCTTTCCCATATTTTGGTTAAGAATAAAATAGATTCTACAATTGGTAAAGTGTGTTTCACCATGGTGATGTTGTACCTAGAGTAAGGAGAGTTTGGAGGTGATCATTCCCCTATCCTCAAATAGAAAGAGTGGTTCTTTATCCATCAAGAGTATTTTTTTCCCAATGAGCACAACTTGAGTGTAAAAAGATATGTATATGTATAGCTTAGTATAGGGTGAGAGATGTTAAATATTTAATGGGTGTGGGGAACATGATTCCTGAGTATACCCCTACTAAATATAATAACCATGAATGTGTGGAATTTGTGCCCATATGACATAACCCCACTAAATATAAAAGTTGATATAAGTACCATATAATAGATGAATGTGTAGAACATGATTCCAAAGCATGCCTTCACTATAATTCTAATCATTATTCCAATTTATTTTTATTGTGTATAATTTTTTTATAAACATGTCCCTATTAATATTCCCCCTCTATTTTGAGGGGATAGTATAGTTCTCATTGGTGGTATCCTTGTAAAAGGAATAAGAGAGAATTTGCTTGATAACATTTGTAATAATTGTTGACCAAATTTGACTTGTAGGTCAAATTAGGGCACCACTAGGCAAAAAATTGGTTTTCATATGTTTTATGGGTCTAATACATATGTCAAAAGGTATTTTATATGTCAATTAATGTCATTTAATGTTATACTAGCCTTGGTCCTTAGTTATTTTAGTCCTTTTAGTCAATTTGAGGATAAAAAGGGGGCATTTAATGACTTGTATTTATTTCTTGGGAAGTGTGAAGATTAAAAAAGTGAGTCACATCCCATGTGTCCTCATATGTCTTAATCAGTTTTTGGTAACTGAAAGTGGTAGGTTATTCAGAAGAAAAGGTGGTTTTCTTGGGAAAAGAGAAGAAAATGACACTTATATGGCCCATGAGGAAGTGTGCCACATGGGATAAGATAATATAATGTCCATTTAGATTAATAAATATTATTTATATGTTTTAAATTATCTACAAGTGTAATTTTTTGACACAAAATTGTTTTTCTCCTTTTTCATCCTTCCAGGCACATAGAACTAGTCTTCAGGTTTGTACATGGTATGGAGAACAAGGGAGATTTCCAATAAAACACCTTTGGGAAGTGAAATTATACTTAGATACATTAATTTTAATTAAAATATTTTGAATAATTATGTTTTGTGCTTCATTAACCATCCTCTTGAAGTTGACTATATTTTTATTCCTACTAATCTATGTACCCTATAGGTTTTGCCTTGGTTTAAGTAATTCCATATGAACTAGTCACCAAGGCTGATTCTAGATGATTTTAACTTCCTTATATAATTATATACATGGTTCTTTTTTATAATTTAAATGTGTTTTGATATGCTAATCATCTTAAGCTACAAGAAGGATCACTTTTTTGTGTAATAGGTAGTTTTTTCACCATTTGAAAGATTTTCTTATTTTAATGGTGGTCTTGGAGGGTGAATATGTTTTATTTTATAGGATTCCATGTTATATTGATCATATTCACATATAGATATCTTTTTCAAATGTAACTCTTCATATAATTACAGTCATATGCAACATATTTGGTTAGGTAGTTGTGAACATGTTTACTTATAAGTGACAACAAGAGGTTTCAAATGTTGAAACATGGTATATAAGTTCCCATAAATCTATTTATATCATGATATATTACTTTATCTCTTTGAAATAACATGTATAAGTTTATAGGGTGAAATTCATGATATCACTACCCATCACACCAATCTTGTTGTTTGCCTGCATACAACTCCATCTTTACTTATAGGGGTCATCATAGAGACTAACCATATTGAAAAGAGGTTTTTAAGATAAGTAGGGTTTTGAGATTGAATAATTTACTTTCAAAACTTTTGAGAAGGCCTAAACTACATTGAAACATACAGATCATCCGCATTGCTCACAAGACCATTTGCTACCTATACTATAGAATAACCACCTATATGTGGTAATACAGAGAGTGAAAAGGTGATTTTGAAGTGTTGAAATAAGTTTTTGAACCCTTATTAAGGTAATAATATAATGAAAACATCATGATATACTATTTATAATTGATATGTTGATATAAAAGGTTGAGGATGAATTCAAAAGGATGATGACTGAGTTTTAGGCCTTTGTCCCTAAATTGTCAAAATAGAGAACTTGGGATTTTTTTGGAAGCTCTATAACATGGTTACAAATGACTTTTGATGAATTTAAATACCTTATTTTATAACCTATATTATAGATAAGTACTTATAAAAATTTGAGAGGTGTATGGTCAATAGAGGTTGGTTTTTTTTAATCCCAAAGTTGTACTTTTATTCACTAAAACTAGGCAATGACATCTACAGGGTTTAATCCAAGAAATACCTTCTCCATCCAAAATTTGCAACCACTAAACTAGGCCACTATGAAGGAGTAATGCCAAATAGTGAAACTGAATTTGATTATCTATAGGATAAAATAAATAGAATGTATACTATCTCTTGATTCTCATGAACACCTAAAAGTTTATATCTCTTAAAGGTTGACCTACAGCCAGCCAAAAGTGGAATTTTGAAAAGGTGCTTTCCTTATAATGAACCTAGGTGCTTAGTAACCTAGATCATGATATGAGAATTACTGAACATGGAAACCAAGAATAAGAGGTGAGATTTTCAAAGTTTTACTAGAGAAGCACCTTTATATATCCCTCATTTGGACATGTAAACCTATAGGGGTCATTAAGGTAGAGTATCTCAGTTAGAACAAGGAAGGACTCAGTTATGAATCCAAAGTGCATATGAAGAGCTAAAGAGAGGTTGGGATGAGGAAGTAAACCTATGAATAATTTATCCATAGACATTTTGACCTTATAATCTATAATAAATGTAAAATAAGCCTTTATAAACACCTTAAGACCCTATGAGGACCTACAACCATTATAGATGACTGTGATAAACAATGATTAGGGAAGGCAGAGTTCTTAGTTTGAAAATGACATTAATATGAGTAAAATTGATATAAGTTAATTACAAAGGATATTTTAAGGTTTTATTAAAAGCCATGCACTATTATTAATGCCTAATTCATGCATAACTACCTATAGGTGTCCCTCCTATGCATAAAAACATAGTGAAATGATAAGACACAGTCTTGTGAGTTCAAGAGTATGAAGGGTATATAAAAGGTCAAGGTATTGAACAGAGATTGGATCCAATCTATCATGAACATTAAAATATACATGTTATTTTTACAAGTGGATATAGAATATAAAAGGGATCTCTAAACATAAAATACATAGTCTAAGGTAAATTTCCTACACATAGTCCAGGCCTAGTAGGTTTGTCTTGATTTTTTGAGAGTTTTGGAAGTCAAATAACATGGTAAGAGGCTGATTTTTTGTGTTATAGGTCCTCATAAATTTTATAATTCCATCCAATATTCATTTTGTCTTGGAGAATAGGGGAAGTACCCTCTATTTTGGCTTAAATAGAGGGTACTTCACATTTGTGTATAGGCTGGTAGTTTTGAAAGAAGTGAAAAGGGGGATATGAAGTTATTTGAACAATTAAATAAGGTTTATTAATATGGAAAAAGCCTATTAAAATCATGGAAACATATCATAGAGAGAATAAACCCAATGGGATGATCTAGACCACCAAGTTTACAAGTAAGCCCATTGGTCAAGGTTTTAGCCTAAAGCCCAATGGTAGACTAATGACACTTAAAAACTTATTGGAATGTTAAAATGTACCATTAAATTTTTTTAGAGTCATTTTATAGGTTTTAAATCTCTTGGTTTGTATACACAGCTAGGGGAATCCATTTTAGGCTTTAAAATGTAGACAAGTTTATGAACATGGTTAAGCCTAGTGCCCAATTGGGGTAAAAATTCACTTCACCTTGAGATGAGAATTATAAGTTGTAAAAATATATTTATATGATGATTTTGGATGTTTAAAATATATTACGATGCATAGGGGTCACAAAGGAGGTCATCTTTTGGCTAGAAACCATTTCAGGCCTGTTGGAATGGAGAAAAGAGCTCAATAGGCTAGTTTTAAACACTTACATATTTCATGAGAATATGAATTAATTACAAATGAGATTATAGGTGTTATCATGGGTCCTAAATATAACTCTTGTGATATTTTTTTGCAAGCTGAATATCAGGTTTTTATGAATAATTCTTAAGAGTAAAAATAAACCTAAAACCCTTGCAAACCCTCAATCAAGACTAGTTTAGAGAAATGGAGATGGATAGATAATAAAATGGAATAGTTTGTATATAATATTGATTTTAAATTTTATATTAATATATTATTATCCTCCCCACCCTTCTGATCTATAGGAAATTGTATGGATAGGGTGTAAAATAGGGTATTTTTGACCATTTTGTGTGTTTTACAAGTTCCAAAAGAAGTCTGAGGATGAAATAAAGTTTGGGAGAAATATATATATAATTTTTATACATATTTATATTTCATTATTTTAAAATAATCATAAATATTCAGACAAATAGCTTCATCTCAGCTAGTCAAAATTGACATAATGACCAAACTAGTGAGAAGTGTGAAAACTTTAAGTGGAAGTGATTTTAAGGTATTCTTGATGCTTATAGGGACATGTTGGGTCTAAATTTTTTTAATAAACTCATTCATATGTATTTTAATTAGAAAATTATGCCTTTTTGAGGCCAAGTGTGTAGGTTGCATGAAGGAAGAGTTTTTTAGATTAAAATGATGATGGCTAATTCCTAGATGATTTCAGATGACCAAGCCTACAATGAATTCATGAAGAGTCATATATAAAATTATTCCCCTTCATACCAATCATCAGACCTATCCATAATAATTTTTGGAAAGTTCAAATAGGTCTAAATCATGAAGATTGTTTTTTGAGCTAGAATGAGGAGTTTAATGCCACTTTTCATGAGTTTTATGACTTGGATAGACACTTGTGCTTCTTGACCTTACATAGTTCATCCCACATCCTCTTATCATGCACATTAACTAATTTTATCATCTTAAAAATTTTCCTTGTGACCTATGGACTTATCTCTTCTCCCCTCTCTCTCTCTCTCTTAAGTTCTATAAGAACTAGCCATTTTGTCCATTGTAACTTATTATCCACTTAAGTATGGAAAATCCCTACTCATTTGCATACCATTTTGTCAATAATAATACTGATATTTACCTCTTATTAACTATTTATAAGTTTGTTTTACTTGGATTATGAATCTTTCTTAGTGAAGACTATGGATTCCTTAGCATGTTGTCTCATTCTTTCACCCTATTTGCAATTAGAAAGATTCTTCTTATAGGGCATGTGAAGTGTTATAGGGAATTTAAAGGATTAAAGAGTTATTATATTAATTATTTCCTTTCAAGGCCTCTTTTTTAGTCCTCGTGACTTTGCACATTCATCCATAACCTCATAATGTAACATTGATGTGAGAATATGCAGATTTAAGAAGTGTATGTTCAAATTTTCCATTGAGTTCATGTGTAGCATGATGATGGTTGGAAGTCATCATATTATTTTGTGTATCACCTCCCTTAGAATAGTTTTGTTTTGGTTATCTCCCTCCCTTACCTCCCTATAATTTTAAGTATATTTTCAATCTAAAGTGGTACATCAAGGGAGATATCCCTATCTATAGATTTACCTTATCCTTAGGCTACCCACAAGCCTAGAGGAATTTCCATTGTGCCACTTGGATGAGGAGATCTTAGGCATCTACTAAAAGGGTGTAAATATAGGTGAAAATAATTATTGGCATGCCTAGTGGGACTCATGGTCTAAGAAGTTAAGATATTTTTTGTGTTGTCTCTCAATAATCAACCTTTAGAGGAATCTATCCAAGCATCAATGGAAAATCCAAAGTTATATCATCTGGTCAAGTAGCTAAAGTTTTCCTTTAAATATTATTGGTAAAATTTTTCTTTTTGTTCTTACTTTTAATTAATTTTCATGGCTAATTTTCGTGTTGAATACTATTTTACACAAGTTGGTGAGACATATACATTTTATGGCATGCATTATCAACATTGGTGTGATCCTTAATAATATTTTTATGATCCATATAAACTCCCACATGGCCATTATGAGTCTTCTCCTAATTCATACCAGTCCTATAGCCAACCTCCTCAATGACTTGCTCCCCCTAGTCAACCTAAACACTTCTCAACTCAATCTATTTCCACATTCAAGAAGAAACTTTTTGGCTATGAGAAGTGAATGTTGGAGCTTGATACACTAAGGGGATATGGTCAAGATGTTTCTAGACATTTTATTCATAAGGCAAGAGATGTATTAGAGCTATTTGAAAGAGAGAGGATACCTATTGAGAGAGATAATTGGCAAAGGCTCACAAGTGAGATGCTAAATGTGAATGGTTTGATTATATTGTTGGAAGATAAAATAATATTTCATTAGGAGTAGCCTCACAAAGTCCATCATCATTTATATCCACTTCCATAAATTTTCTATCAGCCATATTTGATCCCTAATTATGATCCTAATGAAAACTACCAAAGTTATCCTTTTCCAAATCAAGTGGAAGAGAGAGAGATTTGAAAAGACAAGCCTTGTCTTTGAAGCAAACCTTGATAGGAAAATTTAGTTGGATAATATTAATATGAAATAGTCCATGTTAGAAAAAAATGAAGTGGAATTTAAGCCCTCATTTCCCTCTCCCATTATGTTCTTACATCAGTAAGAGACCTCTAGATATGCCATTCCAAGTTGGAGATAAGGTGGAGATTCCAAGCCTAAAAATATTAAAAGTTTATTAAATACTTAATCCACTCTTCAAATTTTATCCCAACCTCAAGAAAATACTCCTAATCCCAACATCCTAAGCTATATTAAGATAATGGAATTATAGGGAAAGGAGGAGAAAATCCTAGATAAAGAGTGTGAAGTTGAAGAAAAACTTGATCCTATGCAACTCTCTCCCACCCTTCCTCAATAGAACTCTTGTTATACATGTCATCCTTATTATACTCCTCTTCCTCATGATGATTCCTATGAACTTCAAAAGAGACTTTTCCAAGAGAATCTATCCAAGCAAATTGAAGAGTTAGAGGCAAAGATGAAATTGCTAAGTCAAGGTGTGATGGAAGGTTTAGACCTAAAAGAAGATCCTATGGCTAAACACACCTCATATAACCTTCCTCAAAATATTCCTCAAGTTTAATTAGATGGTAATGAAATTATTTTCAAGTATAAGGAAGAAAATAAAGTTGTTTTATCCCAAGGTCTACCTCCCTTCCTCAAGAGCTTCCAAAAGAATCCCGTACCTTTCACTCCTAATCTAATTTTGAGTTCTATGTGCCATCTCCACCAACTAGTTCATCTTGTCCTCACCCCATCACACTTTTCCTTGATGTATTTATGGTATGGGAACCTAAATATTAATATTTTGTTGAAAATAACTTAGAACTCTTGCTTGAACAAATCCTAACTCCTTAGCAACCTCATTGGACTAAGTCACATGACTACAAGATGCCTAGTCTTGGCATCATCAAGAATGAGAAAGAAATGGAGGATCTTGTAGTCCTTGAGAATCAAAGTCATTATATGGTAGTTGAGATAAAAATTTATATCACTCAAGAGATCATAAATTATGAATAAGAGGTGACTTCTTGTGTGGATATTTCTAATTGGGTTGATGAGGAAGAATGTTTTCCTTTTGCCAAAGAAGAGGAAACCTTCATTAGTTATTCCATCACTTTTCAAGATGTCATTGATGGAAAAGGACAAGTTATTAATCAGAATTTTAATGACTTGCTTGAAATCATTGGATCAAGTTATACTCCTATTTAAGGAGCTTATGATCTGGTCAAAGATGGAGAAGGTAGCCTTGGCACTCAAGCAAGTATGCAAAGGGAAAGCAACCTTTCAAATATGTCTTACAAGAGACATACGTATCTCATTATGATAAGTTTGAAATAATCAATATGGGATATCATCTTGTCAACTAGTTGGGATAAACACATTAGCTCTTGAAGGATGGAACATGCTCCTATTGGCCTTAACCTTTTAAGGAACAAGAAACTAATCCTCTTGAATCCAAGCCTTCAAAAAAGATACAAGTTGACCATAAGATGAAGAGTGGGAAGTAGTATGAATTATGTGTATAATTTTAAGATGAGTATATATACATTGGAGACCTATTTAAGGATGATCTACTTGAGAGCAGATCAACTGAAATGCCAAAGAGTAGGTCTGATCTACAAAGAATCCAATCTAAAGAGAAATATGCTTGGCACTATGATTCATCCCATCATGAATATGATTAAATAAGTTTTCCTTTTGATCATATAAAGGAGGTATGCTTAGTTTTTAGTTGTGTATAACTATTTTTTTTATTCCCCTAAGTGCCTTGAGCACATGTGTGTGTCTTGTTAGTTTGTTGTCTTGTTTTGTGTGTGTCTTCACTTTGAGTGGTTAAGGTAATAAAGTGGCCTTATATTGATCAAATACTATGTTAAAATTCATATTTTTCTATCATATAATTTAAATGACTCCCTAATCCCAATGGAGTGATAATTCTACTAGTCTAGTTAACATAACAAGTATGCTACCACTATGAGTCACCAATTTATTAACCAAATTTGACCTATAGGTCAAATTTGGGCACCCCTAGGTATAAAATAGGTTTCAATATGTTTTATCGGTCTAATACGTATGTCATAAGGTATTTTATAGGTGAATTGATGTTATACTAGCCTTAGTCCTTAGTCATGTTACTCTTTTTAGTCATTTTGAAGTCAAAAAAGGGGCATCCAATGAATTGTACAAAATTATTAGGAATTATTAAAATTATAAAAGGTGATGTCACATCCCATGTGTCTTCATATGTTTTATTCAACTATTGGTAATTGAAATTGGCAAGTTTTTTATATGAAAAGGTAGTTTTTTGGGGAAAAGAGAAGAAACTGGAACTTGTACATCACATGGGGAAGTGTGCCACATGGGAGAATATCATAAAATGTCCCTTAAACTTATTAAATTCTTAGATACACATTTTAAATTATCTAAAATTGTCATTTTTGACCCAAAACCA
Organism: Torreya grandis; assembly: GCA_037957365.1. Lineage (NCBI taxonomy): Eukaryota > Viridiplantae > Streptophyta > Pinopsida > Cupressales > Taxaceae > Torreya > Torreya grandis. The sequence goes on along the minus strand of JARHVA010006490.1, from coordinate 846,092 downwards.
TTCTAATCCTTTTTCATACTTCTAGGCACACAAAACTAGTCTTCAGGTTTGTACTTGGTATGAAAAATAGTGTAGGTTTAGGATAAAATGCATTGGTGAGGTGAAATTAAACTTAGATACATTAATTTAAATTATAATAATTTTGAGAATGATGGGTTTTGCTTCATGAACAATCCTCTTGAAGTTGACTGTGTTTTTTTGCTTGTTAATTTATGTACCCTATAGGTTTTGCCTTGGTTTGAGAAATTGCATACAAAACACTTGCTAAGGTTGATTATATATGATTTAAAATTAATTTTATAATTATCTAAATGTTTTTTTACTATCTTAAGGTGTATTTATATGCTAATCATCTTAAGTTACAAGAGTAATCACTTCTTAGTGCAACATGTAGTTCTTTCACCATTTGAAGGATTTTCTTATTTTAATGGTGATCTTGGAGGGTGAATATGTTTTGGTTTAAATTATTCCATGTTATATTGATAATATTAAACTCTCAATATCTTTTCCTAAGGAAAATAATCATGTAATTATAGTCATATGCAACATTTTCAGTTAGACGACCATGAACATGCTTACCTACAAGTCACAATAAGAGGTTTCAAATGTTGAAATGTGGTAAATAAGTTCCCATAAATATGGTTAGATAATGATATATTATTTTATATATTTTAAAAATCATGGATAAATTTATAGGGTAAAATCCATGATATCACTACCCATCACACCAATGTTGTTGTCTACTTGCATACAACTCCATCTTCACTTATAGGGGTCCTCATAGAGACCAACCATATTGAAAGAAGGTGTTTAAGATAATTAGGGTTTTGAGAGTGAATAATGTCATTTTAAATTTTTTGAGAAGGCCTAAACTAAATTTAAATATTCAAATCATGCACATTGTTCACATGACCATTTATTTCCTGCACTGTGGAATAACCACCTACATGTGGTAATACAAAGAGTGAATAAGCCATTCTGAAGTGTTTAAATAAGTGTTTGAGTCCTTATTTATATCATGGTAGGATGAAAACATAATGAAAAGCTTTTTGGAATTTATAGGTTGATAAACAAGGTTGAGGATGACTTCAAAAGGATGATGTCTAAGTTTTAGGCCTTTGTCCCTAAATTGATAAAACAAAGAACCTGGGAGTTTTGTGGAAGCTCTACAATAGGGTTGCAAATGAATTTTGATGCATATAATGACCTTGTTTTGTAACCTCTAGTATATATAAGTACTTGGAAAAATTTTAGAGGTAGATGGTTAATGGAGGTTAGTTTTTTTAAGCCTAAAGTTATGATTTTATTCATTAAAACATGGAAATGACATCTACAGGGTTTGATCCAAAAGATACCTTCTCGATCTAAAAGTTACAACAGTTACACTAGGCCACTATGATGGAGTGATGACAAATAGTGAAAGTGAATTTGATGATCTAGAAGATAAAATAAATATAATGTATACTATATCTTTATTCTCATTAACACCTATAGGTTTCTCTCTCTTAAAGGTTGACCTATAGCCAACCAAAAGTGGAATTTTGAAAAGGTGCTTTCCTTCTAATGAAACTAGGTGCTTAGTAACCTAGAGCATGATATGAGAATTTTTGAACATGTAAACAAAGAAAAATAGGCTAGAGTTTCAATTTTTTATTAGATAATCACCTTTATATATCCCTCATTTTGACATGTACACCTACAAGGGTCATTAAGGTAGAGTATCTCAGTCAGAACATGGAAGGACTCAATTATGAATCCAAAGTGCATATGAAGAGATAAAGGGATGTTGGGATGAGGAAGTAAACATATGAACACATTATCCATATCAATTTTTACCTTATAATATCTAAGTAATGTAAAAAAATCCTTTATAAACCCCTTAAGACTCTATGAGTACCTACAACCATTGTAGATGACTGTGACAAATAGTGAGTAGGGAAGGCAGTGTTCTTGGTTTGAATATGGCATAAATAAGATACAAATTTATTTATTTTAGCTATAAATGATATGGAAAGGTTTTAATAAAACCCATACACTATTTCCAATTCCTAATTTATTTCTAGCTACATATAGGTGTCCCCCCCATGCACAAAACTAGAGTCAAATGATAGGGCATAGTCTTGTGAGTTCAAGAGTATGAAGGGTACATAAAAGGTAAAGATATTAAATGGATATTTGATCCAATATATCATGAACATATAAATATACATTGTCTTTTTATATTTTATATATAATATAAAATGGAGCTCTAAACATAAAATACATAGTCTAAGGTAAATTTCTTGCACACAGTCTTGCCTAGCAGGTCTGTCTTGATTTTTTGAGAGTTTGGGGAGTAAAATAACATGGTAAGAGGATTAATTTTTATGATATAGTTATTCAAAAAAATTATAATTACATATAATATTAATTTTTTCTAGGAGAATAGGGGAAGTACCCTCTATTTTGTCTTAAACAAAGGGTACTTCCCTTTGTTCATAGGCTAGTAATTTTGAAGAAAGGAAGGGAAAAGGGGAATATAGAGTTGTTTGAGAAATTAAATAAGGTGTATTAATATATAAAATAAATATTTAAATAATTTAAACATATAACATAGATAATAAACCCCACGGGATGATCTAGACCACCAAGTTTGCAAGTAGGCCCATTGGTCAGGGTTTTAGCCTAAAGCCAAATGGTAGACTAATGACACTTACAACCTTAGTAGTGGGTTAAAATGGACCATGTAATGCTTATAGATTCATTTTATAGGTTTTAAATCTCTTGGTTTGTATACATAGTGAGGAGAATCCATTTTAGGCTTTAAAGTGTAGACAAGTCTATGAGACATGGTTAAGCCTAGTACCCAATTAGGGTACAACTTCACTTTCACCTTGAGATGATCATTATAAATTTTTTAAATTTGTTTATATGATGAATTTTTATGTGTAAAATTTATTAGTATGCATAGGGGTCATCAAGGAGGTCATATTTTGGCTAGAAATAATTTTAGGCCTATTGGAATGGGGAAAAGAGCTCGATAGGCTAGCTTTGAACACTCACATATTTCATGTGACTATTCATGGATGAAAAATGAGTTAAGAGGTGTTATTATGGGTCCTAAATATCAATATTTTTAGATTTGTTTTCAATTTTAATGTTAGGTTTTTATGAATAATGTTTAAGCATGAAAACATCCCTATAATCCTTATAAACCCTCAATCAAGACCAATTTAGAGAAATGGAGTTTGATATATGATCAAATGGTATATTTTTTATATAATAGTGATTTAAAATTGTATATGACTCTCTTATTATCCTCCCCACATTTTATAATTGTACCAAATTGTATAGATAGGGTGAAAAATATGGTATTTTTGACCATTTTATGTGTTTTGTAGGTTCTAAAAGGATTCTAAGGATGAAATCAAGTTTGGGAGGAAGATATAGACTTTTTATAAATTTTTATTTAAATTTAATTCTTTTAAAATACTCCAAAGTATGTAAACAAATAGCTTCATCTCAGCCTATCAAAGTAGGCATAGTGACCAAGCTAGTGAGAAGTGTGAAAACTTCAAGTGGAACTAATTTTAAGATGTCCCCAATGCTTCTAAGGCCATGAAGGGTCTTGAAACTTGTCATAAACTCAATACCAATGATTTTCATAGAAAAATAATTCCTTTTTGGAGGCCAAGTGTGTAGGGTGTATGAATGAAAAGTTTTTTGGACTATAGATGATGATGTCTCATTCTTAGATGATTCTAAATGATTAGGCCTACAACCAATGCATGGAGAGGAATTTAAAAACCCTTACCATTAATACCAATCATTATACCTATCCTTGATTAGTTTTTGGTCATTCAAATAGGTCCAAATCATTAAGGAAATTTTTTGAGATAGAATGAGGAGTTTCATGCCACTTTTCATGAGTTTTATGACTTAGATAGACACTTGTGCTTCCTGACCTTACATGGTTCATCCCACATCCTCTTCTCATACATAATTAACTAAATTTATAATATTTAAAAGTATCCTTATGACCCTTGGAATTATCTCTTCTCCTCTCTCTCTCAAGTTCTATAAGAACTAGCCTTTTTGGCCATTGTAGCTTATGCTCCATTTGAGTATGGTAAATCGATGCTCATTCTCATACCATTTGATTAATAAGACTAATAATTTTTAACTCTTCATGATAATTTATAAGTGTGTTTTACTTGGATGATGAATCTTACTTAGTGAATACTCTGGATTCCTTAGCATGTTGTCTCAATCTTTCACCCTATTTATAGTTGGAAATCTTCTTCTTGTAGGGCATGTGAAGTGTTCTAGGAAATTTTAAGGATTAAATTAGTTATTATATCAATTATTTCCATTTAAAGCCTCTTGTAAAGTCCTAGATTTTTACATTCATCCATAACCTCATAATGTAACATTGATGTGAAAATATGTAAATTAGAGAAGTGTATGTTCAGTTTGTCCTTTGTTTTCATGTGTAACATACAACTAGTTGGAAGTCATCATCTTATTTGTTGTATCACCTCCCTTATAATTATTTTCTTTCAGTTATCTCTCTCCCTTTCCCCCCTAGAATTTTATCTATAGTTGTAATCCAAAGTGGTACATCAAGGGAGCTAGCCCTATCTAGAGATTCATCTCATCCTTAGGATACCCACAAGCCTAGAGGTGTTTTCATTATGCCACTTGGATGAGGAGATATTAGGCATATCCTCAAATAATACTAATAAGTTGAGATATTTTTTATGTTTTTTCTCAATAATTATCCTTTAGAGGCATCTATTCAAGCATCAATGGTGACTCCAAAGTTATATCATCTAGTCAAGGAACCCAAGTTTTCCATTAAATATTATTGGTAAAAATTTTCTTTGTGTTTTTGCTTTCATTGAAGTTCCTTGGCTAATTTTGTTTTTAAATACTATTTTAAACAATTTGGTGAGACATATCCATTTTATGACAATCCATATCAACCTTGGTGTGATCCTTACCATTCTTTTTATGATACCTATCAACTCCCACATTTCCATTATTGTTATTCTCATTATTATCAATAGTCATATAGCCAACCTCCTTAATGTTTTGCTCCCCCTAGTGAACCTAGACACTTCTTAATTCAATCTATTTCCACATTCAATAATACACTCTTGGGATATGAGAAGTACATTTTGTAGCATGATACACTAAGGGAACATGGTCAAGATATTACTAAACATTTTATTCACAATTCAAGATATGCATTAGAGCTGGTCAAAAGAGAGTGGATAACCATTGAGAGAGGCAACTGGAAAAAACTCATAAGTGAGATGCTAGATGTGAGTGGCTTGATTGAATATTTGGAATATAAACTAAGAGTTCATGAAAATAAGCCTCACAAGGTCTATCAGCCTTCATATCCACTTCCCCAAGTTTTATATCAGCCATATTTGATCCCTACTCATGAGCTCAATCAAAATTGCCAAAGTCATCCTTTTCCAAATCAAGTGGAAGAGAGAGTTAAAAAGACTAGCCTTGTGTTTAAAGAAAAAATTGATAGTAAAATTGAGTTAGAAAATATTAATATGTAATATTCCATGTTAGTATCAATGTAATTTTAATTTAATCCCTCATTTCCCTCTCCCATTACATTGCCACATCAAGAAAAGACCTCTAGATATACCATTCCAAGTTGGAGACAAGGTGGAGATTCCAAGCCTAAAGAGATTCCAAATTTAATGAATATTTCATCCACTCCTAAAGTTTCATCCCCAAATCAATAAAATACTCCTAATATAAATATTATAATATATATTAATATACTATAATCATGGGGAAATAAGGATGAGAAAATCCTAGATGAAGAGTGTGAAGTTAAATAAAAATGTGATCCTATGCAAGTCCCTCCCACCCTTCCTCAAGAGAGCTCTTATTCTCCATATTATCCCTCTTGTACTCTTACTCCTCATTATTATTCCTATGAAATTCAATAGATACTTTTCCAAGATAATCTAGCCAAGTAGATTTAAGAGTTAGAGGCAAAGATGAAATTGCTAAGTCAATGTGTGATGGAAGGTTTAGACCTAAAAGAAGATCCTATGCCTAAACACACCCCATCTACACTTCCTAAAAATATTCCTCAAGTTAAATCAGATGTTAATGAAGTTATTTCAAGTGGAAGGAATAAAAACAAGTTTTTTTAATCCTAAGGTCTACCTCCCCTTCCTCAAGAGATTTCAAAAGAATCCCCTACATTTTAGTCCTAATCTGATTTTAAGTTGTATGTTCCACCTCCACCAAATAGTTCATATTATCCTCACCCCATAACCATTTACCTTGATGTAAATATGGTATGTGAATATAAATAGGAGTATTTTTTTGATAAAAACTTATAACTCTTTCTTGAATAAAGCCTAACTTCTTGGCAGCCTCATTGGACTAAGTCACATGATTACAAGGTGCCTAGTCTTGGCATCACGAAGAAGGAGAAATAAATGGAAGATTTTTTAGTCCTCTAGAATAAAATTCATGATATGGTAGTTGAGATGAAAATTTAGATCCATAAAGAGATACTAAATTATGAAGAAGAGGTGACTTATTATGTGGATATTTTTTATTGGGTTGATGAGGAAGAATGTTTTCTTTTTGCCTAAGAAGAGGAAAAATTCATTGGTTCTTCCATCACTTTTCAAGATGTCATAGATGGGAAAGAATAAGTTATTAATTATAATTTGGATTAATTTTTTTAAATAATTTGAGTAGGTTATACTCCTCTTCAAAGAGGATATGATATATTCAAAGATGGATAAGGTAACCTTGGCACTCAAGTGAAAATGCAAAGGGAAAGCAACCTTTCAAATCTATCATTCTAAGAGACATATGAATATCATGAAGACATGTTTGAAATAATAAAGATGGTACATAATAATATAAAATATCTAGATAAATTTATCAGCTCTTGAAGGATGAAACAAGCTTCTACTGGCCTCAATATTCTAAGGAACAAGAAACCAATCCTCTTGAAGCCATGCGTACAAAAAAGATGAAAGTTGACCATGAGATGAAGAGTGGGTAAAATTATGAGGCATGTTTAAAATTTAAAGAGGAGTATATATAAATTAAAGACCTATTTGAGGGTGATCTACTTAAGAGTAGATCAGGTGAAATACCAAGGAATAGGTCTGATATATAAAGCATCCAATCCTAAGAGAAATATACTTGGCACTATGATTCATCCCATCATGAAGATGATTTAATAATTTTTCCTTTTTATCTTGGAAAGGAGGTATGATTAGTTTCTATTTGTGTATAATAGTTTGTTTTTTGATTCCCCTAAGTGCCTTGAGCACATGTGTGTGTCTTGTTAGTTTGTTCTCTTGTTTTATGTGTGTCCTTGATTTTAGTGGTTGACGTAATAAAGTGGTCTTGTCTTCATCAAATCCTATGGTGAAATTCCCCTGGTTGTGTCTTAGACTTCAAATGACTCCCTAAGCCCAATGGATTGATAAGATTACTAGTCTAGCTAGCATAAAAGGCATGCTACCCCTATGAGTCACCAATTTATTGACCAAATTTGACTTTTAGGTCAAATTAGGGCACCCTTAGGTTAAAATTGGTTTTTATATGTTTTAAGGGTCTAATACATATGCCAAAAGGTGTTTTATATGTTAAATAATGTCATTTAATGTTATACTAGCCTTGTTCCTTTGTTATTTTAGTCCTTTTAGTAAATTTTAGTCATTTTGAGGTCAAAAAGGGGCATTTTACTGACTTGTAAAAATTTATTGGAAGTGTAAAGATTAAAAAAAGTGATTTCATGTCCCATGTGTCCTATATTTCTTAGCCAATAGCTGGTAATTGAAAGTAGTTGGTTATTTAAAAGAAAAGGTAGTTTTCTTAGGAAAAGAGAAGAAAATGGCACTTGTACAACCCATGGGGAAGTGTACGACATGGGAGGAGATAATAAAATGTCCCTTCAGCTTCCTAAATCTAATTTAAACATTTTAAATACTCTTTAAGTGTCATTTTTGTCCCAAAACTATTTTTATCCTTTTTCATCCTTATAGGCACACAAAACCAATTTTTAAGTTTATTCTTGGTACAAATAGCAATAGAGGTTTTAGATTTAACACCCTAGGGATATGAAAGTAAACTAAAATACCTTAATTTACATTAAAATATTTTTAATAATAATGGAATCTGATTCATGAACCATCCTCTTGAAGTTGACTATGTTTTTCTTCCTACTAATCTTTGTACCCTTTAGGTTTTTCCTCAATTTGAGAAATTATATACAAACCAATGGCTAAGGTTAAATTAATATGATGTTTCATTCATTATATAATTATCTTCATATTTTTTTTTTCATTTAAAGGTGTTTTTATATGCTAATCATCTTAAGTTTTAGGAGGGAGCACTTTTCTATGTAACAAGTAGTTTTTTCACCATTTGAAGGATTTTATTATTTAAATGGAGGTCTTGGAGGGTGAATATGTTTTGGTTTACATTATTCAATGTTATCTTAGTAATAATCACTTCTCAATCTCTTTTCCCAAGGCAACTCTTCATGGAATTACAGTCATATGTAACATTTTCAATTAGGTAGCCATGAACATGCTTACTTATGGGTGCCAAAAAGAGGTTTCAAATTTTGAAACATAGTATATAATCTCCCCTCAAGATGGTTATATCATGATATATTATGTGATATATTTTAAAGAGAATTAATGAGGTTATAGGGTAATATTCATGATATCACTTCCAATCATATCAATCTTGTTGTTTGCCTACATATAACTCTATCTTCACTTACGAGAGTCTTCATAGATACCAACCATATTTAAAGGATGTGTTTAAGCTAATTAGGGTTTTGAGAGTGAATAATTTCCTTTTGAAACTTTTTAGAAGTCTTAAACTACATTTAAACATACAAATCATACTCAATGCTCACAAGACCATTTACTGCCTGCATTGTAGAATAACCACCTACAAGTGGTAATATAGAGAGTGAAATGGAAATTTTAAAGTGTTGAGATAAGTTTTTGAACTCTTATTGAGGTCATGATAGGATGAAACCATGATTATAGACTTTTTTGGATTGATATGTTGATAGACAAGGTTGAGGATGACTTCAAAAGGATGGTGATTGAGTTTTAGGCCTTTTCCCCTAAATTAGAAAAATAAAGAATTTGGGAGTTTTTTGGAAGCTCTAAAATAGGGTTGTAAATGAATTTTGATGTATATAATGACATTTTTTTATAACCTATAACATATATAAGTACTTGGAAATTTTTTAGATGAAGATGGTCAATGGAAGTTAGGTTTTTGTAAGCCCAAACTTGTGATTTTATGCACTAAAACTAGGCAATGCCATTTATAGGGTTTGATCCAAAATATACCTTCTCCATCCAAAAGTTGTAAAAACCAGACTATGCCACTATTATGGAGTGATCCCAAATTATGAAAGTTAATTTGATGATCTATAGGATAAAATAAATATAATCTATATTGTATCTTGATTTTCATTAACACCTATAGGTTTCTCTCTCCTAAAGGTTGACCTCTTGCCAACCAAAAGTATAATTTTGAAAAGGTGTTTTCCTTCTAATGAACCTAGGTGCTTAGTAACCTAGAGTATGATATGATCAATTTTTAACATGGAAACTAAGAAGGAGAGGTTAGAGTGTCAAGTTTAGATTAGATAATCACCTTAAGTTATCCCTCATTTGGATATGTACACCTACAAGGGTTATTAAGTTAGAGTATCTTAGTCAGAATAGGGAAGGACTTAGTTATGAACCGAAAGTGAATATGAAAACATAAAAGAAGGTTGGGATGAGGAATTAAACATATGAAAACCTTTTCCATATCCATTTTTACCTTATAATCTCTAAGTAATGTAAAAAAATTCTATAAAAGCACCTTAATACCCTATGAGCACTTACAACCATTGTAGATGATTGTGACAAACAGTGAGTAGGGAAGGTAGTGTTTTTAGTTTGAATATGGCATGAATAGGAGGAAAATTGATATATGTTAGTGTTAGAGGATATTTTAATGTTTTAGTAAAATCCATTAATTATTCCCAATGTTTAATTCATGCATATCTACCTACATGTGTCCCTCCCATGCACAAAAACATAGTCAAATGATAAGACACAGTCTTGTGAGTTCAAGAGTATGAAGGGTATATAAAAGGTAAAGGTGATGAATGGGAATTGGAGAAATGATAGGATGAACATGAAAACATACATGGGATTTTTAAATTGGATATAGAATATAAAATGGAGCTCTAAACATAAAATACATAGTCTAAGGTAAATTTCCTACACACAGTCCTTACTTGGCAAGTCTATCCTCTCTTTTAGAGAGTTTGAGAAGTCAAACAACTTGTTAAGAGGCTTATTTTTTATTTGATAGGTAATATAAACTTTTATAATGTCCTCAAATATTAATTTTTTCTTGGAGAATAGGGGAAATAGCCTCCATTTTCTCTGAGATAGAGGGTACTTCCCCTTGTGCATAGGTTGACAATTTTGAAGAAAGGAAGTGAAGAGGGGAATTTAGAGTAGTTTTAATAATTAAATAAGGTATATTAAGATATAAAACACATATTTAATTCATGTAAACATATCATAGAGAGAATAAACCTAATGGGATGATCTAGACCACCATGTTTACAAGCAGACCCATTGGTCAAGGTTTTAGCCTAAATCCAAATGGTAGTCTAGTGACACTTCCAACATTAGTATTGGATTCCAATGGACTAGGATATGTTTTTAGGTTAATTTTATAGGTTTTAAAACTCTTGGTTTGTATAGACATCTAGGATAATCCATTTTAGTCTTTAAAGTGTAGATAAGTCTATGAGACATCATTAAGCCTAGTACCCAATTAGGATACAAATTCACATTCACATTGAGATGAGAATTATAAATTTTTGAAATATGTTTATAGGATGAATTTTTATGTTTAAAATATATTAATATGCATAGGGGGGACAAAGGATATCATATTTTGGCTAGAAACCATTTTAGTCCTATTAAAAATGGGGAAAAGAGCTCAATAGGCTAGTTTTGAACACACATCTTTCATGAGACCATGAATTGATGCCAAAGGATTTTATGGTTGTTATAAAGTATCCTAAATATCACTCTTGTGATGCTGGTTTGAAATTTTAATGTTAATTTTTTAAGAACAATGCTTAAGATTGAAAACAAACCTAAAACCCTTGTAAACCCTTAATCAAGACCAGTTCAGAGAAATAGAGTTGGATAGATGATAAAATGGCATAGTTTGTATATAATAGTGATTATAACCTATATATTAATATATTAGGCTCCTCCCTGCCCTTTTGAGATATACATAATTTTATGAACATGGTAAAAAATAGTGTATTGTTTACCATTTTATAGGCTTTAGAAGGATTCTGATAATGAAATAAAGTCTGGGAGGAATATATATAATTTTTATAACTCCCTATTTAAATTTAATGATTTGAAAATAATCATGAGTATGCAAAAAAATAGCTTCATCTTATCCAATCAAAACTGGCATAGTGACCAAGCTAGTGAGAAGTGTGAAAACATCAAGTGAAAGTGATTTTATGGTGTTCCTAATGATTATATGGAAATTAAAGATATTTAAACTTTTCATCCAGTCCCTCTCATTGATTTTCATCAAAAATTTATGCCTTTTTCAAGGATAAGTGTGTAGGGTGCATAAAGGAAGAGTTTTTTGGACTGCATATGATGATGGCTCATTCCCAAATTATTTTAGATAATCAGGACTATAACCAATGCATGGAGAATCATGTATGAAATCCTTACCATTAATTCAAATAATAATAACTATCCATAAATAGTTTTGGTATGTTCAAATAAATCCAAAGCATGAAGGTAATTTTTTGAGTTGGAATAAGGAGTTTCATGCCAACTTTCATGAGTTTTATGACTTGGATGGACACTTATGCTTCTTAAAGTTGCATGGTTTATCCCAAATCCTATTATCATGAATAAATAACTTATTTTATTATTTTTAAAAGTTTCCTTATGACCCTTAGACTTCTCTCTTTTCCTCTCTCTCTCTCTCTCTCAAGTTTTATAAGAACTAGCCAGTTTGGCCATTGTAACTTATGTTCCACCTGAGTATGGAAATATATACTCATTTGCATACCTTTTGATCAATAATAATATTTATTTTTACCTTTTCATGATTTTTCATAAGTTGTTTTTACTTGGATGATGAATCTTGCTTAGTAAAGACTATGGATTCCTTATCATGTTGTCTCATTCTTTTACCCTATTTATAATTGGAAAGCTTCTTATTGTAGGGCATGTGAAGTTTTCTAGGAAATGTCAAGGATTGGTTGAGATAGCCTATTAATTATTTTCATTGAAGGCCTCTTGTCTAGTCCTCATAGATTTATACATTCATCCATAACCTCATAGTGTAACATTGATGTCACAAGATATAAATTGGACAAATGTATGTTTAGTTTGTCCCTTGATTTCATGTGTAACATGAAATTGGTTGGAAGTAATCATATTATTTGGTGTATCACCTCCATTAGAATATTTTTATTTTATTTATCTCTCTCTCTTTTCCCTCTAAAATTTTAGGTGTAGTTGCAATCCAAAGTTTTACATCAAGGGAGCTAGCCCTATTTAGAGATTCACCTCATCCTTAGGCTACCTAGAATCCTAGTAGTGTTTCCATTATTAAACTTGGATGAGGATATCTTAGGTATATCTTAAAAGTGTTAAAATATAAGTGATAAGAACAAACCCACTAGGTTTTAATAGAATAGGGTATTTTTTTAATTAATTACATAGATTCATCTAACAGATTTCACCATGATGAAACCCAACTAAGTGATATTTAAATAAATTTATTATTTTTAGTTAACCTTTAAAAGGTATAAAACTAAACCATTTAACTAATTATCACCAAAAAAATTAATATATCAAAAAATATACAATTCTAAATATATAAATAAAGATTGCATTTATTTCATATAATTAATATTACAATTTCAGCCATAGCTAATACAAAAATACAACCACTATTGTATATGTACATATGAATAAAAAGTACATTTTTTACAATAATAATACAATGATACAAAGATCTATGGATTATGAGTCTCAAAGATCTCAAGTGTCTATAATTAATATTGAGTGGTCTCTAGTGTAGTATACTATAGGGAGGGAGAAAATAATTTGAATTATTTTATACACCAACAACACACCATCAATTTCCTATACTATCTCCCAATAAGGGTATGGTCCTCTCTTCATGGATGGGTAGATAATGACATTACAGGAATCTAAAGTGATAAACTAGAACTTGTGTGATGTAATATAACTAATGCATGATGTATACCATAAATAAATCCATTCTAACATGATATCATAAAAACATGTAAAATATATCAAAAATATGAAATGACAATTTTTAACTATAAAAATTACTTTGGCCAAAGTTTTCATATAGTTATTGATCTATAAGATCAGTCAATTTCATAGACACCACTCAATTAGATTAAACCTAATCTTTCATTAATGGCACAAATTAAGTGAGTGGACTTCATCATACTACTTATTTAGGGTCATTAATGAAAGATTTGGTTATTTATATAATAATGTAAAAATAAATAGATTCAAACAAAATATTCCATATTAGCAGATATAATTTATGCTAAGAAAATATCAAGTGCATACATTTAGTCCATCAAATGTAATGTAATTAATCTTAAATCATATAATTTATTACATAATAATAAATAGATTCATAAGCAACCTTCATTAGTAACATACCATCTAGGTGAGAAACATGTCTAAGCATCTAGTTATAAAATATTAATATGTAACTATAAATATTATTTCATCCATCTAATAACATAAATTCATAACTTAAGAACAACATACTAAAATTACATTAATAATATTATTTAAACAATACAACATCAAAATGATAAGTATTCAATCCAAATACCTCATGTTTAAAATGTTAATCATGAGTAATCAAACACACTCATAACTCAGCCAAGATAACAAATACAATCATGTGTGTGTGTGTGTGTGTGTGTGTGATACTAGGCTATGTTTTAGAAATATTAACCATATAGAAATAATATATATGGTAAAATTTTGTCTAAAGTTGTATTTAAGTTAAAAAATCACAAGTTTTATACCATATACGTATATCCATATGTTTCATATACTCAAGATAGATCTTTAGCTAAATAAAACCTTAATTGGTAAGTATACAGTATACTCTAAATAGATTAAACTTATATACGGTATACTCTAAATAGATTAAAATTATATCCATTATCTAGAGGTATCACATATACCTATTTAATCAAGTTGAGATTTAGCAAGGCCAAAATATATTTTATTATTTACTCAAACTTCTATATATAAACACATCCATGTTTATAAATAGACTAATTTCTATTCAAGTGAAAAATATTATTTATTTGCATTGAGTCTAGCCAATTTTATTATATAGTTATATATACCTATAGATTTATTCTAACTCAACCATGTTTATAATTTGTATATTAAAATACTTAGGATGATTCATTTAAACCAAAATTCATATAAATAAAGTCTTAACTCACAAACATAAAACTAACCCAATTGATTAAGTGTCTAAAAGAATTTCATGTATGGAAGATATACATATTGGATTAATATGTTATGTTTGTATATCTATTGTATACAAATCCTAAAACCATAATATTGTATACATTTAAATGAAATATATTATAAAGTAAAAATTCATTATGGGGTCTTATAAAATAAGATAAGTATTTTTTTTTTTTTGGAAATGATTTCATTTTAATTCTTCTCTCATACTACAATAAAACACCTTATTAACCCAGTTGATTACTCAGATATGTCACAATCAATGTATAAATTCTATATGGATTCTTAAAAACATTAATAACATTATTTTAATTCCAAATAATCTCAAGTTCAAACTTAAACCTAAAACCAGTCGACTGTTTTATAAATGTTACTATTTAGTATTTGTAAATTCATACTAAAAATCAATGACATAATTCTTGTGTTTTATATATATATATATATATATATATATAAATATATATAGTCCAGTTCATATGTTGGTTGTAACAAAATTATGGAACTCATTACAAAAAATTTAATCAATTTAGGTGTATATAGAAATTAAAAAATTTATGGTTTTGACATATTGGTATCATAGCATGATTTAATGCTCTAGGGAACTTTGGGACATATTTATTATTGGTTTATATTGAGTTTTTGTTTGTTACACCATAGTATGGTAAGGATAAGATCTGGAATAGCATATAATATCCCAATAAATGTTAACTTAGGTATAGGAAGAGGTCAAGGTTATAGGGACAACATTCTTGATAGAGGGTAACCACCTCTTAATAATGTTAAGGGCCTTAATTGTGAGGAAAATAATCCTAATGTTAACCAGGAAGTAGTTTTGAATGGAATTCTAACTATGTTAAATTCCCTTAAAAGTAAATTAGACACCCAAGAGTGAAGGTTTAATAATATAAAAGGTATTCCACATGAAGAAATTTCAGTTAGAGTTGAAAGACATTTGAACAAGATAATATGACTATAACTGAGTGTGACAATAATTTTTTAAATCTACTACATCAAGTTAACTACCTATGTGATGAAGAAACTAAAGTCACTAAATTTAAGATAGGATTTAAATATGTATTAATGCATGATGTGAATATGACTAATCTTAAGACTTTCAATATGACTATTGAATTTTCTCATATGGAAGAATAAAAAGAGAAGGCTCATCCAAAGGTAAGAAAATA
This sequence comes from Torreya grandis, assembly GCA_037957365.1. Classification (NCBI taxonomy): domain Eukaryota; kingdom Viridiplantae; phylum Streptophyta; class Pinopsida; order Cupressales; family Taxaceae; genus Torreya; species Torreya grandis. Next base: position 830,287 of record JARHVA010006490.1, on the reverse strand, counting down.
TTTTAAAAAGAATAGATAATAATCTAAGAGTAAAAATATGTCCTCTTCTCCTAATAATTTTAAGAAATTTTATTCTAACAATAGATTTACAAGGAGTAAAAGTGGTTTCAATAAGTTTCAAGAGTATAATAAAAATTTCAAGAATTTAAATTCTTCTAAGACTGCCAATTGTAAAAGGAATTTAACTCAAGGTAGTCAAAATGTGCCTACTACCGAAGTCAATAATATTATTATGATACCACAAAGAAATTTAATATGTTGGGAATGTGGAGATAATAATTATCATCAAGATTATCTTAATCTAAAATCTAGCCAGTCAATTTGTTGGGCAAATATTTTGTCATCAACTAACTGATGACAAAATGGGTATATCAACCACAATATGAGGAGATTTATGCCACAAAAAGTGTAGGTTTAACACATCTTAATGAGATAAATCTCTCCTCTCATCAAGGGGAGGTTACCTATGAATCATTTATATGCTATATGTATATATAAGTAAGCAAAAAATAATACTCAGAGTAGTATAACACCATCCATCTCTCTTTTTTTAGAGATGATGTCCAAGGAATAAAAGAGAGAAGTCTCGATCGATGGCTGAAAGCATTCCTCTTCTTTCAGGAATGGTATCCAGTGCATACCAAAAAATCTACTGAAGTAGTAACAAGGTCCACAAGAAAACCCATGAAAGCACAAAGTCTTATGTTGCCTCCTTCACTGATTCAGAACACACGTAATAGTAGAGTGAAATAAAGCCCAAAGTCTTCACCTAAAACTACAATGAATAACAAGGTTACCAAGATAAAATTAGCTCAAAGTCTTTTTTTTATCATTTAGAACCATCTTTAGATAATTTTAATACATAGACTTTGCTTATTGAATCAAACAAATAAGAGATTATTAGGAAAGAGAACACAAGAACTATTTCTTAAGTAACACAAATTACTCCAACACAAAGTCTGAAATAAACATGTTTCTCATTCATTCGATAAAATATGATTTACAAATTGAGCACAAAGTCTCAAGAAGTGTCTCAAGTTTAGTAGATTTTTTGTTCTTAATTATCTAGAGAGATCCCTTTTTACAAAAGAGGTTCCCTCTATATATAGGGAGAAACCTTCAAAATTGAAAAAAGATTAAAATATCAAAATATCTAGTCAAAGATGAGTCATCTTTGACTTTGAGATATTTTTTGGATTTTTTACATGTAATTACATATTACAAAAGTTCATGTACTTTTACATGACAAAAGTACATGAGAAGAGAGGAAGAAGAGATAATGGAGAAATGATTCAACTCCTACCACTGGACTTCTTCAGATGAGCATCATACATGGCAATAGATGCCTAAATTCCTATACTGTGTGGTGCAATGGTATTTTTGAAGATCACGTTGGCTCTGATTGTAGCATATTTCAATGGTGTGATTGCTTTGGCATGACTAGTTAACCTGGCTCTTAGATTATCCAGAGTCAACTGAGTATCTAAGATGTTATCCATAGAAGTCATTGTAAATGCTTTCTCTTCAAAATCCCTTCAGATCATGCCTTTGAATTCTTGAATCATCTCTTCTGCTGAAAGAAATTGATTATCTCTAGAGGTGAGATCGCAAGGCAATTCCTCCAGTCTATTCAACAAGCTTGTGTCACTTTTCTCACTAGCATCTTTGGAAGACTTGAGATCTTTGATTAGCTACTTAAGTACATAGATCTTGTATATCAGTGATTCTTTGATTTAAATGTAGGAGTCTTTGTTGGAAATGATGCCGATTGATACCAAGGTACATCTCTTTAGATCCTTCATCTCTACCCACTTGCTAAGATATTTATTTGTACTATCAATATCATGAGAAATAAGAGAGACAAGGTCTTCTAAATCTATTCTCATTTTCTTTGTCTTCTCTATCTTCTCAAAAACTTTTTTAAGCAAAGAAATTCCTTGAGTACACATCTTTTATATATAGTCTTCAAACACTTTCCCTTTCATGTAGGTTTTCTCTACTTTCTGGATAACAAGATCTTCTATATAAAAGGCTTCTAGGGTCACTGCTTCAGGAGCAAGAGTGAATTCCCTGACTACCATGGTCAATTTCTCTACCTTTTCCTTATAATAATCTTTCATCTCCTTTTCCCTGTCAAATTTCTAGACCATGATGTCCATTGCTAATTGTAGGTCACTCTTTGCACCCTTGTGAGTGACTTTTCCCAACTCAACATGAGAAATGGAATAAATACTCATGTCAAAACCCTCTAGGGTTGCGTCCTGAGGAGGTTTAGCTATCTCCAAAAATTTGTGTCCCTTTTCCTCAACCATTTTTGAAAGGATCCTTGGTTTCTTATGGGTCTTAGCTTTCACTGACACTATTTTGCCAAAATCAAAGTCATCTACAAAGATGGCTTGTTTTTTCCTTTTGGGCATGAAATTTGATAACCAAGGTGGTAGAGTAGAAGCACTTACCATGGCAATAGTCCTTGCATCTAGTGTCACCAGGGTAACGTCTACACTACTAGTGGGAATAGTGGGTGTAGTGGGTGTAACAGGTGAAACTATATCAGCCGCTAGCTGGTCAATGGTAAAACTTTCTCTAATATTAAAAGAAGGAGATGAAAGACTAGGGATAGATCCTAAGGAGTGAAAGACATCTCTAAAAGCACTTTGAGGATCACCAAACATAAATCTAGAAGGAGAGGTGGCTCCAGAAAAAGGAACACTGATGGGAGAAAGAGGTGAAGGAGATGCCAAAGGGGATTGAGGTGGCAAAGAAGAAACACCTGTAAGTGGATATGCCCCTTCCTAGGGAGATAAAATCTTGGTCCTCTATTGCTCTGATGGCCTATCATCTATTTCCATCTCTTCTGCTACTTGTTCCTGGGTGCTTTGTTCTCCAACCCCCATAGCTGTCAATTATGGCTCCTCAGGAATCTTCAATTTCTTAGACACAAAGATGATTTTAGGCTTGTGAGGCCTAGATGGAGAAGGAACATCAAATTTATTCTTAGTTATTTTCTATTCTCTCTTCCTTATTTCTTTCTAGAATTTAGCCTTTGATCCTATGATGAATTCATTTAATGTGATTCCTTTGGCCGCTAGCTAATTATTGGTGTTAGCCAATATTAGTTTGAATCTCTTCCTTAAAGAAGTCAATTACTTTTGGGACCAATAAATTAGAGGAAGAGGAGAGTTAGCAACTTTCTCAGCTAGGTATTTACTATTAATTATGTTCTTGTCATCAACTAGACTAGGGGGATTATCTACAAGCCCTAAATATTCAATCTACTCCAGAGTCAGCCTGCTGTAGTCCATCCTTCTGACTTCTTCTACTTTTCTCAAGTCTACCAAGATGTCCTCAATCATGGGCTCATAAAATTGAGTCCTCCTTCAGATCATATCCTTGACACCCCTGTAGTCAAAATTGGTCCTTCTCTTAAACTACTTCATGGTGACCAGTTGCATCTCTGTCTCCATTACCCTTGCTTTAGCGGCAGTCAAAACTAAGTATCTACTAATTTCTATTAGGAATTTGAAACCTAGCTTTTTTAGTTCTATTTGCTTAGTGTATATGAAAATAATTTGCCTACATAGCTCTATTAGGACTAATTTGTCAGATGGAAATTAGGGGAGCATGTAGGGATAACCTTGGAAAAAGCCAACCCATAGATAGAAAAAGGATAGAAATTATAGAAACATGTAGCTAAATTCATTGACGACCATCTAGGCTTCATTTGATACTCTTTTCTATTCTAGCTGAGGATCAAAAAGGCACAAAAACACTACAAAGAAGGCATCATTTACCCTTTTAGAGTGATAGATTAATCCTTTTAGTGTCAGCTGAGGGTAATATGAATAAACTGGGGTGGTTATTCTGTCTCCTTCAGTTATCAAACTTGGAAAGGTTTGCATCAAAGTTGTAATGTACACTAAGTATGAAGTCATATAGAACTTCAAAGTAGTAGACACTTTTATTAACTACTCATGAAGATTGTTGCTGATTTGCTCACCCTAAAAGATGATTCGTGTAATTGGGAATAAGATGGTAGACCTCATAATCTATTGAGAAGAGTAATCAAGTCACCAAATTCTTCTATGAAATCACTCAAAAAATTATGTGCCCATCTAGACAAGTTGGCTCTAGGAGTCTTGAGCCATCTGTTATTTATCACCTTTTTTTCCCTATCAGGATCTTTGTCGTACTCTTTTTGTGCCTCAACGAAGTCAATTTTTAGCACATCGGTAGTAGGAGGGCACATGAATACTATCAATAAATTTGGGGTCCAACTGAATTATCACGTTACCACTAGCATCTAACACTAGCCTGCTCTCTCTGTTATAGAATTGGGCACACTAGAATATAAATTCTATGTGATGCACTACTACAGGGAAAGAGGAGACTAGGTGGATGTTGCTCTCAATGATCTTCTTCATCTATGAGCTCGAGTTGGTCACCTTGGTTCTCTCCATGAACTTGGCCATATCCATGTGGCCGATCTCTATATCTCTAATGTCATCGACATTAGAAGTGACTGAGGTGATTGGGAAACACCTTAGTATTAGTACTTCATGGTCTTCAACTTATTCAGAGAAGTTTTAGTCATTAGGATGAGCTTTTATTGAGATGGCACTGACAAATGAGAATCCTCAGGGGGTACTGCAATAAGAATCATGATCGTGTAATTAGAGAAAAATGGGCAAATTAGGGAATTTACACGTGGGGTGATCATGATCAAGGAAGGGCACTTGATAGGGCTGAGGTGAAAGTAGGTCAAAAAGTGAGAGGAAAATGGGGAGGGGGTGAAAAATTAAAGGGATGAAAATTTCTCTAGAGTTAGAGAAATCAGAGAAAAAGATGCAAGGGTAGAGAAATTCATTGCCTTGGCATGTGGGATGGTCAGTATGCATAGGCAGTAAAATTTGTCACTTGTGCATATGAGATGGAAAAATGCACCAGTGAAATTTTTTTTTGCTTGTGCATTTTGGGCAAGATAAGGTGTAAGTGTGGCAAAATTCACCGCCCTTGCACCTAGATGTCACAGCGGCAAAATTTACTACCGATGCATCTTGGTCAGGTAAACCTGCATTGACAACAAAATTTGTCATCAATACAAGAGATTGGGGTGGGGCACTTGGTTAGGGTAGTGAAATCTACCAACCTTATAGGTAGGAAGTTTAATGGGAGAGAAGGGAGGGTGGTGAAATTTGCTACCCAAGCATAGAGGAGGAAGTAGACGGATAGCCGAACAAGGATTAAGAGGAAGGTGGAGAGAGTTACGTAGTTTGAGGAAAAAGGCATCTAGACTAGAGGAAGAGAAGAGGGGGAGATAAGAGAAAAAAAAAAACTTAAAAAAGAGGAATAAAAAAAAAATAATATGCAAAAATAAAGACCTACTTGGGAAATGATGCGTGACCAGAAGTTAAATCCAAAAAATGCTTCTTCCCACTTGTTGGATCATCCAGAGGCAGAGAGTAGGAGGAGGATGGAAGAAATAAATATAAATGGGGTCAAAAAGGGATTAAATGTGGAAAAAATTGTCCCTAACCACTTGAATTGGGTGGCCATAAATGCCATGCATGAAAAATGAGGTAGTGCAGGGGTGGCAAGATTTGTCACCCTTACACTAAAAATTAAAGGGTTATGCAGGGGTGGTGAAATTCACTGCTCTTGCATGGAAAGGAGGAAAATGTAGGGGCAAAATTTTTTTTTGCTCCTGCATTCTAAATGCACGGGTGGAAAATTTTTTTGCTCTTGCATGAAGAATGAATAAAATGCATTGGCGGCAAATTTTACCACCCGTGCATGAAAAAGGAAGAAAAAGACTAACTTTGGGAAAAAGGGAGATTGTCCCCTGGTCACATTGAGACCATAACAACTTTCACATTTTGGGAAAAACATAACAAAGAGATGTTATGAACTTTGAATGATGCCAATTGAGAAAACATGAGAATAAGAAAAACTCGTCTCAAAAAATGAACTTAGAGAGAAAAAGGCGAAACAGACAAGTTTCACATGGGGTTGTTCCAAAAATGAGCTGAGCTAATTTTGAAAACAACAACTAGCTCCTATTAGAGAATTTCCATTCAATTTAATCAATTAATAAGAGTATAAACCACTCTCTAATTCCCTTCATCCAAGCCATTGGGCTATGGAGTCATGCTAAAAATGAAAGAAAACAAATAAAATGTAAAAACTATACAAATATACAAGTGGATCCATCTAAACATCAAGGATTGAAGTGTTTCAGATGTTGCCCACTATGGGGTAGTGAAAATGGTGCTCTATCTTGATACTCCAGCAAGAAGCTATTCTCACCATAGAGTTGTCGAATGGTAAATGAACCTCTCCATAAAGAGTCAAATTTGTCATGCGTTCCCTTCAATTCTCACCTCTTGTCCCACAACAAGACTTGATCTCTGATTTGAAAATCATGAACCTTAGCTCTTTTGTCAAAAAGTTTCTTCACCTGATTCTAATGTGCCATAATGCAGTCCACCACCATGGTTCACTGCTCATTCAATTCATTTAAACATATGATCCTTTTGTCGATCAAATTTTTGAAGGTTGAATCTTTGATTGCTTTGACTAACCTGAGTGCTGGTAGTTCTAAAGTGATAAGAATCTCCACATTCAAGCCATACAGAAGTTGGAATGGTGACATGCCTATGGCCCTCTTGGGTGTAATCTTATCTACCCATAAATCATCAAATAGTTCATTGTGCCAAGTTCTGTAATTATCATCTACCAATTTCTTGATAATAGTAACTAGGTTCTTATTGCTCGATTCTACTTGGCCATTTCCTTGTTGGAAATAATCTGAAGTATGGGACAAGGTAATTCCATAATAAAAGTAGAATTGAGTAGTTTCATGTGAAGAGAAATAGGCTACATTATTTGTTACAATTTTGAGTGGAACCCTAAACTGGGAGATGATATTTTTCTTAAGAAAATTGCACACCACTTTCAAAGTAGCATGCTTGGTTAGGATGGATTCCACCCATTTGGTAAAGTAATCAGTCACCATGAGGACATAATCATGTCCAACACTCAAAGATGGGTTAACTACACCAATGAAGTCAATACCCCACTATTGAAAAGGCTCTTTAATTATTACTAGCTTGAGGGGAAATGCAACTAATTTAGGCTTTTTGATGAACTGCTGACACAATTCACATCTATGCACCCATTTGTAGGCATCTTGAAATAGCGTAGGCCAATAGTACCTTGCTCATAGAATCTTGTGCACTATCACTAGTGTAGAAAAATGTCCTCCATAGGCTAAATTGTGGAAAGACTCTAAAAGTTTATCTTTTTATACCTTATCAACACAACGAAGAAATATCCCATCCAATTTTCTTTTATACAAACTATTATCCCACAAAATATAGCTAGCAGCCTTTAGTTTAACATTTAATTTTTCCTTATAAGAGAGATGAGTGAGACACTCACCATAGGTCAGAAAATGGGTGATGTCAGAATACCACTCATCAGTAGTGGTAACAAAGAGGACCATAGGCATGCCTTTAATCTCTATTTCTTCATTTTCTGCTCTCTTGAGAATGTTGTCGGTAATCAACTAACAAAAACCATTTCCCTACACAATTTTGGTAGGTTTGATGTCTACATCAAACTCCTAAATCTTTGAAATATAATTACCCCTCTTCGTACCAAACTCTTACTGAGTCAAAATGGACTTCACTATTGTATCAGGCACCAAAACCTCAGTATGTGAGTTCAGGATATAAAACCTAAAATGTTTGACTTCTTTGACCACTGCATACGCATGCTTCTCCATGTTTGAATATTTTAGCTCATGAGATTTGAGAGGACAACTCATGAAGGAGATAGGAGATTCCACACCTTCTTGGTTTTGTTAAACTAAAATAGCTAAGAGTGTATGTTTAGAAGCATAACTGTATATTTTGAAGTTTTTGGTGTAGTCTGGACAAACCAAAATTGGTGCGTGAGCAATCACTTCTTTAATGTCTTTGAACACTGATTTTCCCTCTATAGTCCACCTGAAGGTAACATTAGCTTTCATCATATTGACAATGTGGTGAGTTTTCTTAGTGAACTCAAGGATGAACCTTTGAAGAAAATTCACCTTTTTGAAGAAAGTGTGAACCATAGTTTTACTGGTAGGCAGAGTAAGTTCTTGGATGGAATTGACTCTTTTTGAGTCAATTTTAATACCTTATTGGGAAACAATATGTTTGAGAAATTTCCCTTCTATCACCCCAAAGATAAATTTTTTGGAATTTAGAGAAATACCATTCTGATGACAACATTCCAGTATTCTTTGTAAATGGTGGACATGGTCAAAATGATGCTTTAAAAATATCGTCAAATCATCCAAGCATACTACAATGAACTTACCCATTTAATCCTTGAAATCGAGGTCCATCACTCTTTGAAATGTGGCGCTTGCATTTATCAAAGTGAAAGGCATTCTTCATTAAGTAAAGGTGTCCCAAGGTGTGGTGAAGGCAATCTTATGCTGATTTGCTTTTCCAACTTCAACCTAATTATACCCCGAGAAACTGTCCAACATTGATAACATCTCTGAACCTGTTACCATCTATAGAACTTGATCCATGATAGGGAGAGGGTAGTTATCTTTTAAAGATAACTGATTCAAGTTTTTTAAATCTACACATATTCAAATTTCACCATTCTTCTTTCTTACAGGCATTATATTGGCAATCCATGTGGAGTGATGGATTAGGAAAATTATCCTGGCATCAAGCATTTTTTATATCTTAGATAAAATGGTACCTGATAATTTTGGATTATATTGCTTGGACTTTTGCTTATAAGGTACTGAGTTAGCCTTAAGAGGAATGTCATGGTGAATTTCATCAAGCCTGAGTGATTTTAGGTCATCATAGGAATATGCTAAGACATCTATATATTGGCAGAGTAGAGTAGCGAACTTGAATCTCTCCTCAAGAGTGCAGCATTTCTCAATGTTCACCATCTTAGGATCTCCCTTGGTTCCCAACTTTACTTGATCAAAATCCTAAGAGGAGTTTGAATATGTTCGATGTTGTTTGATGAATCTGTCATGGTTATCAAACAATTTCTCTAAGAAAACCAAGCCTTTGGAAATCTTATTCCCCTTAAGTTACAAGAAATCCTCACCTGCATTTGTGTTTAATTTAGAAGTTTTCTCACATTCCCAAAGTTCACTACTTTTAAAATGCAGTTGTTTGAAGCTGTCCTTTTGCTCTAAGAAGGCAATGATTTGATTGTCATTATTGAATACTTGATAATGGTCAGCATTATTAGGTACACTTGGCTAAAAGACCAATTCAATAGTGTACTTTTTTTCTTTTAAAGTTTGGGTGGGGAACCAAGAGAGTAGCAGAAATAGCCAATGCATCTGCCCGGTCATTGAATTTTCTCGAAATGGCAGAGATGCTAAAAGCATCAAAATTTTCAATTTGGTCCCAAACTAGATTGCGATAGTGGCGAAATCTTTCATTCTTGGTTTGATATAGGTTCCTTACCTAAAAAACCACCAATTTAGTATCCCCTTTAGCATGGAGGAGTTTAATGCCTTTTTCTCTAGTAGCCTACAATCCAAGCAATAGGATTCGTACTCAGTTGTGTTGTTGGTTTTGTTGAACTACAACTTATAAGATAAAGGAATAATATCTCCTTGAGAAGATACCAACACAACTCTGGATCCTAAACTGGTAGAGGAGTACCTATCATTGAATTCTAAGATCCATACCTCACTAGACACCACTTTTTCTTTGAAAATTTCTTCATTTAGGGGAAGAGGTTCTTCCATGCATTCTTTTTGCTTCACTGATTCTCCCGCTATGTCAACTGAACACATTTCCAAGTTATTATCTATGGGAGTTTCATTAGATGCCTCATGGACTTCATCTATAGATAGGAAGTAGTTACCCATGCCTGAAGACTCAAATAAAGTTTGAGCTTTTGGTGCTGATGATCGGGTGACTACATATCTTGCCTCTTTTTTAGGAAGCAATTTCTTCATAATACCTTGAATTGGGATCTTTGCCTCTGACAAGTCCATGCTTAGCTCACCCCCAACATCCTTTTATAAATTCCACCCAAGAAGGATGCCATAAGAGGCTAAAATATTGGCCACCATAACCATCATTTTTATCCTCTTTTCTGGAAAAACTGTGAACACAAATTGGGCATCTTTTATTTAACCAAGGAGTGGGACTTGCTTGTTTTCCATAGAAAAACACCTCTCAAAAGTTTTGGTCAAAGTTAGACTAAGGGAATCTGCCACCTTAGCAGGCATAACATTATCAGAAGCTCCAGAGTCTATTATACAATTACTCAATTTGTAACCATTTATTAGCAGGGAAGCATAAAAAGGTTCTATTTTCTTGAGAACAATAGGAGGAGCCACGATAAGATTATTTTGGGTAGATTTATCCTTAGGGGAATCATGAGTTGTCTTTAAGGAATCTTGTCTTGTGGGGATGGATTTATTTTTCACATATTCTACCAACCTATCAAATTTTTCATGATTGACTCTCAAATACTCAATCTCAGTCATTTGAATCTTAGTCTTTCTGGCATGATCAATTATATCAAATAATTGAAATGAATTTGAGATAGAGGAAGAGGGCCCATCATCTTGATCTTTAGTGGGTGTGGCACTAGTCTTAACAATAGAGGTGGAAGATATGGGGTAGTTTGAGGTACTTACTTTTTTGTGAGTTACCTAATCTCTTGATTGGGGAGGTAATGGAGTCCCTCATTTAGCGATGGAGACCACCAGCTGAGGTTCTTCTACTTTCCCTTTGTCAGTTTGTGGAGTTGACTAGTTTTGAGATCTGGTAAAAATGGCATAAGATCCATTAAACCCTTTTCTTTTACTTCCAGCTTCATCCTGGTAATCTAGGAAACTAATATTGGAGTTGCCAGCTAATTCTTCTTCCTACTCTTCAAAGAGATTAGCATCATCTTGTTGGTCCAAATCAAGTTGGAGAAAAAAGTCACATTCAGCCTCCAGGTAATCAACTGTTGAATTGGTAGGTGTTACTTCAATGGCAAGTTCCCCTAGAGGGGGAGGCAAGTGATTTGGTTGCCCTTGGTTTTAGGTAGCATTGCCCTGATATTGCTAATTCTAGAATGCTCTCTTTGGCATATCTCAATAAGTGGGAATAGACATACCTTTGGCCATTTGTCTCTTCAAAGCTATCAGTTCATTTATTAATTATTGCACCATAGGATCTGTAGTGCCTGTAGAAGAACTTTCAGCAAATGAAGAGAATCTATTTTTATTGGAGTCTTTTCTGATCTTACTTGACAAGATAAGATCATCCTCAATCTCAATAGCCAAATTTTGAGCTAATACGAGATCCATAGGGCCATAATAACTCAAAAGAAAACTTACTTTGGGAAGTTACGAGTTAATAAAAAAGCACTTGAGATTCTCTGGTGTGAGCTAAGTGATGGTAGGAATCTAGTTCCTTAACTTATTGAATTTGGCTATGAAATCCCTCATGGGCTCATTGGGTTCCTTTTTCATCTATGTAAGCTAAGCTAACAAGGTGTGTGCATCCTCAATAGGTTTAAACCTAGCTTCAAATTTGGACTTTAGCATATTATAGTTAGTAATAGTTCAAGCTTGAAGGTGGTAAAACCAATCCGTGACAGTGCCTTATAGAGTTTCTATAAAAAGTCTCACTGCTACGTCTTCAAATTCCACACTGATTACACCACATGCTATAGATAAGGTGGAAATATGCTCATTGGGGTGAACCTTCCCATCACTAAAAGACTTGGGAAATTTTTTTCTAGAACTATGAGGTAGGTCATGTAAGGGTGGGGTCAAATTGAGAGGGCCAAAAGAGTTGCCCCATGGACCTTGAGCCATTATGATAGGATGGTTAAATGGTGGGATAAAAAATCTTGGTGGGGTCAATAAAGACAAATCTTTACCAGTATTGAGGCTAGAAGCTTCACCAAGTATGGGAGATCTGGCATTGGTAGGAGGGAAACTCCTAGTTTGCTAAAGACAAGATGATGGGGGAGAAATCTCAAAATTAGTTTGCCACACCAACTCGAATATAAGATCAACAATACCCTGAGCTCTCTGGCCTTGTGTATATGTTGGATCTGCCAGAGTGTCAAATGAAAAAGGGATTGAAACTACTTCAAGTTGAAGCTTGAGGCTTCAAAATGCATGTTCGTGTCCCCTACAGAGTTGCCAAAAACTATTCGGTGAATATTTTGTCATCAACTAAATGATGACAAAATAGGTATATCAACCATAGTATAAGGAGATTTATACCATAAAAAGTGTAGGTTTACCACATCTTAACAAGATAAATCTCTCCTCTCATCAAGGGGAGGTTCCCTATGAATCACTTATATGCTATATGTATATATAAGTAAGCAGAAAATAATACTCAGGGTAGTATAATGCCATCCATCTCTCTTTTTTAGAGATGATGTCTAAGGAACAAAAGAGAAAAGTCTTGATTGATGGCTAAAAGCATTCCTCTTATTTCAAGAATGGTATCCAATGCAAAATAACAAATCTCTTGAAGTAGTAACAAGGTCCAAAAGAAAACCCATGAAAGCACAAAGTCTTCCGTTGCCTCTTTCACTAATTCGAAACACACGTAATAGTAAAGTGAAACAAATCCCAAAGTCTTCACCTAAAAATACAATGAATAATAAGGTTACCAAGATAAAATTAGCTCAAAGTCTTTATTTTATCATTTAGAATCATCTTTAGATAATTTCAATACACACACTTTGCTTATTAAATCAAACAGATGAGAGATTATTAGGAAAGAGAACACAAGAACTATTTCCTAAGTAACACAAATTATTCCAACACAAAGTCTAAAATAAACTTTTTTCTCATTCATTCGATAAAATATGATTTACAAATTGAGCACAAAGTCTCAAGAAGTGTCTCAATTTTAGTAGAGTTTTTGCTCTTAATTATCTAGAGAGATCCCTTTTTACAAAAGAGGTTCCCTCTATATATAGGGAGAAACCTTCAAAATTGAAAAAAGATTAAAATATCAAAATATATAGTCAAAGATGAGTCATCTTTGACTTTGAGATATTTTCTAGATTTTTTACATGTAATTACATATTACAAAAGTTCATGTACTTTTACATGACAAAAGTACATGAGAAGAGAGGAAGAAGAGAGAATGGAGAAATGATTCAAATCCTATCACCGAACTTCTTCAGATGAGCATCATACATGGTGATAGATGCTTGAATTCCTATACTATCTGGTGTAATGGTATTTTTGAAGATCACTTTGGCTCTAATTGTAGCATCTTTCAATGTTGTGATTATTTTGGCATGACTAGTTAACCTGGCTCTTAGATTATCCAGAGTCAACTGAGTATCTAAGATGTTATCCACAAAAGTCATTGAAAATGCTTTCTCTTTGAAATCCCTTTGGATCATGCCTTTGAATTCTTGAATCATCTCCTCTACTGAAAGAAATTGATTATCTCTAGAGGTGAGATCGCAAGGCAATTCCTCCAGTCTATTCAATAGGCTTGTGTCACTTTTCTCACTAGAGTCTTTGGAAGACTTGAGATCTTTGATCAGCTCCTTAAGTACTTGGATCCTGTATATCAGTGATTCTTTGATTTCAATGTAGGAGTCTTTGTTGGAAATGACACTGATTGATACCATGGTGCATCTCTTCAGATCCTTCATCTCTACCCACTTGCTAAGATATTTATTTGTACTATCAATATCATGAGAAATAAGAGAGACAAGGTCTTCTAAATCTATTCTCATTTTCTTCATCATCTCTGTCTTCTCAACAACTTTTGTAAGCAAAAAAATTCCTTGAGTATGCATCTTTTCTATATAGTCTTCAAGCACTTTCCCTTTCATGTAGGTTTTCTCTACTTTCTAGATAACAGGATCTTCTATAGAAAAGGCTTCTGGGGTCGCTAATTCAGGAGCAAGAGTGAATTTCCTGACTAACATGGTCAATTGTTATGCCTTTGCCTTATAATAATCTTTCATCTCCTTTTCCCTATCAAATTTCTGGACCATGATGTCCATTACTGATTGTAGGTCACTCTTTGCACCCTCATGAGTGACTTTTTCCAACTCAACACGAGAAATGGAATAGTTACTCATGTCAAAACCCTTTAGGGTTGCATCCTGAGGAGGTTTATCTATCTCCAAAAATTTGTGCATCTTTTCCTCAACCATTTTTGAAAGGATCCTTGGTTTTTTAGGGGTCTTAGATTTTACTAACACTATTTTGCCAAAATCAAAGTCATCTACAGAGATGGCTTGCTTTTTCCTTTTGGGCATGAAAGTTGATAACCAAGGTGGTAGAGCAGAAGCACTTACCATGGCAATAGTCCCTATAGCTAGTGTCACCAGGGTAATGTCTGCACTGCTAGTGGGAACAATGAGCATAGTGGGTGTAACAAGTGAAATTATATCGGCCACTGATTGGTCAATAGTGGAACTTTCTTTGAAATTAAAAGAAGGAGACACGAGACTAGGGATAGATCTTGAGGAGTGAAGGATGTCTCTAGAATTGGTTTGAGGATTTCCAAACATAAATCTAGAAGGAGAGGTGGCTCCAAAAGAAGGAACACTAATGGGAGAAAGAGGTGAAGGAGATGCCATAGGGGATTGAGGTGGCAAAGAAGAAACACCTACAAGTGGTTGTGCCCCTTCCTAGAGAGATATAATCTTAGTCCTCTATTACTCTGAAATCCTGTCATCTATCTCCATCTATTATGCTACCTATTCTTCGGTGCTTTATTCTCCAACCCCTATAGCTGTTGATTCTGGCTCCTTAGTAATCTTCAATTTCTTAGACACAAAGATGATTTTAGGCTTGTGAGGCCTATATGGAGAAGTAACATCACCTTTATTCTTAGTTTTATTCTCTTCTCTCTTCCTTATTTCTTTCTAGAATTTAGCCTCTGCTCTTGTGATGAATTCCTTCAACGTGATTCCTTTGGCCGCTAGCCAATCATTGGTGTTAGCCAATATTGGTTTGAATCTCTTCCTTAGAGAAGTCAATTCTTTTTGGGACCACTAAATTGGATGAAGAGGAGATTTAGTGACTTTCTTAGCCAGATATCTATTGTTAATTATGTTCTTGTCATCAACCAGACTAAGGGGAATATCTACAAGCCCTAGATATTCAATCTACTCCAGAGTCATCCTGTTGTAGTCCATTCTTCTGATTTCTTCCACTATTCTCAAGTTTACCTAGATGTCCTCAATTATGGGATCATGAAACTTAGTCTTTCTTCAGATCATATCCTTGATACCCCTATAGTCAAAATTAGACCTTCTCTTAAACTTCTTCATGGTGACTAATTGCATCTTTCTCTTGATTACCCTTGCTTTGGTGGTAGTCAAAACTAAGTATCTATCGATTTCTATTAGAAACCTGAAACATGGCTTTTTTAGTTCTATTTGTTTAGCATGTATGGCAATAATTTGCCTACATAGCTCCATTAGGACTAATTTATCAAATGGAAATTGGGGGAGCATGTAGGGATAGCCTTGGAAAAAGCCTACCTATAGGTAGCAAAAGGAAAGAAATTGTATAAACATGCAGCCAAAGTCATTGACGACCATTTAAGATTCATTTGATACTCTTTTTTATTCTAAGGATCAAAAAGGCACAAAAACACTATGAAGAAGGCATCATTTACCCTCTTAAAGTGACGGATTAATCTTTTTAGTGTCAGCTGAGGGTAATATGAATAAACTGGGGTGGTTCTTCTGTCTCTTCTGATTGTCAAACTTGGAAAGGTTTGCATCGAATTGGAAATGTACACTAAGTATGAAGTCATATAAAACTTCAAATTAGTAGACACTTTTGTCAACTACTCATGAAGAGCATTGTTAATCTACTCACCCCAAAATATGACTTGCTTTATTTGTAGGATTATCTTGATAAAGGGATACATCCATTCATAGAATTGGGAAGAAGATGGTAGACCTCATAATTTACTGAGAAGAGTAATCAAGTCACCAACTTCTTCTATGAAATCACTCCTCAAAAAATTCTATGACCATCTAGACAAGTTAGCTATGGAAGTCTTGAGCCATCTATTATTTATCACCTTTTTTTCCCTCTTGATATCTTTGTCATACTCTTTCTATGCCTCAACAAAGTCAATTTTTAGCACGTCAGTAGCAAAAGGGCACATGAAGACTTTATCAATAAATTTGGGGTCCAGTTGAATTATCATGTTGCTACTAGCATCTGACACTAACCTGGTCTCTCTATTATAGAATTGGGCACACTAGAGGATGAGTTTCATGTGATGCACTACTACAGGGAAAAAGGAGACTAGGTGGATGTTGCTCTCAATGATTTTCTTCATCTCTAAGCTTAGGTTGGTCACCTTGGTTCTCTCCATGAACTCAGCCATATCCACGTGGCCGATCTCTGTATCTCTAATGCCATCGACATTAGAAATGACCGAGGTGATTGGGAAAACACCTTGGTAGTGGTACTTCATGGTCTTTGACTTCTTCAGAGAAGTTTTAGTCATTAGGACAAGCCTTTGTTGAGAGGGTACCGATGAATGAGAATCCTTAGGGGGTACTATGATAAGAATCATGATAATGTAATTAGGGAAAAATGGGCAAATTAGGGAATTTGCACGTCAGGTGATCATGACCAAGGAAGGGCACTTGATAGGGCCAAGGTGAAACTATGTCAAAAAGTGAGAGGAAAATGGGGAGGAGTCAAAAAATGGAAGGGATGATAATTTCTCTAGAGTTAGATAAATTAGAGAAAAAGATGAAAGGGTGGCAAAATTCACCACCCTGGTATGTGGGATGGTCAGTATGCACATGTGGTAAAATTTTTTGCGTGTGCATATGAGATGTAAAAATGCACTGGCAACAAATTTTGTTGCCTATGCATTTTGGGCAAGAGAAGGTGTAAGGGCAGCAAAATTTTCCCCCCTTACACCAAGATGTCGCAACAGCAAAATTTGTTGCCGATGCATCTTGGTCGGGTAGACTTGCATTGGTGGCAAAATTTGTCACCAATACAAGAGATTGGGGTGGGGCACCTAGTTAGGTGGTGAAATCCACCACCTTTATAGGTAGGATGTTTTGTGGGAGAGAAGGGAGGGTGGAAAAATTTTCCATCTAAGCATGGAGGAAGTAGACGGATAGCTGAACATGGAAGAAGAGGAAGGTAGAGAGAAGGTGCGTGGTTTGAGGAGAAAGGCATCTAGACTAGAGGAAGAGAAGAGGGGGAGAGAATAGAACAAAATAGAAAAAAAAACAAAACCTAAAAAATAGGAATACAAATGAAATAATATGCAAAAATAAAGACCTACCTGGGAAACGATGCACAACGAGAAGTTGAATCCAAAAAATGCTTATTCCCACTTACTAGATCGTCCAGAGGTAGAGAGTAAGAGGATGGAATAAATAAATTTATATGGGGTCAAAAAGGGATTAAATGGGGAAAAAATCAGCCCCAACCACTCGACATGCATGGCCATAAATGTCACGCGTGAAAAATGAGGCAATGTAGGGGTGGCAAAATTTGCTGCCCTTACACTGAAAATCAAAGGGTTATGTAGGGGTGGTGAAATTTGCCACTCATAAATGGAAAGAAGAAAAATGTAGGAGCAGCAAGATTTGCTGCTCCTACATTCTGGATGCATGGGCGGCAAAATTTGTCACTCCTGCATGAAGAATAAAGAAAATGCATTGGCAGCAAATTTTGCTGCCTGTGCATGAAAAGGGAAGAAAAAGACTAACTCTGGGAAAAAGCAAGATTTTCCTCTGGTTGCATTGAGACCATAACAACTTTTGTGTTTTGGGGAAAACATAATAAAGAGACATTAAAAACTTTGAATGATGCTAGTTGAGCAAACATGAAAACAAGAAAAACTCGTCTCAAAAAATGAACTTAGAGAGAAAAAGACAAAACAGACAAGTTTCATGGGGGGTTGTTCCAAAAACAAGCTGAGCTAATTTAGGAAACAACACAATCAATCATAGTGTATGTAGCTATTGAAAATAGAAACACTAATTTCTAAGTAACTCCTATTGAAAATAAAGGTAAAGTAAATTTTTTTGTTTCTATTTTGTTTGATTCAAGAACAAATTATAGTTTTATGGATCTTAATTTAGTAACATGTTGTGAGTTAAATCTAATTACTTTGAATGATGGTTGGGATGTTGATTTTAGCTCAAGTAAAATAGCATCAATTACTGAATGTCTTGAGGGAGTAAGCTTAGAATTAAGTGTTTTTTAAACCCAAGTTAATTTATATATATATCCTCTTGTATATTTTGATATTATCTTAGGCATGGATTAGTTAAAACAACATAAAGCCAATTTATAATGTTGAAGCAAATTGGTATATTGTTGTAATGATTTGGGAAAGCCTATTTGAATTCAAGGTTTGCTGAAATATAAAGTACATAAGCTAATATTAGCTTTACAACTAAATAAAGTTTTGTATTAGGGTTGCAAGTTATATGTTATTTTGATGAAATAAATTGAACCTAAAATAACAATGACATTTGATAATTATCTATTTTTACAATCATTTTTTTATGTTTTCCGAAATAAATTACTTCATTAACCTCTTAAACATGAATTTTATTTTTTATTGATGTAACTATAGGGGTAGCCGCTGCATCTAAAACATATTATTATATTAATGTAGAATGTTTGTAGGAGATGAAAGATCAACTACAATAACTATTGTAAAATTGAAGTATTAGGCAAATTTTGTCACCATGGGGTGCACTAGTGGTTTTTATGAAAAAAATAGGGAACCTTGCAATTGTGTGTTAACTATAACATGCTTAACAAGGTCACCATTAAGAATCATTATCCTTTGCCAAGGATAGATTATCTATTTGATAAAAATAAGGATGTGTCTATCTTTTTTAAGATAAACTTGATATTAGGCTATCATCAACTAAGGATCAAAGAAGAATATATTCATAATATGAATTTTAGAAAAAAGTATGGACATTATAAATTTACGGTAATGCCTTTTAGTTTGAATAATTAACCTACTACATTTATGAATTTAATGAATAATGTATTCATGTATTTTCTAGATAAGTTTTTTTGTATTATTTCTTGATGATATATTGATCTATTCAAATAATGTAGCTAAGCATGAACAACATTTGTGCTTAGTGCTAAAAAGGCTAAGGCAACACAAACTATTTGGTAAACTATCTAAATATGTTTTATTTTAATCTAAGATCCACTATTTGGTTCATATTATATCATAATTTACTTTTTTTATTGATCTAACAAAGATTAAAGTTTTTAATGAGTGGTCTACTCCTAAGAACATACATGAAGTACATAGTTTAATGGGATTGGCTAGTTACTCTAAAAGATTTGTTGATTTTTTTTCTAAGTTGGCTAACCCAATAACATCATTGTAGTACAAGGGTAAGAAATTTATGTGGATTATTTAATGTGAACAAGATTTCCTAAAATTTAAAGATTTATTAAATTCAACACTTCTACTTATTTTACCATATCTAAATGGAAATTTTGAAATATGGGTTGATGCATGTAAAGAATGTTTGGGTGGCATGTTAACTCATGATGGTTTAGTTGTGGCTTATGAGTCACAAAAATTGAATGACCATGAGAATAAATACACTAATCATGACCTTGATCTTGTTTCCACTATTCATGTTTTAAATAAATAAAAACACTTTTTACTGGGTAAGCATTTTTAGGTAAAATCTGATCATCATATCTTGGAATATTTATTTTCCTAGGATGATTTGAATGCATGATAGCATAGATTAATGAAATTTTTAAGTAATTTTGATATGAATATTTCATTTGGGAATGGTAAGGAGAATCATGTTGTTGATGCACTAAGATGATGCATGTATCTTGTTCTCTTATTTGTTTTCCATAAGAATTTTATAACTAAATTACTAGAACAATAGTATTATGATAAGTTTTGATAATATGTACGTGTAAATTTGGTTAACAAGCTTGTTGAAAATATTTTTTATATATTTCAATTGATTTTAATGGTTTAATCAGACATAAAAATAAAATTTATGTACCTAAATTTGGTTACTTAACAAATATTTTACTAAAAAAAGTGCTTACAACACCTCATTTCTCTTATCTAGGTGTCATAAATATGACCCATAAACTAAAATGGTTTTATTATTGGTATAGAATGAAACATGAAGTTGTTGACTTTATGTCAAGATGTTTGGAATGTCAGCATGTGAAAGTTGAACATTTTCATCAAGGAGGATTGCTTTACCCTCATGATGTAACACAAAGTAAGTGGGATATGATTTCCTTGGATTTCATAACTGGTTTTCCAATATTTTAAATCAAACATGATAGAATTTTTTTTATAATAGCTAAATTTACAAAAATTGATCATTTCATTAATAGAAATTAAGTAATAATGCATTTGTGTTTGATTCATGGTTTGTGAAAGAGATAGTATATCTACATGATATTCATAAAGTTATTATTTATGATTGAGATAAACTTTTTATTTCAAGGTTTTAGAAAATTCTAACTACTTCTTTTGGTATAAGGCTAAATTTAGTTCATCTTATCACTTGAAAATAGATGGTCAAATACAAATATTAAATAAGGTCATGTAAAACATGCTAATAATGTATGTTATGGATCAACAAGGTAAATGGGAAGATTATTGAATTTGATTAGAATAATATGTATCATTAAATGATTAAAATAGATCATTTTGAAGCTTTATATAGTCATAAATGTAGAACTCCACTTCGCTAAGAAAGTTTAGAAAATAGGACTATTGTTGGTCTTGATGTTTTACAAGATTATGATATGTAAATAGAATTTATAAGGTATAATTTGAAGGTTAAATTGGATAGACAAAACATTTATACTGACTTGAAAAGGACACTATGTGAATTCCATGTGGGAGATAAGGTTTTTTTGCATGTTAGACCACAAAAAATTTCACAAAATTTTGAAAGTCTTCCAAACTAGCCCTTTAGTTTGTAGGACCCTTTGAAATTTTGGAGAAAATTAGTATTATTACCTACTATCTAGCCCTTCCACCTTCCTTATCTTGGATTCATGGTGTGTTTCATGTTACTTTATTCAGAAATTACATTCTTGATCCATCTCATGTTTTGGATAGGACTCATATTTAGGTTTTAGAAGAGGGAAATATGCAACTGGATCTATTAAAGATCCTAAACCATTACAACATTAAATTAAGGAATCATGAGATTTAAAAAGTGTTACTTTAGTGGGATCCTCTATAAGAAATAAGTGTTACTCGGGAAGACAAGAGTCTTTTTTGGCAACATTATCCTTGGTTGTTTTGATCATTGAGATGACTCTTTTATAAGTGGGGGAGGATGTCATGACCATAATTGACTTGTATTTAATATATTTGTGCTAATACAGTCTAATTGTGAACTATTTGAGACATATTTTTGTTGTTCTACTATAGTATTACAATTATGTGATCTAAATTGATACATTTTTATTATAATTGAAGAGACAATTATGGATTAAATTTTTATTACAAAATTTGATATTATTGATTAATGTTTATTGATTCATTATTTAATCTAATGTATTATCTAAATGTTGTAATTGCATTTATTATACTTGGATGTCCAAATGCTGCTGATAGTCTATCTATTAACTATAGGGACATGTATCTATGTTAGGTTATGTTTAGACCTAATTAGTAGGGAAACATGGAGAAATAAATGGATAAATGAAATAGTGAATTTTAACGTAAAGTTGAGCTTATCAGTATTAATTATTTAGTAATTATGTGTTATTAGTTAACTATTTTGTTTTATCATTTTATTTTCAATTTCATTAATTATTGATTTAAGTCAATTTTTACATTTTTCAAACAGCATTTTAATCAATATTAACATTTGCAAGATCTTCATTATTTGAGTTGTAAGTAATTAATGATTGTTGTCTTCTTATTTATTTTATATTTTTTCATCATTTTGGTGTTTGATGTTTCCATGGACTCCTTAGTTATCAATTTTCATAGTCTATTCATTCAAATAACTGATCATGTTAACATTTGTTTTGATATTCATCATATTTAATCATTTATTATTTATCTTAAGGTAATTATATTAAGTTTTAAATAAACCTTATTTAATTATATACTTGTATTTTTTTCATCTTAAATTGTGTTTTGTTTTAAACTTATGCACTATGGGTTTGATTTTTTGAATAGACCTTATTTTGTATGTTTGATTGGCATGTTGTAAAGACACTATTTGGATCGGGTAATTTTATTAGGTTTATCAACCTACATGGGGTAAATGGTAATTATTTTTTTGTGTTTTGTTATAATCCAACAACTTAAGGGTTGTGGAATTGATTCAAATTACCATGCATGAGGGTTGAGATGTTTCATTTGGTTTTTAGGTTTTGTTGATTTCATTTGGAATCAATATTGAGCTTGGAACCTTAGGGAAACTCTAAAAAATTGTTTTGTATGGCATACAAGGGGAATGTGAGTTGGTTATGTATGAGGATTTTCATATATTGAAACTATAGTTTGATTCATTAATCTTGATAACCATGTAAAAGTTGTGAATGGTTATCTAGAATTTTTTTTAATATTTTTTATTCATTTAGTTTTCTTGAATGGATAAAAGATTTTGAGTGTTGATTTTTGGCATTGAGATTAGATGTTGGAAGAGAATAAAAGTTCTTTTGTGGTTGAATTCTATAAACCAAGTAAGTGATGTATTTTAAATTCTATGTTGATTTCTAGAAATGTAGTTGAATGGAATAAATATTAGGGATTTAGCCATAAATATTTGCATTAGTTTGTTATGTCATTTTTTAAAGGTAACACCCTAACTAGGACCATTGTGTTGGTTTTCATGTTGTGTAATTTTAAACACAGTGGCCATGACTACTTGGTCATTGTATTGTAGAGAACTTACATTATTTTATTTTTGGTTATTCTTTTGAACCTATTGGTATTTCTTACTCATTGTGTTTATATTTTGGGTGTTTATTCCACTACTAAGTCATTTTTTATAAATTATGGCTTGGTTTAAAATGATAGTACATATTTATTTTGTTTATGTTTTGGTTGAAGCCATTGATGATCCATTTTATCCATATGGATCAATTCAATAGACTGTGTGTTTATTTTTGTTGTATTTATAAACCCATAGTTGTGGTTTTTATCAATTATGTATGCTTTTTTTAAGTCAAAATATTGATTGATTTGGTTTTGGTATTAAAAAGGTGATTATGGATTTATGGTGATTATTTGTTTATTTATATGGCTTGACTTTATTTTTGATGAGTTATTGGTTATATTTTGGTAGCTATATGGCTCGAGTGGGTTTTATGTGAACTAGGTTTTATATTTGGTTTGATATTTTGAAACCCTAACATGGTATAACTAGGGTTGAGAAATAAAGTAAAAGAAAACAAAGGAAAATACTAGTAGTTATTTTGAACTAAAACCAAAATGGGGGGAAAGGACCATAGGGAGTCCCCATAGGGGTTCATAATGATTTTATGAGTTTTTGAGAGATAATATATTATTATTATTATTATTTTTTCATGATTATTTGATTTTTTATAATTATTCAATCAATATTAGTTGACCCAGGTTTATGAAATCATGTTGGAAATAATTGGATTAATTTTGAAAATGATAATTGTAATTATTATACATTCTTGATTACTTGACTTATTTTGGGATCAATGATATGTTGATTATTTTATTCATTCTAATTTTGTAAATCATTAATATTAATGTTTGGGTTTTTACTATGATTAATAAAGTTCATTTTAATCCCTAAGGTAACTTGAAGCTTTATGTATGTTTTATTGTATTAATTCTTAATTATTTTATTTTATTATCTTTTTTTTAAAAGGTTTTGTTTTAACTCATAAATTTATATTAAGTTAATAAATGAAGATGAATACCACATAGGTTAATATTTTTATGAGCCATATTATATTATGGAATAAAATATGTCCCATAAATCTAGAATTTTGGAAAGGGAGATACAATCATAATTAGGTACCAAGTTAATGGATCTTGGTGGGTTGGTTTACATGTTTCATTTTATTTCTATTGATCATTTGTTTGAATGTTGCCTAGATTGATTGTTTCATAATCCTTTCTTCATTGGTTCTCTATTTTCATTATCCATATCCAATTGATGGTTGGGGTGCTCTAGGACCACTTATGGTTGGGCTCATTGGGACTGGTGAGATGGGATTAGCTTCATTGGATTGCATGCAATGATTGTATTATTTTATTCTTAATTTGAATTATAATGGTTGAATTAAATTTGTCATGTAATTATTATTTTTAATTCATGTTATTCATAATAATTTTATTTTATACAAAGTGATGTAATATTGATATGTATATTTGATTGAGGAAATCATTATAATGGATGATGTGATTATTTGAATAATCTAGCATTACTTAATGAATTTATATTTGTTAATAAATACTGTAATAGATGAACATATTTATGAGTTATTTATCTTTTGATAGTAAATAACACTTAATTAGATTAATTAGTTTGAGAATTTGATTTGAATATTGTTTCATTTTGAGTTGTTATATAATATTGGTTTTATGTTTAATCATGTTTGGTAATTATATTCATGTCTTTGATTGTACTTGTAGATCATTGGTATGGTGATTGAGAAACTAGTTAGGTATCTGAATATGCGAATACTAGTGTAAAACTTAGATGGAAAAGATAGCTTGAGTATGGCTTGATTTTTTTCTTACTTCAAGTATCTAAAGTTGAAACATAATATTAATATGTTAAATTTAATTTTATGATTCTTTATAATCACAAGCTTGTATAATCTAGGTGATAATATTCATTGGATATGTTTACTTTTGATAGTTATTATGTGTGGTAAATTGGGTGAAGTTGAAAGTTATATTTAAATAGAATTTTCAAATCCATATACATATTATGAAATCCTATAATTTAGTTTGTTTTATTAATGGATTGTGTTTAGTTTAATATTTAAGTGAAAAATTGTAATAACTCAATGAAATGTCTGTTATAGACTAAGTTAGGATAATTACTAAGGTAATTTAATATGCACTTATCTCCTAGAAGATAATATTTTCATGTTAATTAATAAGCACTGATACATGCCATGGAATGTATGGAAAACTCCTAAATTGATTCATTATAATTAACTATTATTAATATTAAGTTAATCCTATACTAAAGGTAAATTAGTAATAATATCCTTCACTATTAGTTGTAAAAGGAACACGGCCACTCCTAACTAAGCATTTTTATGTTTGAGGAACAAAGGTTCCATGTTGTAAATAAACCATTGAATATTTTACTAATGGAATTTTATTTTTAAATGTTAAAATAAGTTGTGAACTTATATTTTTGGTATAAGAAGATATCTCAAAATTTAAGTTTAAGTCAGAAATATAATGATTGTTTAGACTAAGATCATGGATTTAAGTTAAGGGATAAATATTTAACAACATTTACATTTAGTCCATGAGAATTTTAATATGTATAGAGTTGGTTAACTCATGAGGAATTTATGTAAGTAATAAAAGATATTTAAATCTAACCTAAGTTATTTAATAATCCTTAGGCAATCTTGACATGAACTTATAACTTGTTGTAAATGGTAAGATGTTCCTAAATGGAACTTAAGCATGGTTGTTAAAACATCCTTCAAAGCTTGAATACTTCCTATAGAACTTGTTTCAAGCCTCATACACTAGTTGTCTATGTAATAAAAAATTGTTTGAATACTTTATATTACTTTTGGAAATAGTCATTTTCCTTTTATCTATGTTTGCTGCTTGTGATTTAGTAAATCATACTTAAATAAACTTAGTATGATGATTTTTCTATTGAATATGATCTTAATCTACTACTATTTATTGAAATTTATTGAAACTACCCTTGAGGTATTGGTTATTTTATATCTTATATAGGTACTCAGGTAAGGGCATAAGTCAATAATGACTCCATTAAAAAGGCTAAAGCATGGTACATGGATAAAGGTGAGTGGGTAAGACCATAATGACCCACTTATATCCAAATATTAGGTGGTTAAAATACTTCATAAGGAATCTATTGATGGGTTATGTATTTAGTCTAGTTCCTACATAGGCTATAACATAATTATAGAACTCATTACATATTTCCTTGCTAAAATCTAGGTGAATTTTGTCCAGTTTATGTGTATAGATAAAAAACATTTGATTGTGACACCCTAAAGGTGTTCATAGTTACTTTCCATCTAATCAGGTCCATGCATAGTATTCCAATGGGTAAGGTGGCCCACCCTCTATTAATATGTGAATGTAACCAAAATATTCTTCCTCAACCCCATCCACCTCCCACATCTCCTCTTGATGGTGTTTGTGTGCATATTTAGTCAAAAGTAACTAAGGTTTTAGCTTTGAAGACATCAAATATCAAATCATCATTATGAACTAGTTAATAAAAGAATTGAAAAATTAATATCACTATTTCATTTCAAATATAAAATCATGGGGAAATTAGTCCACATACAAATAACCCATAATATGTTAGTGTCAATCATGTATTTGTGTCTTCATCTAGAAATTTTGTGTCTTCATCTAGCAATTTTTTGCCTAACAATACTTTATATCAGTATTGGAATCCAAAATATAATAAATATACAAGTAATTATTCAAAAATTATGCAAATATTAATAAGATTTTAAGTGAAATTTTAAGAGAAATTCTTAGAATAAATTTGATCAAACTACCTCTAATACATCCTCTAAGGCAATAAAAACATTATTTTGCATATAAAAGAATGTATGTACATAATACATATAGTTTTTTTTATGTAAATAAGATAATACCAAGTATTGTTGATGTTTGTGATCCTATAGTAGATACATTAATCAAATAACCCATAGTGAAAAAAATTCAAGTAGAATAAGTGGTAAAATTAAAATTAGTACAAAAAAAAATACAAGTATGGATACCAAAGGATAATTTAGAGAAAGGAAATATACAAAATAAAAAATTAGAATAAACAAGAGGATAAATATATCAAGATGACAAATCAATATTACAATAATAATAATAAAAACATGAATAGTTTAAAAAATAAAGGTTAAAAAAGCTATAAAAAGAAAAAGAGAAAAAACATAATCTGTAAAAATATGTTCCACCTAAGCAAAAAAGTATATTTAATAAATTATTTCTAAGAAAAGAGTTTCTAAAATAATATATGCCTATAAAAGCTAATGTTACAAGTGTATTTTGAAATGAGTCAAATCAAAAGTGTTCATCATTTCTAGACACTTTGATTATTAACCCTCTCATATATGTCAAGTAGTGTACCAATGTTTTTATCAATAACACTATTTAAATTAATGTTTTTAGGATGATACTCTTAAAATTTATTGGATGAGAAATATTATTGTATCTAAATAATTTATCAAATTAATTTAGTTACCTTTCATTATCAGTGTAAAAAACATGTTTAATGGTATTTTACATGTGTCCTACTTTGGCCCAATATAACTCTAAATTATAAAGATCATGGATGATAGAATTGGGGGAAAAATGGGTAAATATAATAACCATGTCACATTTGAACTTGAAATCACAATGATTAGTGTTTCAAGAGAAGATGGAACCTCTTTAAAGTAATATAATAAAAAATAAAGCATGCATTTAGCTAATATACAAAAAAATACAACTCATGGAATAAAAATAAAGTCAAATGCTATAGTGAATATTATATAAGATAAATTTAAAAAGTCAATAGTGTAATATGGGGTGACTGGTTTCACATATACAAGCATAAAATAAGATAATTTTAGCATACCACAATCTTAGAATCAAGAAGATGATTTCAACGATGATGAGGACTATGATACAAAGGATTATGATTATAGATGTCTTATACAAATTTATCCCCTTAATGAGATAATTGAATTTTAATAGAAATCTTACTTGTACATATATTCTTTACCTAATATAATTTTACTTAAAAAAATTGGAATATTCTAGAAAACATAGAAATGAAGACTTATTATTGATTTTTATAGTTTCTTTGAATCAGTTAATGTTTTTTTATCTATATACTCATTATATATATATATATATATATATATATATATATATATAGTTTATATCTAATATTATTCACAAGTTTACATGATTGAATGAAAAAGATATAGGTTGCCATTTTAAAATATAGTTGTAAGGTATGAAATTGTCTCAAACCCAAAAATGTTTCACAGACAAAAGTGCCATGATATTATTTGATTTTATTAAAATCATCGTAGTGAACACATGATATAAATTCTAATATATGAATAAGTCACATGAATTATATAGATTACTTACACTTAAACAAGTTCACTGGGGGCATCCTTTTATAAATTTTATATCATGGTTATCCCTTATTATTCATATATTAGTTCCTTACATTGGGAAAATCTATTGATATTGATCACTTAATTCCAAATTTAATGTCTTACTAGATACCAAATTTATTGAAATATATTAGTGTTACAAATGGATTATGTAGATAAATATCATATATTCATGCATTTTTTTCATGTTTATTTTTATTATTCATGCCTTATGTGTATTCATTATTTTTATATTATGGATATTTGAACATGTCTTTATTTTTTACTCTAATCCTATTGTATGTTTCTACGTGTGTGAGTAACATTTTGATTTCCCTTGTATGTGGCCCATTGGCCTTCTATTTCATATTTTGTGTACTATTTATGGTGTGTTTCATGGACATGACACTTATTTTCTCATGTTTTATAAGATTTTGATGCCATGATGAAAAACATACATCTTCCATAATTATTATGTTGTGATCAATATCGCACATCTCTACTCGAATAATTTTATTGAGCTTCCAATAGTGAGTTGTGGTCAATTAATCACTATGTGATTAATTTATTACATATATCTAGTCATCACATTTTCTATGCTTGGATTTATACATGCATCTTACATTACAATTTTTTTGTCAATTTATATAGTATAATGCCATGTTATTCTACATTATCATTGTAACTCCAAAAATTAATTTGATATATAACATCTTTTTTCATATACATATTTTTATTTTGAGATAAATTATTGTGCAAGATCAATAACTCACCTCAAAATATGGGGAAAACATAGTGTCTTTCCTTAGATACTAAGCTCTAATAGTATAGTAAACAAGAAAAAATTTATAAGTTTTCACTATTTGATCACAACTCACTCCCATAATTTACCTAGAAAGTAGTTCTGGATAATAGTGATCCATTTGGACAATGATGCAAGCTAGTCATGTCCATAAAAATGCATTGTTGTGTGCAAAAAATAATAATAGTTTTCAAAATTCTTGGAAATTCACTCCGCTTATAGATTATCTAAAGTATTTCTCAAGAATAGATTTGAGAGTTTTACACATGTTTATCTTAGATTTTACTCAATTAGGGGAATGAAGTGTGACATGTGTTATAGGTTATCACATTGGTTTTTTCTCAAAAAATTAATTGATATTAATAATTTATAGTATATATACCCATATATATCAAATTGAGGGCATGTTTGTAGTGCATGAATACCTTCTTACTTTGTTTTCACTAGTTTCATAGATGGAGTGGTAATTGTTATCATTCTTTATGTTGTATACACTAGATTCAGATCATATTATTATTTTTAATTATTTTTTCACAAAAAAATCACTATAAATTAGACTTATGCCATATGTAGTTGTTGGTTCACCTTTTTCCACTAGTTTTACACAAGAACAAGCTATTAGAATTCATATAGGGACTCCAAACTACTCCAAATACCTTGAGTTGCATGATGATGAGGTCAAGGATAAATTAAGTTTTAATCACACTCTCTTTTCAATGAGGATTTGTGAATCCATAATCTAATCCAATTTCATCAATAAATAATAAACCTCCAAGGATATTATCCTCTCCATTCACTAATTTTTCACTAAAAACACAATGATTCATATAGCCAATCAGGTGTATCCATTCATTAATATTAGATATATAAGATTTTATTGTATTCAATTCTTGATTTTATCTTAAGGACTGATTTTATACATGTTTCATTATAGTTTATACATGAAGCGTAATTCAACATTGTGGCCAACATTAAAGAATGTTCTCCATAGGTAAGTTTAGGTATCCACTTTTCCTTTTAATCTACTAATTTATTTTTACTACATTATTATAATTAAAATTGGTAAATTTAGACACATAAACTAACACTTATTTCTAAAGATGTACTTTTGACCACTCCTGATATATATTTAGCTCATGATTGATTCCATAATCCTAGGATGCACTTTAATTTTTATGCATATTACCCTTAACTCTTATGTAAATTTTGATTATGATGTTCCTATTCCACATTATATACAACCTAAAAACACTTTTAGAGTGATCAAAATTTATTTTTTAGTTGTCTATACTCTCCAAACAAGGCTGATCCATTTAGATTATCCCACTCAATTTTTTTCTGATTATACTAGCCACATCCTCCTACCAAATAATGGCGCTTTTCTCAAATTCAAATTTACCCAATAAGATGTAACACATATTTTTCAAGTCCCACATGAATTAATTATAAATTTATCACTATAAATCCACACTTTCTAACCATTATCCACTTGAGGCCCATATGATTGAAAAATAATAGAATATCTAATTACACATTGAGATAAAAGCCTATTTTTTGAAATATATATTCCACATATCTCTAGTATCCCTAAGATATATCTTCATAAGCCTATAAGGTCACAAGTCATTATTTAATCACTTATAACACTAGTATTGTACTAAAATTTATAATTTTCCATCTATATTTTGCACACACCATCTTATCATGGGAGAAAAACATGGAGTTTGATCCCTCTTCAGAGTATTGGTATGTAGGAAGTGCTCAATAAAGGGGGTTTTGAGATCTAGCACAACTTCAACAACTAGATTATCTTTCCATTTTACTTTTTTATCATTTTTTTATATTTAGCTAGGGTTAAAAGTGAAAAATATGGTACATATTAATTTACATAGTAGATCAAGATATCACATATAGTCAAATAGGACATATAGGTTATGTGATCCTATCATATCAGTCACAAGGAGAAACTCCTTATAGGAAACATATTCCCCCTAAGGACACCAATGTAGGGCACCCCTATCCAATTATAGTGACCTTATCATACATATAAGTGAAACATTATTCTTTATTCACATCATCATTACATAGTCACATGGTCAATTTTACACTTGCATCTATAGTCATGCATTCCTTTTTTCCAACTAGGTTAATTTCTTCTAGCATTTTCCCCTTTTATCATATTTCTAAATTTATCAATAAAAAATTATTTTGTGTCAATTATTTCATATCTATAACATTATTTTTTTACTAACTTTTTTGTATAATTAGGATTAAAATATATTAATTCCAAAATTTGATAAAAACACATGCATATAATGTGCATCACCCTCCTAAAATATATGGTCACCTAGTGGGTAGGATTATTGATACACTTATATAAATTTCACCAAAACAACCTATGATTAAATTTTATAGTAGTGATATTTTTTTATGACTATTCAAATATCCATACACTATTTATATGATATTACATAAATAAGTAACCCATACAACATTTCATGGTTATAAATGGGTTAATAAATAATGCATGCACAATGACACTTCTCATCACACTTGGATACAAATAATAGGATTTAAAATATACTACATGAGTGGTTAAATTATTAATTATAAAGATACATAAAACTCTTAGGTACATTTTGATACCCTTATAGGTTAGTTATGTTATGTTTACCACACTATTTCAAGTATTAGCAAACACAAGGGACTTTATCATGTTGCTAATATTTCCTTTGATACAAAATCTATGTGTAGTACTATATACATTACATCGATGTATCAAACGTATACACTAGAAAAGGTAGATATAGCTTCAAGAATATGATATGAGTACCCTCTTATACCATTTATACCTTCTTCATCACTACCATAGTTGGTTGTTACACCTATTTAAGAGCATTATATAAAGTAAATTGTTTCACCTTTACAAGATATCTCTACCCACGTAATTAAAAGGAAATTATATGGCTCTCCTTGAAATACAATATTATAATAGTCATCACATAAGATTATTATTTATGGATAAAAGGCCATTAAATACTATACCATCTACTAAACTATCACCATGGAAATTTTAGTCTATTGCACATTGAAAAAACATCAAAAAATTATCCTACTATACATCACAACCCATAAAGTCATAAAATTTTTCCATAGTTACTTATCATACATATGATATTAGTAGTGATAATGATAGTTACATCACAATGTTTTATTCCTTTTCATATTTCGATACACTTACATTTAGAAATTTTCATTCATGAAAGGTGAGACTTGCACCAAATGAGACAATCACTCCATATGGATATCCCATTAATGTTATAATTGGTTAACACCTCTTACATTTTTAAAGAACGTTTAAAAATAAAAATAAATTAAAAAATACAAAATACAATATATAATTTTAAAAATATAGACAACATTCCAAATATTCAAAAATCAGTACCAAGCATAATGTGATGATTATTTACACTATGTGTATGTGTTTTATTTATCATATGTTTTCTAAATAGAATATTATTTCCATATAAATATCCATTTCTTATTATATGAGTGTAATGTAGGACATACATATCATACATGGACACATTAATTTTGGGATATCCTATATTGAGGGACCACACCAATGCTATAGGCATCTTATTCTATGGGTCACACTATCACAAGTTATATCTTTATATGATATTTTACCATGTTTTAATGCATATATTTATTACATATGGATTTATATTTACTCATATCTTATTGTTTAACCCTAAAATATAGATATGAGGAATCTATGGTTAAATGGGTAGAGATAGCATAGGGCAAACAGATGGTAGACTATCTGTAAATTAGAGCAATTAAGCTAAAAAATTAGATAAAATATATGATAATATTATAAATATATAAAGTATATATATGATCAATATTTCAATGATAATGAACATAAGATACATAGCTAGTTCATATGCTAATATAGGTATAAATCTAGAATAGAATGAAATTAGACTAGATATGGATTCTAGATCAGTCATCTGATTCTATAAATTATACCTCTATATCCATGGACACTTAAATCAAACTAAAAAAATTATGTAAATACTATTATTTAAATTAAACATAGGTGTGTAGAACATAATACATGATAAAATTATATGTGACCATATAGATGCTTATGGGTTATATCTCAACTTCATTATGGTGCATTCAGATCTATGTCAATGATTATAACTCCTTGTCAAATATCAAAGACCCTATTTTTTGTATTCATAGTGGCTATGGAAAAAATGTGTTAGTGGGCACACAATATTGAGCTTCTCCAAAGAACCTTATGTTAATGAGCATTTCCCACATGGCCAATACTTTGAAGAGGGCCTCAAAATTATGTAGTTATCCCTTATGTTTTAGCTTGTGTGTGAATCATGTAATGTGTGATAAGCAATTAAAATAGTGACCTAGCTTGTAACTCAAAAAATATGGCTCATGGAGTTCTCATTTAGTACTCCAAACCTATAGATATGTTGTCCCTATGACTAGTATAGAATTAAGAGAAAATAGTGAAGCTTTTCTCACTTGAGTTATTTATTGAGTGCCTTTGGTAAGTTTCCTCATGATATGTAAGAATTTTTCAGGTGAAGAATGAATGAGGATTGATGTTATATTTATATCAATCTCTTTGGATAATATTTCACATTAAAACACCTAGGACAACCATAGGAATATGTTTCATTTATAAATTGTATAACATTAAGACATTAGACACTTGTGTTAGATAGGACATTTTCATTGACATAATAATATGACTAGGACACAAATGTTTAGGTAGTTTAAAAATAGGTGTAGGTCTAAAACTTGTAAAGATGGAAGATAAGGAGCTTTATAACATTCTTAGCAAGATAACAAGCTTGGGTTATTATAATGACATTGGTTGGACTAAGAGATAATAAATTTGGCATAGAGAGATAATGTATTCAATAATTTTGGTATTATGAAACATCTATAAGTTGAATGTACATAAATGATATGTATTTTTAAATTTTACAAGACTGAGGTGCTATAAATTCAAAAATAATGTCTACATTTCCCCCCTTTAATATAGTAATGAAATTGCTAGTTTAAAGTAAAATATTGTCTAATTGTGTGTGTACAACACACATTGAATTTAATTGATTCCAAATTGAGTGTTTTCATGGTGAATGACCTAAAAAAAATATAATGTTACAGTATATAATCATTGTATATTATCTAAAATTGAAATAATTGAAATGATTGAAATTTAAAGACAACATGGTTGAGGAGTACACATGTGTATCAATGTAACCATAATACCTTTTGGAAATTTGATTTGAAAATATATATCATTATGAATCATTATAACCAAGATTAGGATAAATATAAAATATATAAAGTGTATATATCTAAAGAGAGAGAGATTGGAGGACAAATTCCCCTAAGTTTGGATAAAAATGAGTTACCACCTAAAAATTAGGATTAGCTCAACCATGAAACCCAATAATATTCATAACCTTATGAGTGTAAGTAAAACAAGTCAACTCACACTTTAAAAATGGTGATTTTGGATGACATAATCAAGTCTAACATATAAACTTGGAAAGATTAAGTGATTTAACCACCTCAACCATACCAAAAAATCAACCAACTATTACAACAAATTGGCTCAATACAATCCATAAAATTCTAACCTAGTGGGTGATGATAGTCCCTAAAATTGTTTGGAATGTGAAAATGATTTTTTTTAATATTAGTAACACATTACATAACATATGCATCTGAAATGTGTCTTATGTTGAAACTATGTATAACAATGGTAACAATGTATAGAATTCTACCACAAAATGTGTATTTAAATCATATAACTATGAAAAAGGACAAATTTGAAAT
Source organism: Torreya grandis (assembly GCA_037957365.1). Lineage (NCBI taxonomy): Eukaryota > Viridiplantae > Streptophyta > Pinopsida > Cupressales > Taxaceae > Torreya > Torreya grandis. The sequence continues at coordinate 795,236 of JARHVA010006490.1, read as the reverse complement.
TATGTAAATTTGGAGAACATGTTTTCAAAACATTCCCTAACTATATTCTAAATCTAAGAATTGGTGTAAGTGCTAATGTGGAGGACATGTTTTCAAAACATGCCCCCACTATAAACTAAAATTTAAAACTAGGTTAAGTGTTAATGTGGAGAACATGTTTCCAAAACATGCTCCTTATATAATCTAAAACTTAAAATAGTGTAAATGTGGATAAAATATTTTCAAAACATGCCTTTTTTTCAATCTAAATTTGAGAATTGGTGTAGAGGTCCAATGTGGAGGGCATGTTTCCAAAACATGCCCCCACTAAAATCTAAAACTAAAAATTGGTGTAAGTGCCAATGTTGAGAACATGTTCATAGAACATTCCCCACTATAAAATAAGATTTTAAATTATTTTAAGTGACATCATGGATAACATGTTTCTAAAACATTCCCTAACTATAATCTAAAACCAAAAATTAGTGTAAGTGCCAATGTGGAGGACATATTTCCAAAACATGCCCCCTCTATAATCCAGGTATGTTGAGTACAAAATAATCATGGATAACATGTTTCAAAAAAATTCTCACACTAAAATATGGGTATGTTAAATATTAAATAAGTGTGGATAACATGTTTCTAAAACATGCCCCCACTTCAATCTAAATATGTGAAGTAACGTGGAATTTATGCCTCTATGAAATGCCCTCCGTATTGAGTGAGGGGAACTAGAAACTAATAGTCACCTTACCTGAAAAGGATAAGATAATTATATAATGTATATATAATTCATCTATCATATATAGGGAATATTTCTAGGTAGATATTTTATTGAAACATGAATATTATGATCACACCAAGTCATAAGATGCATGATGTAGATCATGGAAACATCTAGATAGTAATAATACAAGATAAAAAAGTAATCATGAACACAGAAAATATCACTCAAAATCAAATAAAACTACAATGGTCTAAGGATAACTCAAATAAGGGGCATGTTCAAATTCCACCCAATCAAAGCGACATGACTGTCAAATGTCTGCAAAATAAAGAATGATATATTTAAATGTTGACAAGGAAAATAGAGGCATGAGAGCCAAAAAAAGTGGAACATATAAAAATTCTCAAAAAAACATTATAATATCAAGGAAATACACATAAATAAGTGCATAAATGAAATCAGAAGAAACCAACATAAACATAGCATATGAGTTCCCAGATATATGTGTTTAGAATTTTTTATAAAGTACATAGCATATCAAGTACACTTTGAAAGATATAAGAATGGATAAAGGCACATTTAAATACATATATGAGATCAAACATGATAATGTAAAGTTACCATAAAATGATATAACTAGTATGCATCATGATCATAAAGGTGGACTCCCCCAACATTTTGGTTATCTGAATAGAGGGAAAATCCAAAATCCAAAAGTGCTTAGATCATATATTTATGTATGATTTTATCACATTCAAAAGATATGTGAAACATGTGTATATATAAAATACTGATATTTCATCTACCAACATATAACCAACAACATATATGCCAAGGAATTAATAGGATATGTAAATGTTGAACATATTTTTGGATTTTTGAAGTTTTAATGATGTTTGTTATTTTTTCTATTTTTAGAATATGCCAAATAAATAACTATCTATCTTATGATCTCATCTAATGCATTCTCATAGGTCTCTCATGGCTTAGAACCTGGTGAAATAATATTATGATATAACCAAGGAACATGTATAAGTGAAATATCTATCACTATAAAATATATTATTATATGTGAATGTATGATAGGATTATGTGGTTATGAATCAAAAATAATAGGCATATGGTTTTATGGAACCCATCACTAAATGGTCTAAAATTTATTTGAAACAAAATTAATAGGAACATTTTTAGGTGTTATCGATGTCTGAATATGCTGTATGGTAGATGAGGATTCATGGAACCAACTATGGATCTTTGATGGTATCTCAAATACTAGCCACCTGATAAAGGGTATTCCCTATTTATTACCCTTTTTCATAATATTAACCTTAGGAGGTTTGATAATTAATTTCATTGGTATAAATTTATGTTTCTCAAGAGGATGTTTATATGGAATTACAATAACTATATTTACCCTATTATCATGAATGTATTTAAACACTCATGCATTGTAGAAGGTATTACTTAGAGTGTATGTATCCAAGGTCATCCAAATAACATATCAAATACATCCCTAGAAGATATAAATAATAAGGAAGTAACAACATGCGTAGGACCCACCTATAAATATAAGTCAATCTCACCAAGAGATTATTGTGAGTTCCTATCAAATATTCTAATTAAAATGGTCAAAGGATGTAAATCAAGATTTATATGACCCAAATGCTTAATTAAATTCATAGTAAAAAGGATTTTTCTTGCACCATTATCAATCATAACATTGTGTATATAGTGGTTTTCAAGGTATGCTATAATAAATAAGGAATGAAGATTTGATTCATCTTTCATAATCTTACTATCATCAAAAGTAATAAAATTTCTCTCAACCATATGAGGTATATGTCACATATAGGTACCAATAATCCCATCTAAGAGGTAATCTTAATGATATAGAGGATGATGCAAATTATATTTTATTTACACTTATGGATCCTTCTTCAAAAGATAGTTCAAAATATTGTTAGATATTTTCTATTTCTAGTGATCACTTGTTTGTGAACTTAATTCCTATAGAGGATCATGAAATGTAATTTTTTGGTCATCAATAAAGTATTATATCTTATGTTTCAAGGTAAAACATATATTTATATAATACCAATGGACTTGGTGATAGTCACAATAAGAATTCACATCATACCATTTTGGTAGAGGACCAATCATCACCCTATCTAAGATAAGGGATATATGAAAGATGACACTCTACAATCTATGGGGGTAATGAATTTGGATACTCAAATAAACATGGAAATTATCTCTATGTTTCATTTTATAACATAATTTGATTAGGTGGTTCTGACATGACATTAAATGTGGTCATTTTTTTATTTTTTAAGATGAGGAGGTTTGACTTTATAACTTGGTGTTATAGTAAACTTGGTATTAGATGCAAATTTAGTTAGTGTATTTGATACATACTTAAGTTTGTTCAATGAGATAAGTTTAATTTCATGATCATGAAAAATATGGCATAAGTCATCAATATATTTGAATTTTGTAAATACAATGGATTCATTTAAAGGAGAAAACAAACTTTACTTGAAGATATCTTGAAGCTCTTTATCTTCCGAAGGATTGGTCATTTTAGCCAGCATTATTTTGCACCTAGATATATACTCTTTAATAGGTTCATTGGTTCCTTATTTTATCTTTGTAATTTAGGCATAGGAAACCTTTTCGATAATGTTAATATATAACTGTGACAAAAAATGATATATAATAGGTTAGAATGCATTTAATTATTGAAGATGAAAATAATATAACCACCTTAAATCATAATCCTTGAGGCTCCTTGGAAATAATTTGGCCAAAAGTTAATCATTGGATGAATAATCAAGGCATGTCATATAAAAATATCAAATATGCTATTTAGGATCACCCTTTCCATCATAAAATCTGAGCTTAGGTGCCATAAAATTAGTTAGTAAGGGGTGTAAATATATTCTAGTTAAAAAATGGTTATGCAACACATTTTATGAATCAATAGTATGAGGGTACTTTAAATCCTTTTGTTCAATATTTATGACCTTGTCCTCTAGGATATTTATAACTTGAAGAAGAGTTTTCAATATAGACCCATTGGGATCTATATTACCAAGTTGATTAGTCATTAAATGGGATGTAAATATGTTTTGAGTGTAAATAGGCATTGAAACCATTATTTGTGCTAAAGCATTTGTTAACTCCATAGTTGATATAGCAATAACATTCTTATCTTTGGGGAACAAATGTATAGAAACATAACCTATGCCCCCACTAGATGTAGGAATGAATGAAGTATCTAAGGGGAGTGATGTTTCAATTATGCCTCTTGATTTATTAGTTTCCAATATTATTTTTAGGATCTCATCAAGGTTATCAAGATTTTAATAAATACGCTCATGAAATAATGTAATAGCTTATACTTATTCTTGGTTTATTTGTTCATGCTAATTATTTTCATTAGATTCATGATTTTCATTTTTAGAATCATCTTATATGACAAACTCATTAGTATGTTGTTCATTTTTATCACTAGTATCACCATGATCCATAGGATTAGGTCCCTCATTGGTTTTAAATGTATTAAGAAGTATAAGGGGATGTTTAATGTTTTTAATAGGAACACCACCTAATCTATGGATTTGCCTAGGTTTCATACAAAATAGTATAAATAATAACTAAAAAATCACAACAATTTGAATCCCTAATTGGTTGAAAACCATATGAATTAGAAAAAATTGCATTTACATGAATAGAGTTCACAAAATGTTTAAACTTAAAATATAGATATGGGTAATCTAGGGTTAAAGGGGTAGAGATAACATATGGACAAGGATGGTAAACTATATTTGAAGAAATTCAATTAATTTGAAAACTCAGATAAAACATATATTGAATTTATTATTTAGAGATGCTAAAGATATAAAATATAACTATGCTAAGTATTACGATGATAATTAACAAAAGATACTTAGTTCTTATGCTAATATAAGTTTGATATAGAATAATCATAAATTAGACTAGATCAAGATTCTAGATCAGTCACCTAATTTTAGAAATTATACATATGTATCTATAGACACTTGTGTTGACTTGGGACTATTACATCAATGCTACTATTTAAATAAAATTCAAGTGTATAGTATAGAATATATAATAAAATTATATGTGACCACTTGGATGCTTATGGGTTCTATGTCTCCTTCACTCTGGTGTATTCAGATTGGGATAAATAGTTGTTATTCCTTGTTAGATAGAAAACCCTAGTTCTTTATCTTCATAGTGGTTGTGGGAAAAATTAGCTAGTGAGAAAACATCTTCGAGTTACCCCAAATACCCATCTATCAATGGGTTTTTCACACATATCCAATAATCCAAAGAGGGACTTAGAATTATATAATCTTTCCCTATGTGTTAGCTTGTGTGTGAATCATGCAATGTGTGATAATTAAGTATAATAATGACTTATCTTATAACTTGGATAATATGGCTCATGGAGTTATACTTCATTAATTTATGCCTTTGTATATGTTATATATATGATTGGTATGAAAATATGATAAAATAGGGAAGTTTTACTCATTTGAATACTTGATTGAGTGCCTTTGGTAAGTTTCCTTATGAGAGGTAAGAAGATGATAGGTGAGGAATGAATGATGATTGATATTATATTTATATAAATCCATTTGGATAAAATATCACATTAAATTACTTAGACATACCACTATAATATGTTTCATTTTAATATTAGAATAATTTAGGGAACTAGACACTTGCATTGGGTTACAACACTTACATCAATGTAGGCATCTGACTAGGGCACAAGTGTCTGAGTTGTTAAAAAATAGGTATATTAAATAACTTGGATAAATTGAATATAAATATGTTTATAACATTATAGTAAATATAGTAGTCGCAAGTCTTCGTAATGACATTGATCGTACTAAGAGATAATCAATATGGCATAAAGAGATAGTGTATGCAAGCCTTTTGGTAGTAGTAAATGTCTAGAAGTTGAAGGTATGCCCATGACATATATTTTTTAAGAGTAAAATACTAAGGTGTTATATCATTCATAAATACTCTCTATAATTTTAGTGAGACATGTATATGATACTTTACTATGATGTGATATTAACATACATCGATAGTGTAGACTAGTTTTTAATTTTTCTAAGATTCATCAATATTGTTACTCTCTTGCTTGATAGTTTTTTAACTTTAACTTCCACCCCTTGAGGATATTAAAAGTATCCACTCCTTAAAGGGGCACAATGGAAGCACCTCAGGGTTATGGGTGACCCAACTTTGAGGTGGATCTCTAGATTTGGAGCTAGTTCCCCTTGATGTACCACTTTGATCAATCCTACTATTAAAACTTGGGGGATGAAAAGGGATAATAACAGATAAAATTAAATAAAATATAGGGGAGGTGATACACCAAATAATTTTTATACTCACATGATCTAACATGCACTTGGAACCAAGAAGAAGTATGCACATACACTTCAGCCAATGACAATCTTCCCTTTCACATCAATGTTTTAAGCATAGGGTGTTAAAGAGATCCTAGGTTAAGAGGACTTAGAAAATAGGAATTCTAAGAAAAATTATTTAATATAATACTCACTATACTTTAAATCCAATTAGACACTTATTTTTGACCTATAAAATAGAGATTCCAAAACACATAAGGCACTAAGAAGAGCAACATGTGAAGGTAAGCTAAAATACACTTGCACAAGACCAACAACCATTTTATGCAATTATTGAAATATTTAATGAGGTAAAAAAAACTATATTTATTATCTCAAGGCAAAAAAATTTATTTATTCTCCATACCCAGGTGGAGAGATCTATATAATAGCCAAAAAGGTTAGAATTTATAGAAATTGTGAGAGGAGAGAGAGAAAGAGAAGCTCAAGAGTCATAAATACACTTGTAAAACTAAAAATATAATTCATTTATGTATTTAATAGAGATATTTGGTGATCCATACAATATAAATACATACAAATGTCATATTAAATCATCAAACTCTTGTAAAGTGGCCTAAAAACTATTTTCCTTGCACAGAAAATAGCCTTTATGATTTGCCTTCACAAAAAAGCTTCACCACTACATAGGGTCAGGTATGATGATGTATATGAGTATTAATGGTTAAAAAAAATACCTCACATGCATTTTATTAGTATCTAATCATTCTTATTCTTCTGTTCATGCATAATAATCCATAACAGTCCCAAAATGACTTATTTCCATGCACCTCTCACACTTGGCACCCAAAACCTTTAAAATTATATAATATGATCCATGAACAGGGAGAGATGAAACTTTTAAATAGTTTTCATATCATCAATTTCATCAAATAGGCCTTAAGTGGCTTCCCAAATAGAGTTTCACCCTTTTTTCCTAAGTGTTCACTATCTGCCCACTAGACTGGCTAAAATGAGAGAGGTATAAGATAGAATTATGAGATTATATATTTCATAAAATTAAAATTAATACTTATAAAAGGTATCAATATACCTCCCAAATGTTATGTTATCTTTTGAAACCTTCTCACACCTATAAAACACATAAAAATGTCAAATAAAGCCATATTCTTCATTATTCATACAAGTGTAGTACACCCCAATCACATGTGTCAAGTAATTGGAGAGTATTTTTTAGATTAAATTTGGTTTCATGTAATTTACATTGCATTTTTATGCTTCAGTTGTATCATTTCTCCAATCAAGTCTATAGTGAGGGTTTACAAGGTTTTTGGAGTGGTTTCAAGTCTTAACATTTATTCATAAATAAAAAAACATTGGAAATATAATAAAATTCCACTAAGGTATTATTAAGGATATTTAATAACATCCCCAAATATCTTAGGGTCCCATGTGAGGGCTCATACAAGATACAAGCATCTTAAGTTGACTATTTGAGCCCTTTCCATGCATTCTATAGGGTCTGAGTTCATTATAAGTCAAAATGGCTTATTGATGATTTTTTCCTATAAACTAAGGATCTATAAAGCTTTTCATATGTCCCATACAAATTCTCAAATAATTTTAATAAATCATCAATAGATGGAAATAAGAATGACCATCCTTTAGGAACTAGGCCTAAACCTTATTCAAAGGGTCTGCCTAAAACCTTAGGATTAGGATGATCTTTTTATGTTTTCCTTGAAAATATATACCTTAGACACATTTATTATACCTTCTAAATAATAAATAAAATAATTTAAATGATTTATAAGGAATAGAAATGGAAATGACCTCCTATTTGGCCGTTTGGCCTCAATTATAACTATTAGGTTTAACTGTAACCCTTATTTCCCAAGGCACCCTATCTATCTTAAAACTCTCTTACTAATTTTTACATGTGTTATGATTTTTTATCCAACTCCAAAAACTTTATTTCAAGCTTGTTTGGACCTTTTATCCATGTTTCTACCCCCTTTAGCTGTAGGATATTTGCAAGGTGAAAATTTCCCTACATTTGAGAAAGAACATAGGAATATTATCAAGGTGAAATTTTCCCTACCTTTGAGAAGGAACATAGGATAAATGGAATATAAATATGTTTATAACATTATAGTAAATATAGTAGTTGCAAGTCTTCATAATGACATTAATCGGACTAAGATATAATCAATATGGCATAAAGAGATAGTGTATGCAAGCCTTTTGGTAGTAGTAAATGTCTAGAAGTTGAAGGTACACCCATGACATATATTTTTTAAGAGTAAAATACTAAGGTGTTATATAATTCATAAATAATATCTATAATTTTAGTGATACATGTATATGATACTTTACTATGATGTGATATTAACATACATCGATAGTGTAGACTAGTTTTTAATTTTTCTAAGATTCATCAATATTGTTACTCTCTTGCTTGATAGTTTTTTAAACTTGAACTTGCACCCCTTGAGGATATGACTAGTATCCACTCCTTAAATGGGAATAATGGAAGCACCTTAGGGTTATGGGTGACCCAACTTTGAGGTGGATCTCTAGATTTAGAGCTAGTTCCCCTGGATGTACCACTTTGATCAATCCTACTATTAACACTTGGGTGATTAAAAGGGATAATAATAGATAAAATTAAATAAAATATAGGGGAGGTGATACACCAAATAATTTTTATACTCACACGATCTAACATACACTTGGAACCAAGAAGAAGTATGCACATACACTTCAGCCAATGACAATCTTCCCTTTCACATCAATGTTTTAAGCATAGGGTCTTAAAGAGACCCTAGGTTAGGAGGACTTATAAAATATGAATTATAAGAAAAATTATTTAATATAATACTAACTATACTTTAAATCCAATTAGACACTTATTTTTTACCTATAAAATAGAAATTCCAAAACACATAAGGCACTAGGAAGAGCAACATGTGAAGGTAAGCTAAAATACACTTGCACAAGACCAACAACCATTTTATGCACTTAGTGAAATATTTAATGAGGTAAAAAAAATTATTTTTATTATCTCAAGGTAAAATTTTGTATTTATTCTCCATATCCAGGTGGAGAGATCTATATAATAGCAAAAAAGGTTAGAATTTATAGAAATTGTGAGAGGAGAGAGAGAAAGAGAAGCTCAAGAGTCATAAATAAACTTGTAAAACTAAAAATATAATTTATTTATTTATTTAATAGAGATATTAGGTGATACATATAATATAAATACATACAAATGTCATATTAAATCATCAAACTCTTGCAAAGTGGCCTAAAAACTATTTTCCTTGCACAGAAAATATCCTTTATGATTTGCCTTCACAAAAGAGCTTCACCACTACTTAGGGTCAGGTATGATGATGTACATGAGTATTAAGGGTTAAAAAAAATACCTCACATGCATTTTATTAGTATCTAATCATTCCTATTCTTCTGCCCATGCATAATAATCCATAACCGTCTGAAAATGACTTATTTCCATGTACCTCTCACACTTGGCACCCAAAACCTTTCCTATTATATAATATGATCCATGAACATGGAGGGTTGAAACTTTGAAATAGTCTCCATATCATCAATTTCATCAAATAGGCCTTAAATGGCTTCCCAAATAGAGTTTCACCCTTTTTTCCTAAGTGTTCAATATCTGCCCACTAGACTGGCTAAAATGAGAGAGGTATAAGATAGAATTATGAGATTATATATTTAATAAAATTATAGTTAATACTTATAAAAGGTATCAATATACCTCTCAAATGTTATGTTATATTTTGAAACCTTCTCACACCTATAAAACACATTAAAATGTCAAATAAAGCCATATTCTTCATTATTCATACAAGTGTAGTACACCCTAATCACATGTGTCAAGTAATTAGAGAGTATTTTTTAAATTAAAGTTGGTTTCATGGCATTTAGATTTAATTTTAATGCTTCAATTGTAGCATTTATCCAATCAAGTCTATAGTGAGGGTTTACAAGGTTTTTGGAGTGGTTTCAAGTCTTAACATTTATTCATAAATAAAAAAACATTGGAAATATAATAAAATGCCAATAAGGTATTGTTAAGGATATTTAATAACATCCACAAATATCTTAGGGTCCCATGCGAGGGCTCATACAAGATACAATCATCTTAAGTTGACTATTTGAGCCCTTTCCATGCATTCCATAGGGTCTGAGTTCATTATAAGTCAAAATGGCTTATTGACGATTTTTTCCTATAAACTAAGCATCTATACAGTTTTTCATATATCCCATACACATTCTCCAATAATTTTAATAAATCATCAATAGATGGAAATAAGAATGACCATCCTTTATGAACTAGGCCTAAACCTTATTCAAAGGGTCTGCCTAAAACCTTAGGATTAGGATGATCTTTTTATGTTTTCCTTGAAAATATATAGCTTAGACACATTGATTATACCTTTTAAATCATAAATAAAATAATTTAAATGATTTCTAAGGATTAGAAATGGAAATGACCTCCTATTTGGCCATTTGGCCTCAATTATACCTATTAGGTTTAACTGTAACCCTTGTTTCCCAAGGCACCCTATCTATCTTAAAACTCTCTTAATAATTTTTCCATGTGTTATTATTTGTTATCCAACTCCAAAAACCTTATATCAATCTTTTTTTTACTTTTTATCCATGTTTCTACCCCTTTTAGTTGTAGGATATTTGCAAGGTGAAAATTTCCCTACCTTTGAGAAAGAACATAAGAATATTATCCTATTTATATCCTAATAAAATTAATATTAGGGTGTTATATAGGTCATATCTATTATCCATACAAAATTTTATCATCTAACTCCAAATATAGACCCTCCATCTCTCTCAAATTTCAAAGCTAGCTTTTGAAGGCAGATTGCTTGTAGGGTATTAGGCCAAGACTATGTTTGTTGAAATTGGGGGCCCTCTGATTATTTATCCCTCATGAAGGTGTTAATAATTTTTTATATCTTTTTTTAAATATTTATTAATGTAAATTCACTCTCTAAGCTCCCACAAGCTCCTTACAAACATTGAAACTAGGACCTTGCTTGACCGAGATAGTTTTGCCCTTTAAGACACTATTGTAAGTGTATAAAGGGTTTTAGGATCTTGTGTATAATTTAATTTGAATTTCAAAGGGTTTTATGACATCACTAAAATTATATTTTAATTGTTCATTCATTTTTTCACTAAGTTCAAACTCCCATTCACTACACCAATGTACTTTGAAACCACTAAGACTGGGTCTCTATCTATAGGGTTGAGACACTCTTAGTCCTTGTTGTAGGTTATCACCTTGATCTATATAAACTTTATTGGAATTTGTGGAAACCATTTTATTTCCCCTTTAAATTTATATCATGTCCTTTCACACATTACTCCTCTTTATGAACCTACAAGGCACTATTTCGCATAATTTATCATGCCACTACTTAAATTAAGATGCTCTACCCATATCCCTTCCTATAGGTGAATACATGGGTATTTTTTCACTTTGTCATGATGTAAATTATCTCCCTATGACACATTATTATTTAATATAAAATAAACCTCACCTACACTCATCTATATGCATCTTGCCTCCACACCTTAGATTTGAAAAGCTCCCAAGGATAGTTGCATTTGACTGACTATGAACTTTACCTGTAGCTCATTGTTACACCTCATCTCAGGTTGATAGTGACGTGGTTAGTCTCACCTTGAATCCCATTAACTCACCAAAATTTTAAATATCTTTATTCATTTGAAAATACATAGAACATCTCATCAAAGTATCATGCTAATTCAAATGTTGGTGCACCCTACCTATTGTAGGTGGATTTTGCACTATGTATAGATAGGGAGTGAGCTTGTCAAAGAGTACAAACCACTTTAAATTATTCCTTGTCTTGTTTCTTGGATTCATGTTAGGTTCAATTATCACAAGGGTCATCTAATTTAAGTTTATACCTTTGTAGTTGTTTTTTAGGTTTTAGGGGTCTCTTAACCTTAGAAGCTTGTAGATAACACTAAATGGATTTAGTATTTTTCATAATACCTTTTGAACCTTAGGAAACCTCTCTCATTTTGTCAACTATCCTTCTCAATTATTAGATTCATTCTCTAATAATATGGATATATTATCAATAAATCACCATGCAACATAATTTCTTATGCCTTCATTATGAAAACTCCAAAATCCCTTGAGGAGCACTATTTTGGCCCTTTTTGGGACAGTTGGCCTAAACTCACAGTCACATTCTTTTGATCATGGTTTACATCTTACAATGCTCATGACATTGGAACTAGGTATGCAAAGATTAAATTCAATGCATAAAATTTGAGGGTGGCTTCCTTAAGACCTAAATCCTTCACACAAGGTTCTCCAATCTCTGTGGTACCACCTATATGTGGTGATGAGATGTAGTGAACAATGAATACAAGAAAGGCATGAAGCATTTCTATGATCACCTCCATGAAATGTGAATAATCTTAACTCCTCAAATGCACTCCTAATATGTCAAATAAGTTTAAAACAATACCAAGTTTATTGTCAAATAAATGATGTTATCATGGAAACCTCTATAGGTGCACCCCTTTTGAATTATGTAGATAGTGAAGGAGAAAAGTGGATAAGGTTCATGATTTGGGATTCATGTTTCTTTATTTGGTAATAAAATACACCTTTATAGCTTAAAAACACCTGAAACACATTTCATGCCAAATATTAATGTGAAAAACCTACATTCAAGGCACATGTAGGTACATATTTTGAGTATAGAGTGGTGAAGTTGAAAATAGATCAAGAACAAGCCTATAAGAGGCTTCTTAGATTCTTGAGACCTATAAAACCAATATAATCATTTAAAACTTATGAATTAGAATACATATGGAATAATCAAATCCATTAGATGAAAGTAGACTATTTAGAAACTAGCTCAAATAGTGGCCACTCTTGTATGTGAGTACATAAAAAGCTACCTGAGGTCTAAGTGATGGTTCATAAAGGAGAATCTATGGAATCCAAAATTCCTACAAAGGATTTTAAGTAGACTTAGATTAATTTCATCTACCAAAATCATTCCTCCCAACTTTAACTGTATGTCCTAGACCAAGCATTTGAAATTGACTCTCCTTCACTTACAAGGACAAGAATGAAGAAATAGAAGAAAAAATTGAACATTTAGATGAAATATCTACACACCAAGCATGAAAATGACCTTAGGGATCTAAAGAGACACTATCCCACACTTTTTGCTGAAGGAGGACTTCCCAAGTCCGTACAACTGCCAATAAAGGCCTAAAGTGAAGGGAAAACTACCTTATTATACATGTAACTACTTCTTGGACTAACATATGACTGATCCTAACATGCTCTAACCCTATCCACATTTAACTCAATCTTGGTGATAAAATTTCTTAGTCAACCCATATGTATAAGTCATTTATTATGACAAAAATGTGTCCAAAAGGCATATTTGACATATGAAACATGGTAAAGGATAAATCAATGACTTTAAGACACATTAAAACATCTAAATTACCAAATTAGAAAATTTTCAACATAATTTGATCTTTTGACCATGTTTGACTAGGGTTAACTAGATTTGACTTTGGTTGACTAGGTAATTACAAGGGAGATAGGGTTAGACCAAGGCTAGACGAAGGATAGGTAAGATATTTAGAATAACATGAAACCCTATTATACATATAAAAACATTTGAAAATTTTCAATATTTATTGGTTGACCCAATTTTTACAAGTCAAATTTGGTCAACACGTTTGGCAATTCTTAGGGGTAACATGCTTGACTATGTTAAGGACTATAACCTTATCCTATCCATTGTGAAAAGGGAGTAAAAATGTACTTTAAAATAATATTAATAGACCTTTAATTGACTAAAACATATCTGATTTACCTAAAAATATACAAAGGAAAGATAACACACAATAAAACCAAAGAAAACAGCCAAAATAAAGGCACACTTATGATATTAAGCACTTAAGAAAACACAAGACACAATCTAAATCAAACTAATTATGTACAATCAACTTAAACATACCTCCATTCTTGGATAAAAAGGGAAGTGTCTTGAATCTCCTTCCTCACTATATGAATGAGGATGCCGAGCATGCTTCCTTTTGGATGGGGTCTAAATGACTCATGTTTCCTTTTTGCTCCTTGAATTAACATGTCATCTAATGGAGTCATCTCCCACAAGTATCCAAGGTAGATGAAGTCACATTAAACCTAGAAACATGCCTCATACTACTATCCTTTTATCTCCTCATGATATATTTGCATATCTATGAATGGGATAGCTTATTGGAAACCTATGTCTTCTTGAAGGATCCCATTCTACTTCTAATTTGTTATAGCCTCTTCAAAGTATTCAATAAGTGTTGTGTCATATATTTTTAGTAGCATTTATTACTCAAACTCTTCCTTTGATGTTGGTGGGAGTAACTTCATAGGTGGTTCTAGGATCAGATTTTGAACCATCCTCAAAAGGCTCAAGATCATCATAGATTGCTCCATCATGAGCTAGACACTGTTGATGATGATGCTCCCCAATATAAGCTTGATTTCCAACATCTTGGGATTATCTCATTAGGATTTTTGTCTTCTCACATTCTTCATACTCTTTAAACATTTGCATATAGGTATACCACATGTCTTCCTTTTGAGACATAACATCTTCATTACCATGGCTTGTAGTTAGCTCCAAAGGACTTATAGGCCCCTTAAGGCCTTCAACCTCATTGAATATGTCCTCAAATATCTACCACAAGTCATCATATTTTGACTGATAAAAATCATGAAGAGGAACAATAATAAAGGCTCCTTTAGTTTCTCCTTTAGGTTCCAAAAGAACCTCTTCTTCAACACAAGTAGGATCTTTTTCCTCATCATCACAATCTAATGTCTCCTCACTAAAAATTAACTCCTCTTCATCTTCAACCCAATATAAGATATCAAAATCATCCTCCTTATTAGTAGTGCCAATATTAGGCATCTCAAAACTAGGAATATTATCCAAAGAAGGATCCCAATGAGCAATGTAATCTTCAATATTAGAAGGGTAAAATGGATCAGCTAGAGGAGGTGGAAAAATGGGTTCAATGGCCTCTTAAGTAGGGTGGGAAGGATTTGAGTAGTTTCAAGTTTCTCTCCACTTACAACTTATCCACCTAAACATATCTTGTTCTTATCTACACAAGATACCACTACCTCTTTCCATCTTGGGAAGTTATGCCTAGAGGATTCTTCATAAGGCTATGATACAAATGAAGAGGTGAATGATAGGTTTAGGAAACTTGGGGTTTCCTTGGGCTTGAAATCTTGATTTCAACTTGGAAAATTAGGCTTAGATAATTAATTTTTTATTATCATGATGAATTGCCTTAAAATTTTATTGCCTAATTCAATTTCCTTGTCAAGATGAGTCTCAAAACTCAATATTCATTTCTCAACATCTTCTCCAAATAAGTCAACCTACTCAACAGTGATATGATCCTTCCTTTGGCTTCTCTCTTGGATGGAATTATAAGAAAGGAAACTTTGGGGAATGTATGAATGAATTTGGGTAATTTGAAGCATGGTTGGATTAGTATCTTGGAAAGGAATAGTTGACACAATTAAAGGTGGATGTGTGATGTTTTTTGGCTACCAAGACTGAGTTGGTTCATGATCTCTTAACATTTATTCTAGGTGTAAAATTAGGCCACAAACATCAATCATATCATTATAAAGACCTTGAAAATTATCTCTCTCTATATGCATCTATTATTCCTTGACTTGTTTTAAAGTATTTATCACACTCTTTATATAATCACTAGGGATAACTTGACCACAACCATTTCTAGTATCAAGCTCTAACATATAGTCTTTGTATCCAATGAGAGGCTTCTTGAAACATTAAATGAAATGAATTATAGAGGAACTAGGTTGAATAGGTGAAACACAAGATTGATACGGCTAATTAAAGGTAACATAGGATTGATAGGGATAATGACCAGTATAGACAAGTACTTGTTCATATTGAGTAGGAATAGGTAAAGAAGGATATGTCTCCCCAACTTGTGTTAAGACAAACTCAACATCAAAATTATCCTTGAATCACTCATAAAAATACCATAGAACAAGAAAAAAACTTTAATTATAGTACCTAGACTCCTTAACCAATATATTTATGCTTGGAGTCACCATTAGTGCTTAGTAAAATTACCTCTAAAGGTTGGTATCTTAAGGAGAACACCAGAAGTCCTAAAGGAATGGACTATTTAGTCCCATTGAGCATGCCAAAACTTTTTGTCACTTAAAATTTAATGCCTTGAAGAGATGACAAGTCTCCCCTTGATCAAGTGGCATAATGGAACCACCTTAGGACTATGGGTGACTCAACTTTTATGTGGATCTCTAGATTTGGGGCTAGTTCCCCTTGATGTACCACTTTGATCAATATTAATACTAACACTTTGGGGGGGGGGGGTGGGTGAAAAGGGATAATAATATCTGAAAGTAAATCTAATCTAGGGGAGGTGATATACCAAATAATTTGTCTACTCACACCATCTAACATGCACTTTGAACCAAGAAGAGTATGCACATACACTTCATCCAATGACAATCTTCCCTTTCACATCAATGTTTCAAGCATGGGTTATTAATGAGATCCTAGGTTAAGAGGAGTTAGACAATAGGAATTATAAGAAACATTATTTAATATACTACTCACTATACCTTTAATCTAATTAGACACTTATTTCTAACCTATAAAAGAGAAAATCCAAAACACACAAGGCACTAAGAAGAGTAACATGTGAAGGTAAGCTAAAATACACTTGTACAAGACCAAAAACCATTATATACACTTATTAAAATATTTAATGAGGTAAAAATAACTATATTTATTATCTCAAGGTAAAAACATGGTAGGGATTCACCATACCTAGGTGGAGAGATCTGTATAATGGCCAAAAAGGCTAGAATTTATATAAATTATGAGAGAAGAGAGAGAAAGAGAAGAAAAAGAGTCATAAATACACTTATAAACTAAAAATATTAGTTATTTGTGTATTTAAGAGAAATATGGGGTGATCCATGTAATATTAAGAGCTACAAGTGTCATCTCAAATCATCAAACTCTTATAATGTGTCCTAAAAACTCTTTTCCTTGCATAAAAAACTATCTTTATGATTTACCTTCACAAAAATACTTCACTATATGTGGTTAGGTATTATTATTGATGTAATTATGAGGGGTTATAAATAATCCCTCACATTCATTTGAATATTATTTTATCATTCCTATTCTTCTAGCCATGCATAATCATCCATGACAGACCCAAAATGACTTCTTTCCATTCACCCATCACACTTGGTACCCAAATCCTTTCCAATTATATAATATGATCCATGATCAAGGAGGGATGACACATTTTAAGAGTTTCCATATCATCAATTTCATCAAATAAGCCTTAAAAGGATTCCCAAATAGAGTTTCACCATTTTTTTCCCAAGTGTTCTCTATCTACCCATTAGACTAGCTAAAATGAGAGAGGTAGAAAATAGACATTAGAGCTTAGATATTTATTAAAATTACCATGGAGACTTATAAAAAGTCTCAATTTTCCTCCCAAAGGTTATTTAATGTTTGGAAACCTTATCACACCTACAAAACACACAAAAATGTAAAAAAAAGCCCTGTTCTACACTATCCATACAAGTGTAGTACACCCCAATCACATGTGTCAGGTCCTTGGAGAGTCATATTTATTTTTAAGTTGGTTTCATGTATTTTCCTTTGAATTTGGATGCTTTAATTATATATTTCACTAATCAGGTCTGTAGTGAGGGTTTATAAGGGTTTTAGAGTGGTTTTAGGTTTTAACATTTGTTCATAAAGAATATACATTATAAATCCAAGAAAATTCCATTGAGGGATTATTAAGGACATTTAATAACACCCAAAACACCTTAGGGTCTGATTCAAAGGCTCATAGAAGATACAAGCATCTTAAGTTGACTATTTGAGCCCTTTACATGCATTCCATAGGGTCTAAGTTCATTCCAAGTCAAAATAGCTTATTGATGAGGTTTTCCTACAAAATTAGGGTCTATAAACCTTTTTATATGTCACATACACATTCTCTAATCATTTTAATATCTCATCAAGAGCTATAAATAAGAATGACCATCTTTTATAAACTAGGCCTAGACCTTATTCAAAGGGTCTGCATGTAACCTTAGAATTAGGATGATCTCTTGATTTTTTCATTTAATATATGTACCTTGGACACATCCATTTTACCTTATCAATCATGAATCAAAGAATTTAAATTATTTTCAAGGACTATAAATGGAAATGACCTCCTATTTGGCCCCTTGGCCTCAATTCTACCTATTAGGTTTAACTACAACCCTTATTGTCCAAGGAAAATTGTCTATCTTAAAACTCTCTTAATTATTTTCACAAGTGGTATGATTTGTGATCCAACTCCAAAAACATTTTTTCAACCTTTTTTTGACCTTTGGTCCATGTTTCTACCCCCTTTTACAAAAGTTACAGGGTATTTTCAACATGAAAATTGCCCTACCTCTGAGATATAACATAGGAATATTATACTATTATTATCCAAATAAAAATAAATTTATGGTGTTATATAGGTCATATGGATTATCCATACCAAATTTCAAAATCTAACTATAAATATATACCCTCCATCTGTCTCAAATTCCAAAACTATCTTTTGAAGGCAGACTGCTTGCATGGTATTAGGCCAAAACTATGTTTGTTGAAAGTGGGGGGCCTCCTTTGATTATTTCTCCCTCATGAAGGTTTTAATATGTTTTAATATGTTATTTTAATATTTCTAAACTTATATTTACACTCCAATCTCCCACAATCTCCTTACACACTTTAAAACTAGGACCCTACTTGACTGAGAGAGTTTTGCCCTATAGGACATTGTTGTAGGTGTATATATGGGTTTTAGGATCATGTGTAGACTTTAATTTCCTTTTAAATGGTTTTATGACATCAATAAAATTATATTTTAATTATTCATTCATTTTTTCACTAAGGTCAAACTCACATTCACTACACTAATGTACTTTGAAACCACTAAGATTGGGTCTCTGTCTAAAGGGCTGAGACACTTATTACTTATTGTAGGTCATCACCTTACTATATAAAAACTTTCTTGGAATGTGTGAAAACCTATTTAGTTCACATTAAAACTCACATCATGTCCTTTCACACATTACTCCTCTTTATGAACCTATAAGGCACTATTTTTCATAATTTCTCATGCCACTACTTGAATTAGGATGCTCTACCCATAGCCCTTCCTATAGGTGAATAAAGTGGTCTTTTCCACTTTTTCATGAATTAAATTATCTCCCTATGACACCTTATTAGTTCATAAAAAATAAACTTCACCTACACTCATCTATATGCCTCTTGGATCCACACCTTGGATTTGAAAATCTCCTAAGGCTAGTTGCATTCAGCTAAATGTGAACTCTACTTATAGGTCACTATTAAACCTCCTCTCAGGTCGATAGGGATGTGGTTAGGCTCACCTTTAATCCCATGAAATCACCAACATGTTAAATATATTTAGTCATTTTATAATACTTAGAACATCTCATCAAGGTCTCATGCTAATTCAACTATTGGTGTACCCTACCTACTATAGGTGGATCTTGCACTATGTACGAATAGGGAGTGAGCTTGGTCAGAGAGTAAAAACTAATTTCAATGCTCCATTTTCTTGTTTCTTGGCTTCATGGTATGTTTTATTCTCATAAGGGCCCTCTAATGAAATTTTAGACCTTTGTAGTTATTTTTTAGGTTTTAAGGGTCTCTTAGGATTAGAAGCCTATAGATAACACTGAATGGATTAAGTGTTTTTCATGACACCTTTGGACCCTTAAGAAACCTCTCTCCTTTTGGAAACTATACCTCTAAATTGGAATATTCATTTTATAATTATAGGTATATAAGATCAATCAATCACCATGGATCATAATCTCTTGTGCCTTCACTATTAAAACTCCAAAAAACCTTGAGGAGCACTATTTTGGTCCTTTTTCAGATAGTAGGCCTAAAATCATAGTCACATTATTTTGATCATGGTTTACCTCTTCCAATGTTCATGACATTATAACTAGGTATACCAATATTAAATTAAATTCATAAAATTTGAGGGTGGCTTCCTTAAGACTTGAATCCTTCACACAAGGTTCTCCAATCTCTATGGTACCACCTATAGGTGGTGATAAGATGTAGTGGGAAATAAATACAAGAAAGGCATGGAGCATTGTTATGATCACCTCTATGAAATATGAATCTAATTAACTCCTCAAATATACTCCTAATATCTCCAATAAGTTTAAAACATTACCAAGGTTACTGTCAAAGTAATGATGTCATCATGGAAACCTCTACAGGTGTACCCTTTTTGAATTATGTAGATAGTGAAGGAGAAAAGTGGACAAGGTGCATGATTTGGGATTCATGATTATTGATTTGGTCATCAAGTGCACCTTTATAACTTAAAAACATCTAAGACACATTTTATGCCTAATATTAACATGGAAAACCTACATTCAAGGCACCTATAGGTGCACATTTAAGTATAGATCAATGAAGTTGAAAATAGACCAAGAACAAGCCTAGAAGAGGCTTTTTGGATTCTTGAGACTTCCAAAAGCAAGATAATCATGTAAAACCTATGAGGAGACCCTAGAAAACATATGGAATAATAAAATCTATCAGACTAAAGAAAAATATTTAGAAACTAACTAAAACAGTGACCTCTCTTGTATGTGAATGCATAAAAAGTTGCCTCAAGACTAAGTGATAGCTCATAAAGGAGAAGATATGGAATCCAAACTTCCTACCATGGATTTGAAGTAGACTCATAGTAATTTAATCTACCAAAACCATTCCTTCCAACTCCAATTATATGATCTACACCAAGCATTTGAAATTGACTCCCCTTAACTTATAAGGATAAGAAGGAAGAAATAGAAGCAAAAATTGAACCTTTTTATGAAATATCTACACAACAAGCATTTAAATGACTTTAGGGACCTAAAGAGACACCATCCCACATTTTTTGCTGAAGGACTTCCTAAGTCTGTACAAGTGCCAATAAAGGCCTAAAATCAAGGGGACACTACCTTATTCTACATATAAATACTTATTAAAATGACATATGAATTATCTTTACATATTATGACCTCATCCATGTTTAACTCAATCTTGGTGACAAATTTGTTTACTCAACCCATCCGTACAAGTCATTTATTGTGCTAAAAATGTGGCCAAAAGGCATATTTGAGATATGAAACATGTTAAAGGATAAATTAATGATTTTCAGACACATTAAAACATCTAAATTACCAAATTAATAAATTTTAAACACAATTTGATCCTTTAAACATGTTTGACTAGGGTTGACCAAAGTTGACTTTAGTTGACTAGGCAAGTACAAGGGAGATACGGTTAGACCAAGGCTAGAGGAAGGATAGGTAAGATATTTACACTAACATGAGACCATATTATAAATATAGAAACATTGGAAAAGTTTCAATATGTATGGGTTTTCCCAATTTGACTATAGCTCAAATTTGTTCAACAATAGTGTTGTGACCAACACACCCCATTTTCATATTTTCAAATGAGGACCCTCTTTTAGCTTAAAAATTCCATGCTAAAGTCTTGTTGGGAAATTAATAAGTCCAAATATAAAATATAATTCATCATCTTGATTATGAGGTTTTTATTAAAAATAAATTCTTGACATTCTTCTAAACTAATTTAGTGTTCTCCTAGTTACTCTAGTAATTTGATTGATGCCTGAGTCTAAAGGTTTAAATTGACATATCTATCAAAGTTATTTTATATAATTATTTAGATGTTGGTGCCATGACATTAAAAAAAATTACATTATATTTTTATGAACTAACTAAGCTAACTTGTTTTTTCCCAAAGTTGTTTGTTCTTCACTAGAGTGTTCTGATCCAACATGGCCACCTTACCCAAGCTTTCTTGGATTAGATTAGAAATATTCCCTATAATATTTTTTTTTTTTCATAATTTGTTAATTTTAAAAAAAATTAATCATAATTAAGTTCAAACTCTCATGGATAAATCCTTGATCTAAAATTCAAATGGTTAAGTCCTGAGATCTAGGATCATTCCATGTGTTGACACCTAACTTCTTCATGAAGGATTTTTAAAATGACTAAGTATTTTCCTTTAGTATCCCCCATATTCACATGATTTATATGTGTGTCTTCATTTTTATTCTCTATATCTTATGAGGTGAAAATTTCCAGGTTATTTTCACCCAAACACCTAAATAACTAAGATTGTACTACATGTCTTCATCTTGGTTACTCACTTCTATCAACTCAAAATGGATAAGGTAAGGACCCCAAGACCCTATAGATAATCAAAGGTCAACTATATGATGGAATCCTAATAAATAATGTCCTAAATACATCAAAATAAAATACAAAGTCTGTGAGATCTTGGATTAATGATATTAATCCATGTTTGACATCTCATTCCTCTAGAGTAGAAAATTAAAGCAACCTAGGTCCTAAGGTCCTTGATCAACTGTATAAATGAAATTGTGACACATGACATAATCTTAATAATCCATAACTAATAGGTAGAGGCACATAATATAAATATATGTGATCATATATATTAGTGAAGGCCATCCACATGGCACCATCCTACTCATTTGGATCCCATAGACACAAATACATAGTCTAAGGTTAGCTGATCATCTAGATAAGAGAGATCATGATGCATGGAATGATATTTATCACTTGTAGGTTGTTAATAAAAAGTTATTTGTCACATATTCAAATACTAAATACCCCAAGATAAGTGATGACCATCCATGTGGAAACATCTCAATCATCTAGATATTTCATACATAGCAAAAGATAATACGAAGCCTATAAGCCCTTAGATTATCAATATTATGCCACAAGTTAACATTTTATTCATCTAGATTAAAATGATGAAACTAGGTCCCATAAATTTTAAAGAGTGAGATCATGCCACATGGCATGATCATATTATTCTATGACTAATAGGAATAACCCAAGTCCCAAGGTTCCTTGAGTGCCTAGATAAGTGAAGGTTATCCACATGGAAACATCCCATTAACTTGTATCCTATAGATAAAGTAAAGGATTATATAGATCTTGTGATCATTAGATTAATATGATTATTACATATATCAACATATCATTGAACTATAAATAAATTATTATATTACCATATATCAAATTTTAATAACTAAGAGAAAGAGTGAATTCATGCCACATGTTGGCATCTAACTCTCTGACCACTAAAGGGGCCCTAGGGTCATAAGTGATGGTTTTAAACCCATTAGAACAATGAGGATATGATAAGTTTCAAGTTTTAAACAAATCACAGATGGGTAAAAGTGAATTAAAGACAAGAAGGTGGACCCTAATACATTATAACTAGATATTTATAATTTTTAAAAATGGTTTGAGTAGTCAAAGAAATTATTAAATCATCATGAAACCTATCCTTCAATCATTCATATTATCATAGAGGTAAAACAATATGTGTGATATACACATTTTATACACATAATATATCCTAAAAATATGCTCCCCCATGACCCTTTTATCTACTTTAATAGGTTTGACCTCTTCTACTGATCATTGGAATCTAAATAGATCTTTCCATAATCATTAAGATGTAATCCACATCAGACCTTTTCTCAAGGCTCTTTAGTTTACCATGGATTTTTTTCATCTTATCTATGTTGGAATGAGGAATCTTCTTACATAATTATATTTTAAAATTTCAATCCATGATGGCCAATAGTGGGATCTCATGCCTCTTGAAGGAAAGACCCATCTCTCCCTTCTATATATATTTATATCTAGTATGTCAACAGGGTCAACTGTATTTAAAAACAAACATTGTCAAGATAATTCAAAATTAATTTTTTACGTAAATGTGTTAGGTTACCTTATAGGTCCTTCACTTTATTTCTATTGAATAGAATAATTATATATGATTGTAATTTGTGATTTTTTATAGAGTTTATGCATTAAATAGGATGTGCTTCTACTATTTTAGTTAGGTTCTTAGACTCCTTTCAATTTATTTTAAGTCTATAAGGGTATATTTATAATCAAATAAGAACCTATTTTTAGTTCATTCATTAAATGAGTTTTTTATTTAATCATTTTCCCTTAGTCCATATAATCTCTCCTTATGTGACTGAAGTTTGATCCATTATGAAACCTAGCATATAGTGGTGAAACTATATCTAAGTATGATTTTGTCCTAAAATCATTTATCTTGGCATTTTAATTAAAATAATTTATTTTTACCTTACCCTCACTCTATTTTGATATTTGTTTTTGAACAAGTGATAATTCCCTTTCCTTATAAATAGTAAAGTGGAACAAAATAAATCTCTAAAATTCAATATGTTGTAATGGATCTAGATATAAGTGTATCATTTTTATAATTCAGTGATAAAATTAGTATTCAACCTTTGGTGGTAGTGATACATCTATTATATATCTATTCTAAGAATGATATCTAATAGAGACACATATCTGAAGTTCATTCCTTGGATTGTCTTAACAATAATCCTAAAATGAGATAACATAAGTCCCCCAATTATTCCTCAATATTTCTTAGTGCATCTATCTTCATAGGTGTAATTGGGATAGAGATCTTGGATTGAATAATAGTTGGTAGTAGAAGAAGGGCCCATTTCTCATTGTGTAACAAATATTTAAGTCACTAGCCTACCTAAGATCAAATTGGAGCCTATTGTGTGGATCACTAGATATTTATCTAGTCTTAGATGAATAATAATACCCCCATTGAAATTTCATAGAGGAAATATAGCTATTATATGGAAATAGAGACTTGTGGTTCACTTAATATCTCATGCTCTCAAATTGACCCTAATAGACCTCCACCTATGGTTGCACCTATGGCATGGTTGGTTGGGTCTATTATAAACATTCCTAGAGTTATCCATTATTTGTCTAAGAACCTAAAAAGGTACCTCCAAAGATTCACACTAGGTGTGGGATGTAATGATTAAGAACATGTAACCTCATACAAAATTACTCTCAAGATTTTGAATGCCAAACATGAGGATGCTGCCTATATGATTTTACCATTTAATCTACTAGACATGGCACATGATTGGTTCAAAAATTTTCATAAAGGTTATATCATAAGCTAGGACCAATAAAATAACACATTCCTCACCTATTTTGGGCAAGTCATAGATCTCTATGTGTTATACCAACAATTTCCCTACATGAAAATGGAACCCAATAAACCCATATGAAATTTCAATGCTAGTTCTTAGAAGGTGTATATATTAATCATTTTTTGTATAGACCAAATGTCTATCTATCCCTTAAAATGTATAATAATTCTCTAGATCTTTAGACTATTATGTTATTGAATAGAGAACCATTAGTGGTAGACTTACCTCTATCTTATGTTGAGGCCATCAAAGTAAATAAACAACTAAATAATCCATATATTTTGGCACCAACCATCTTAAATCTACTAAAAATTATGTATTCTTTAAACCACCTCTTTTCCATTAGCCATAATATATCCATGCCATAAACTATGTTAGTGATAAAATAGTTTCCTTTGAGACACACTGCTCTTAAATAACCCTTAAGCTTCATTAGCTGAATAAATATTGAAGTAAAACCTAAATATCATAATAAATCATTTGTATGATTGGTACCCACTATGAATAATTTCCAAAGTGTGCCCAATGATTCAACCAATAATAATTTGGACACTATACAACACATGGCATATAAGCTCAATAAGAACTTCTTAGGCCTCCAAAGATAAGTTTGAAACAATGGTAGTTATAATTCAAATAAAAATTTCACCTACTAGAGGTAAAATCATCCCAATAACTATTCTTAAAATGAACTATATCCCTCACCTAATAAGCTCCATGAGGTTAACATTTTTGAACTAGACATACCCAACTAGTGCCATATGCATAATACAACTCAACATGGTAAACTCAAATATATATAATTATGCCATGTATTTGAAATCTCTTAAAAAGATATGGAAGAGTATGGGGTAGTATAAAACCACCCCAAGGCTATGAATTAGGATAATACCTATAGTTATCCAATATCCCTAAGCACTACCATGGTACTAAAGACATTAGACTTCCCAAGCCATGAAGACAATGAACTAGAAGATGCCACTAATGAGGTGTAGGATTTTTAATAATTCCACAAGAGTAAATCAACCTTAGGAACTATACACATAAATATACCCTTACCATGTCAACCCATCCTAACATTGATTTTAATCCTCTTGATCTAAGATAAAGTAATGATGCTTCAACCCTAAAAGTAAATAATGTTAATAAAATTGAAGATACCCAGCCTACCACTAGAAAAACTAGGTACAACATAGTAGAGGACATGAAGAAGATCAATGATAATATCATTTTTGATGAGCATACCCAAATCACTAATAGAAGAGATATTATCTTAAATTACTTCACAAATAAACCAATTTATCCCAAAATCAAGCCTACACACACTAATGTGTTTATAGATAAGAATAAGGCTAACATCCCACTTTTCCTCCTTATGGTTAGACTATTTGGTAAGAATGTTCATAATTTTCTAGTTGACTAAACAACCTCTATTAATTTCATTCCTATAGGAATTTGTAAAAAATTGGGATTAACACCTATTAAGTAACAAAAAATTGTGGTCTAATTGGATAAGACTAAATTTAAGATTGTGGGTAAGCTATTGGATGTCCATATATAGTTAGAATGTGATCCCAACATCTAAAAAATTGTGGATACTCAAGTAGTGGAGATACCATAAGCTTATGGTATGTTTATTATTCTAGACTAGTCTAAAGCATTGAATGAATACATGTCCATAGACTTATACCATATGTGGTTACTTAAATAGGTTTAGACAATTAGATTTGTGTTGAAAGAGAACCCATAATGAAACACATGATGATTGAATACAATTCAATCAATGAAAGTGTCAACTTCATATCCTCTAACATAGGTGTTTATGCTCTATCTCCAAAATGTATTGATACCAAGATAATAAATCACCTAAGTTTATATGTCTATGATCTTTGTATTTTGATGGGGCCAATTCTAAACAAGGTTTTGGATTAGGAATACTTCTTATTGATTCATTAATAAAATTACATCTAGATGCCTATAGGATCCTCTTCCATTACACTAAAAACCTATTAGAATACAAATCCTTAACCTTAGGACTATTGTTTTCACTAAAAAATAAGGTCAAAGAGCTGAGAGTGTTGGGGATTTGAGCTAGTAGTGAACCAAGTCATGAGAAAATTACAATGTAAGTTATCTTATTTAAAGAATTAAAAACTTAAGGCACGTGGGATTTGATATAAATGTTCATTGATTTAAATATCATCCTAATTCCTAGATAATAAAATTAGGTGGATAATTTCCTTAACTTATACTACAAACTAACACTCCTAGATGACTCAAGGATAATTATTTTTAGTATAGCTCATTACATGTCCCTCAAAACTAGATAATGTGAATAAATTCTAGGTCTTTAAATATGACCACCACATTTTAGAATTCCTTAATAACTAAGGGATGTTTGAGACCTCATCTATAGATTAGGTGTAAAGAGTCAAAATTAAAAATGAAGAATGTAACCAAGATTGATTTATGAACTTGAAACAAAACTATGTTTCAAAAGGTGTAGAAGGCATAGTATCTCACTTAACCAAAATAAAAGTGTATTTGGTGTTACCTAAGATAATATTATTAGTCACATCATCACAAGAGAAGGTCTTTATATTGACCCTGAGCATTCTAATGTGATTTCTAAGATACATTTTCCTAATAGAAAAAAATAATTAAAGACATTTTTTGGTTAGATTAACTTTATATTCAAATTCATATATGTTTTTTTCCAAAATTGTTAAACCTTTGAGTACAATATTGAAATATGAAACAAAGGTGGAGTGGACTCATATATATATATATATATATATATATATATATATATATATATATATATATAGGGAATAATTATAAAAAATATAGGAATCCATCATGTAGGCATTGGTCTTTATCATCCAAAACTATATAAAATACTTCTACATCCATTCCATTGCATTAAAACACACCATAAATGCAGTGCTCACTAAAAAACTAGACAAAGATGATCACCCAATAGCTTTCATGAGCACAAACATAAAGGATAAAGATATAATATATTACACCTTATATAATCATGCCTTAACCCTATTCAAGGCTATGAAAAATTCAAATTACTACATCCCCATAAACAAGGTGCATGTTATTGTCCCAAACCTAGTTGTAAAACTAATGCGAGGGTAGAATAAGCTAGGAAAATGCCAAAACTAATGGATGGACAAGATAAAAGAGTATGAACTTTAGATATAACCTATCAATATATTCTAAGGCAAAGGTCTCACTAAATTGATCACTAAAATTGACTTAAGGATCAAGGTGGTGTAATTAGACTAGTTAGTAATGGTCCATCAAGAATGGTATGATCAAGTTGTTCACTACCTCTTTCATATAAATCCTCCTCCATGACTAAATTATACATATAAAATATCTCTTAGGCTAAATTAATACAATGACATGACAAAAAAGGGATTTATCTATATAAATAACTATGAAGGCATCTATGTCAAATGTTTATCTAAAGAAGAAGCTAAAGAAGTCCTGAATAGCTTCCATGAGAAATTGGGTAGTGGCCATCCTTTAAGGACTACAACTATGATTTTATTTTATAATATAGGTATTATTGGCCCATTATATTGATATATATACATTCTCATGCTTGTGTATGCCATTAGTATTAGACATTCATTGAAAAGGAAGTACATGTAGCAAATCCCCTTTAGCCTTTGATAGAAGAACATCATTTCAATCAATGGGGATTGGAATTCATTGGAGTAATTAAGCTAAAATCATAATTTAGATGTAAATTCATACATATAACCACTTATTACTATATAATATAGATATATGAAATTGTGACCAAAAATAACACAACCAAGGAAATTATCAAGTTCCTTTAGGAAAATAGAAATACATAATTTGGCACCCTAGGTTCACTAGTCTATGATAATGGACCTATAATTTAGTCAGCCAATCTCACTGAATGGGTTTATGAAAATGGGATTTCCTTGAGTTTCTCATTTAAATACTACCCAAAATGGAAAAAATTGGCTTAGTTGACCAATAAGAACTAGATCGATATCATAAATAAGTCTATAGAAAATAATTCTAGAGGTTGGCATTCACTATTGAAATATACTCTTTGGGCTGACCTTGCTAGGTATAAGAAAACCCTAAAAAATCTCCCTTTTTATTGGTGTATGGGTTGGATCCAATATTCCTAATTACCCTTAAGTTTCCAACTTACAATTTTATTGAAGAGTATATGGAAGATATTGAAAAGACAAATGCACGACTGCTAGACATTGTCTAATTAGAGGATGCATGAGAAGAGGCTCTAAGAAATTCAATATATGTCAAGTGATAATTAAAATATGTTTAAATAAGAAGTAAAATATCAATTCCTTTTAAATATCATACTTATTCCTATTATTGGATAAAGTGTATACACATAATATTTTAAAAGATTATTAATTGCTGATGCATTTTCTCCTATAAGCACACCTTAAAGGGTGTAGTAGGAAAGGAGTGGGTAGACCATTTTTGCTTCATAATATTATTTTACCCTATACCACCACTTAAAACCAACACAAAACTTTTCTAAATATTTTCATAAGCTTTGAAACCTCCTTACACACTCCTCCAAGCATTCACCACCATAACCAATCCCTACTAAAGCCAAAATAATTTGTTTATTTAAAAAAAAATTGCATATGTTTACCATATTATTATAAATGATAATTTTATGGGACTATAATATCCCAACCAACCTATTTCATGATGTAACTACTTTATTTATTAAAGAACTGGGTCGACTAGGCTGACTATCTCAGTTAAAAATTTAGAAGGTTTTAGGGTTAGATATGGATATATAAAATCATTTTTTTTTCATTTTCATAATAAAAATAAAAATATAATCATTCATTTTCACTTATTTACAATATACTCTTCTACCATTCTACTTGATGAATCATGACTTAGGGTTTACACTTGGAGAGAATAATCTTCTCTTGTGGAAATGTCTTGGATGCATGTGAGAAGTCATACAACCTAGAGATGTCATATCTTTGTGATCATTAAAAACCAAAAAAAACTTCTTTAAAATAACCTTTGGCTAAGGGATATATTGAGCCTCAACTGGTTCCTCTTCAAGTTAAGTAATTCCTAACTCTTATTCCTCTATTTCGGTAGATATAAGTAACATACTTAATGGCTTATGAATGTGTTTCTCTCTCCATGTATTAGGATTAAATATATATTATCTTAATTATATATATTCCTTTTAGGTTTAATTTTATTTTTATTATCCCCATTTGTGCCACATTCTTTGGTTAGCATTATATTAGTTTTACTTTAATTTGTATTTACTTTGATAGAAACCATAAGACCTAACAAGGGTTATTATGTGGTATTGCTTTACTAGGGTCTTTGGACCCCTATCTATTATTATTATGTGGTAATAAATACCTTAGTTAGGTTTAAAATGTCTATATTTATCATGACCCTAGTTTTCTAAATATATGAACAAGAGGAATGACTAGTGTGATTTATCTTCTCTGAGCTAGGATTGATTTGTTGATCACCTTCACTTTATCTTGTCATACATTCTGGTGAAACCAACATGAACTAACCTTTTGTGATTTATTTCATGCATTAATTTATTATTTATTTCATTTTTACATTACTAGATCAAAACTAATGACTCAATCTAGCTTTGTTTGTATAGGTTTAACATAGTCAATCTAACTGTCTTTATTTTTATTTATGCAAGTCATATTCAACCATAAGTAATCTGATTGATTTGATCGATTCAGTTTACTTCTTTATATATAGGTTTTTATATTTATTTGACCTATTTGAATTTTTTAGTATATTAAAAAACTTCATGTGGATTACACACCATAAAAATAAAAAATTCAACATCTTCAAAATGATCAAGTTCATTATCACCATTTTAGTCATTTCTTTTATCCATTACATTCCTATTTTTGACAATATTTAGTAAATGAAACTATAATCATATAATGAACTAGGTCAACTAGATTGAAATTTTCCTATAACTTGATTTCTGACCTAGGAGACTCAATAAACTTGTTCAACTATGTTTCTCTAGCTCTTGTTTCAACATACAGAATCGACCTAGTTGATTATGTTATGTAATGTTTGCATACTTGGTCATCTTAACTGACCCTGTACTCTTAAATCAAAGGAATTAACTTGTATTACTAGTAATTAAGTCATATTTCATTTTGTTTATTTATTATTTAGAGTATTACACATATAATAAATAGGTATTTTTAATTTATTAAAGGTATTTTTAATTTATTAATTTAGTCACACTTTTTTTTAATATTATTCACATACTTCCAAACCACATAATATTAAAAATCATTAAACAAATTCTATTCAAGGTTTACCTAATTAGATTTCATCACCAAGGGGGAAGCTAACTCTATTTTCTAGCTGAGTATAAATATGTGGTTGATGGTATATATTGGAAAATCACCTGACATCCTTATCTCTATAATATTGTGAAGTGATGGGGTGGGACATAATACCAAAAAAATATCCCTTTCAACCTTTAACTACTTGAAACCATCCTTATATTTCATTCTAGTTCCTTTTGTATCTAACCCCCTATCACATTTATTTCTAAAAATTATAATTTAAAACATTTAGGAATGAATGCATATATTAACAATCCTATTTTTTCTTCTTACTTTCTAATAATTGTGTGTTGTATTATAAAACCTGTATCAACTAGTGTCGATACAAGGTTTGTTTTGTGTGCCATAATTATATCAATTGGTTTGACCTAGTTACCCATGTGTTTATTTCAAGTATTCTTCAAAATAACACTAGATCATCTAGAATCATAACTGTAATAACCTATCTTTATCCTCAAAACATAGTTGACCCACTCACTTGTGTATTATGTAGTTTTTATCTTCTAAAAACACAATAATTATGTTTGATCCATTATTTCATTGGTTGGTCTCTAGTGCTTCCTCATAGAACATAGTTGATTGATCTAACTTTGTCCTTTCTTAAAATTTTCTATTGGTCTTCCTTCCAAACTTTGTCAACCTAATTGACTTCATACCTTTTGGTTGATATTATTCTGTATCTAGTTGAATTTGATCCTACTTTTCACCTTTGATCTCTAATATTAGATTATTATTCCAAGCATCATGAAATACCCTATTAAAATATTTATGGACAACCTTAATCCATTTCCATGATATATGTGATGCTATTTCATTTTTAACCCTATTACCCAAGAGGATTCTAAATCTTGGTGAATTTTATCTCACCCCTCATCATTGGACTACAATATGGTACAAATTACCCCAACCAATAATACTGATGCATTATACCCATTTCACACGTATAAAAACAAATCTCTCTCTAAATTACCTTATTATATTGTAGGGGCAATTGACACAAGATTCACTAATAACCCTATAGGAAATATTTTAAACACCAACAACCCATCTCCTAAAAATCCTCCACCCAAAAACTCATCCCCTAATACAAATTCAAGGAATTTTACTCTTATTGATCCTAACAATCCACTTTTAAAAACTAATAACCCCAATCCACCAATTGACAACAATCAAATTATTACACAAATAGTGAAATAAATGAATATTATGCAAACATATTATACTTCTCAAATAATTCAAATGCAACAGGATTTATTAAACATTTCTAATCAACTTCCTATTCTCATACCTCAAAATAACCATAATTTTATTCCTCCACCTTGATGCCATGGGAAATATTATTCCCCAACCCATTATGCACAACAAAATGCTCCAAAATATTCCAAATGAACCTTTAACCCCTTCACTATTTTTATTGATAGTGGAAATATATCTCCAACTATTAAATATGAAGGGACTAAATACCTTGCATATTTTCTTAGATAATTTGGTAATATTTACAAAGAGTAGATTCAAACTAAAAATAATACATTTTCCACTAAAATTTTTTAGTAAAAACATTCAAAGGAGATGTATTAGAATGGTATAATCAACTCCCTCAACATTACATATGGAAACTTGAGGATTTAGTCAATCCTCTAGTAAAATAGTTTCAACATAATGATCTTATTAAAAGTTCTCTTGTCCATTTTATCAATGATAAATAATCCCATTCTGAAAAAAAATCATGATTTCATTAAACTATGGAAATTTTTAGCTCACAAAGTTTATCATAACATGAATGCTGATAACTTATTTAAACTATTCATATCTACCTTAACACCTTCCATTCAATATAAGTTTCAAATCTTTCTCCCCAAAATCTAAACAATGTCATTGATCAAGCTAAAAGATAAGACTTTATTATGAAATATTTTGATCCCAAAATTAAAACCATCAAGGGATCTTTCCAAAACTCCACTAATACAATCATCGGTAATCATCCTCAAACAAAACCAAGAGTAACCAAAGTGGATAACCCCTAAATTTCCTATGCACCCTTAACTATTCAAAAAATGAAATAATTATTATCTCTTTATAAACATTTCACTTATACTAACAATACACCTACATGGTATGATCCTAGAAAATTTTGTTAGTTTTATGACAATGTGGGTCATTCCCATTATACTATGTCATTAGATAACCATCGTTGATGTTTATTTTATGTTAGGAGATACATTCAGTAAAGATGTTATGATTAAAATATGTCATCATGATTATGTTAACACCTCTCAAAATAAACAAGTTACTAAGCATTCCTCTTCTAAACATCTAAAAATAAATTCTAATTAAAACATGAAATATTCAAATGATGATATATGTGGAATTGACACAAAATATGACAAATACTATACCAATTCTCATTGTGTGAATGAAAACATAGTCAATTATCGATGTAAACCCACCCATAAAGATCATATTACTAAGACAAGAAAACCATTAGTTGATGAACAACTTATCAAAGACACCACTACCATACATTATGAAATAAATGAGGAAACACTCCCACAACCAGAACCTTAAACTACTTCTTTCCTACCAAAAATATTTTATCTTCGAAGCCTCATGTTGGTTCTTCATCTTCTAAATGCCATCAAAATTAATTAAAATATCTCAACTCAATGCCTTGTAAAATACCCCTCGTGGAGTTAGTTTTTACTTCTCCATATCACTACAAATTCCTAATACAACAACTATAACATTTTGAGGAATCATTTTCCCTTGAAGTGAAACAACCTCTTCAAGAACCTAACTAATATAAGTGTTGTCACTTGGATTTTCATCCTTTTAGGAGATGGAAAATCTATCCTCATCCAAGTTAAACAATGGAAACACCTATAGGCTTGTGGATAGCCTAAGGAACCAGTTCAATCTCTAAATAGTGCTGGCTCCCTTGATGTACTACTTTGGATCACAACTACAACTGAGCTTGGGGGCTGAAAAGAGAAAGAGATAACTAAAAGAAAACTATCCTAAGGGATGTGATAACTAAATATATTTATTAATTCCAACCATATGTATATTACACTTGAAATCAAGGGACAAACTGAACATACACTTCTCCAGTCTTCATCTTCTCACATCAATGTTACATTGTGAGGTTATGAATGAATGTGCAAAGATAAGAGGAATATAAAAGAGGCATATGAGGTCACTAATGAATATAATAACTCAATAAATCCTTGAAATATCCTATAACACTTCAAATTCCATATAAAAATAAGCTTTCCAACTGCAAATAGATGATAGAATGAAATAAGAGTTGTCACTTATGCAAAATCAAACATTACAAATAAAAATAATAATAACAGTCATGGAAGATGTAAAAATAATAATAATTATTAATTATTAAAAAGGTATAAAAATTAATTTATACACTTAGTCTATTAATTTTTCAAAAGGTATACAAATGAGTAGGGCTTCACCATACTAAGGTGGATCATAGGATACAATGGCCAAAATGGTTAGTTCTTATACAACTTAAGAAAAAGAGAAAAGTCAAAGGGTCACAAGATCAATTTTAAAGATGAGAGAATTAGTTTATTATGTATGGGAAGAGTATTTTTGATGAAACATGTAAATTTAGGAGGCACAAGTGTCAATTAAATGCATAAACTTCATGAAAAGTGGCATAAAATTCCTTATTTTGGATCAAAAAAATTGTCTTCATGATTATCCCTATTTGAATGACTCATAACTAATTAGTACCAGGTTTTATGATTTGGATTAAGTTTAAGGACATAATAAATTACTATCCATGCATTGGTTGTATGAATGGTCATCTATAATCATCCTAAAATGAGCTATTATCATTTGTTGTCCAGAAAACTCTCTTTTCATGCACCCTACACACTTGAATTCAAAAAAGGTTTAATTTGATTATAAAAATACATGGAATGGAGTCTATTAAAATTTTAAATACCATAATTTTTTTTGGAATCATCAGGGACACTTTAAATTTGTCTAGGATGAAGTTTTCCACCCTTTTCACTAGCTTGTCTAATATGCTAGATTTGATTGGCTAGAATGAAAATGTTGGTTTAGACATTTAGGAGTTTTTCCCTATAATAAAATTACCATATGGAGTTTTAAAAAGTATAAATATTACTTTCAAATTTTGTTTCATCCTCAGAATCCTTATAGAACCTACAAAACACAAAAAATGGTCAAAAATACCCTATTTTATACCCCATCCTTATAAGTATGTATAGATAATTTGAATGGGAGGGAGATTTAACGAGCCCTATATAAATTTAAAAAGGTTTCATGAATGAATTATTCCATTTGGATTCATATTTAGACTCATTTCTCCAATAGAGTCTCTGCAAGGGTATAATAAGGTTTTTAAGCCTATTTTCCCTCTTGAGCTTTGTTTAGAAATTTGGGATGTTGAATTTGTCAGTGAATTACACTATATGGTTGTTAAAATACCTTATTAAATTTTATAAACCTCTCAGTCCTCCATTAAAATTATCATGAAATGTGTGAGCATCCAAAGTTCTATCAAACTTATTTTCACCTTTTAAACAAGCCTAATGTTATTTCTGAGCCAAAATGTCTTATTAAAGGGTTTATTTTCATTATACCAAATTGGGAACTTAATATATGACCCTAATAAAAATTTATAATATATTTTAATTATTACCTCATGCAATAAGTATGATGGACTCCCCATTTGGGCACTAGGCCTAGTCATGCTTAGTAGGCCTATGTTGGTTCAAGACCTAAGATGGCCTCCTCATGATTTCCCATAAAAAATATATGCTTTAAAACTTTTTTTGTGGTCATAAACACATGATATAACCACTTTTAAATCTAAATTATATCCAAAAGTGAGAATGACCTCTTCTTTATATTCTAGGCATATCCATGTTTTATGAGCTTATTTGAAACTCTTGAAGGTTTGTTCCCCTCTATTGCATTCCATTCCTTCATGGTTAGTATATTATTATTTTATTAGTTTCCTCCAAATTTATAAACCATTTTTACAATGTCTCTACATCTTCTAACTTTATATGCCTTCATTATTCTCTAAAACTTACCAACTTTATTCATTAAAGAATGCCCTTTATCTGAAACAAAATAAAGGGAGATCCACTATTTACCTAGACTAAAATGGATATTTTAAGATGTTATGTGAGTCCTAAAGGTTATATATACAAATTTTTATCTCATAAAAATATTATTTGTCCTTCCAAACCTCTAAAATTCCAAAATTATCCTACCAAGTAAGGACTGTGTGTAAAAAATTCACCTTAGATTGTATATTCCATGTTTAGAGATCCACTTTATATCCTATATTAATTAAGAGAGTGTTTCTAGAACAAAATTATTTCATTTAAGGGATTATATTCCTCAATCATCCCTCCAAATCTCTGCATATACTCCTCATACCATTGGCTAGTTAGGACTGAGTGCAACTATGTTGATTGTGTTTTCTCCTTAGAGAGGATACGTATAGGTGTAGATTTCCTTTTTTAAGTATGAGAGAACACATAAAACATTATAAAGTCACATAGGGAATATTATATTATTTTTTTCATTTAGTTGTTTCACTTTTGTGTTATTTTCATGGCCATTACTACTACTACTACCCTATTCACTATCCAACATAGTTAACTAAGGTTGACCTTCTGAGGTAAAGGGACCTATGGGCAAACTTCAATCTTAAAAAATATAGAAACTATCCTTTGGATCCTTTAATATCCCTTTTATGACTTTAAACAACCCCTAAATCACTTTCCATACTTCTTAAATCAATAAAATTATGTTTACTACCTCTTGACTAATTTTTTTTTATCCTTTTAGACCCTACTACAGGTAGATGTTCCTTTTTAGACCTGGTTGTGATGATTTTAAGATCTTATCTAAATATTTAAAACCCATGTTATACCCACACTCACATATCATAATTGAAAAAGAGTCCATTTTTAAAGTATCAAGCCAATTTTTAAAGGTGACCTATATGGGGTCATATTTATATGAATTAGAGGTTTATTGGTGATGTGAGCTCTAATCATGGTATACATGGACCTCCATTGACCCATTTTACATCACATAGTTCATGTTTGAACTTTAACTCAACCTAGACTCAATTTTATAGACTACAACACCATCAAACACTTAGACTAAGTCACTAACTACTTTCCTAGCAGTAGGTGTTTACTAAGGCCATATATACGGATTTAGGGTGCTTTTTTAGGAAAATAATATCATTTATCATCTTTTCTAGATGTTCATTTAGAGAAGATATGTCACCTTAATCATTTGGAATTATTCAAACATGGTGGCAAGGTTAATTTTTCCATTTAGATGACAAATGTTTCTTTTGAAATCTGACTGTAGATATCATTTCCTAGTTGTAGTATTTTTATGGGCAACTTTAGACCATATAAAATTTGACTTCCACTAATCCTTTTGACTCGTAAATTTTCCAAGTTATTATATATGCTAGAGGATATCTATAAATATCATTATAATTCATTGAAACCTCAAGTATACATGTCATATGCCATTCTCAAATTTCTCATGGGCCTCTATTTTCATAGTTTAGGGATAACGGGCCTAAACTTATCTATTGATATTAGAAGGTAATCCATGACTCCATTTTACAACCTTTCTCTTCAATTATGTCTTCCATGAAGTTTTATTCAAATTTATACTTTAAGTAGATCTTAAACATCAACATTAACACCTCTAAAGGCTCTTTTAATTCTCCGTCAAGTCTCATGTAGGTGCACCTTGAAAAAGTATACAGGCAGACTGTATACAAGTGTTCACAATGATTATAATCTAGATTTAAATGAGTTATAAACTCATATCCATACCTATAAAACATTATTCACATCTAAAAAAACCTAAAATTAGTTTCAAAACATTCTCTTCAATGTGAATGCATCCATGAGATCATTTATATGTGTTCATTGCTGGCAAAATTGTGTGAATGTTGCATATGACTAGAACTCATGGAGATTTTTCCTTAGAGTATGGAAATAAAAGAGGAGGAGAATAGGAAGACATTTAAGATACTTTAATTAACCTATAAAAACCTTTAAATCAAGATTAAAAGATGAAAATTCTAGGAATAGAGGAAAAACTACCTACAACATAGAATGATGCTTATTTTTACAACTCAAGATGATTAGCATATACAAATTTCATGAAACTTGAAAAAAAAATGGGAATCATCTAAGGAGGAGTTAAAAATAATCTAGGACTAATACCAATAAGTGGATTGTATGGATCTATTCAAATGAAGGCAAAACCTATAAGGTGTATTGATTAGCAGGCATATTTGAAAGGTCAACTTATTAGGAATGGTTCATAAAGCTCATGACACCATGCCTATAAAACCAAACATAGAATGGATGAGTTTATAATATACCCTAAGATCATTTTGCCTACAACTTTTTGTGTTGACCGTACTAAGTACAAACTTATAAGTCACTTCTACTTGCCAAGAAAAGTGAAAAATGAGAAAATCAAACATGTAATTGAGCATGGGGAAGTTGAAGAGGCATTGTATGGTCCTTTCCCATGTGGTATACTTCCCAAGGAACCATACAAGTGCTAAAATATCCTTTTTTCCCCAAGAAAACTACCCTTTTAATTGAATAACTTTCCACTTTTAAGTTATGTTAGTTAATTAAGACCTATAAGGACACATGGGACATGAAATAACATTTTGAAACCTTCACACTTCCTAATAAATTTGTAAAGCTCATTCAATGCACCTTTTTAATGCATAAAATGACTCAAAAGGACATGTTGGCTAATGAAATAAGTGACCAAGGGTAATATATCATTTAATAACATTAAATTACTTATGATATACCTTATGATCAAATATTAAACCCCCTAAAATACACAAAATCAAGTTTTTAATAGGGGTGCCCTAATTTGACCTAAAAGTCAAATTTTCCCAACAACTTGGTGACTCATATGGGTAGTATGCCTAATATACTAACTAGACTAGTAACATTATTGGTCCATTGGGTTTAGGAGTCATCTAAATTCTGAGACAAATAAGGAAACTTTTGAACATTAACCATTAGGAAAATACCACTAATTAACTCAACCACTCAAAGCAAGTACATACAAAAAACAAGAAAATAAACATGTGTTTCATGAGTACCTATGCAATACACACACTAAATTGAACAAAATAACTCAAACACTAACTAACCTAAGATGATAAATCTATCTTGGATCAAAGGGGAAGTTTGAAACTCCTCTTCCTTCCTGACATGAAGTATTTAGTGAGACATGTAGCATTTTGATCTTTGGCATTGATGCCTCCAACTTTATTATGATATTTGTCAACTCCATTATCATGATTTTTATTAAAAACTAAGAAAATTAAAACATGTTGACTATAAAAATGAACTCCTCTTTCACCAAAATATCTTCAACCTTCTCATGTGGATCTTTATTTTCAACCTCATCCTTGATTTCCATAGGGGTCTCAATAATATTGGGTTTCTTCTCAACTATAATTTTTTATAGCTCATTAAGGAGCTTTACATACTCTATCCAATTTTGATCATTATACTCCATGGAAGATTATTTATTTACCTTGTCATGTACTTGGACCTCAGCTTGGAAAATCTCTCCAAAATCTTGAAACATCTTCATTTGCATATGCTAATCATCTTTGTCCTCTTCATCCTCTCAAACCACTACCTCTTCATTCTTCTCTTATTGATGTTTAATGTCATCAAGCTGATTTTATTCAATATCCAATGCATCTGATGGTGATTCAAGACCAGGTTGAAATAATGGGTCATCTTCAATAATAACTTCTTCTTGCACATTAGTCTGAAGAATATTTTCTAGGGCTGCAACATCTTTGAGAAAGATTTTAAAATTTTCCCCATATATGATATCACATTCATCTTCATGTTGGAGGTGATCATTCATAACCTTTTGATTATATGTAGAGTCTTCTTCAAGGCATACAAGATATTCCATCTCTTTCTCCATCATGGTGATGCCAAGACTAGGCATCTTGAAGTCATGTGACTTAGCCCAATAAGGTTGTCAAGGAGGTATGTATTCTTCAAGCAAGAGTTTTATTTCTTTGTCAACTAGCTTCTCATATTTACATTCCCATACAATAGGTCTATCAAGGAAAAGGTTGATGGGGTGAGGATAAGATAAAATATTTGGTGGAGATGGAACATAGCACTCAAAATCATATTGAGAGTGAAAATTAAGGGGCTCCTTTGGAAGCTCTTAAGTAAGGAGAGGTAGACCTTGGGCTAAAAACACTTGATTTTCTTCCTTCCACTTGAAAAACACTTCATTCACATCTAATTTAGTTTGAGGACTCTCTAGAGAAAAGGTGGATTGGGTATGTTTAGGCATATATTATTATTTTGGGTCTAAACCTTTGATCACATCTTGAATTAGTAGATTCATCCTTGAATCTAACTCTTCAATTTACTTAGCTATGTTTTCTTGGAAAATTCTATCTTTAAGTTGATATGCATCATCGTGAGGATGAGGAATGTAATGGGATTCATATGGAGGACAAGATATTTCTTGAAGAAAGGGGGGAAGGAACTTGCAAAGGATCAACTTCATTCACAACTTCACACTCCTCATCAACCAAAATTCTATTCTCTTTCTTTCCCCATGACTCCACTATCTTGTTCTAGCTTAGGGTATTCGGATTATGATTCTATTTTTGAGGTGGTGAAGATGCAATGTGAAATGGAAATGAGGAATTGAATTCCAATTATTTTATTACTAAGATGGATTTTTGTATTTTCTTATTGGACAACTCAATTTGTCTATTAATATTTTCTTCAAACATAAGGTTAATCTTTCCAACTCTCTCTTCCACTTGATTTGGAAAAGGATGACTTTGGCAATTTTTATTAGGTTTATGAGTAAGGATCAAATATGGATGATGATAAATTTAGGGAAATGTATATGAATGTTGATATACTTGGTAAGTATTCCTTTCATGAATGCTTAGCTTATCCTTTAAGGATTCCATCAAACCACTCACATCTAACATCTCATTTGTAAGCCTTTACTAATTGGCTCTTTCAATAGGTGTCCACTCTCCTTTGACCAAATATAAGAAATCTCTTAACTTGTGAATGGATTTATAGTGACACATTAACCACATCCTCTTAAAGGATCAAGCTCCAACATGTACCTCTCATAGCCAAAAAGTGTTTTATTAAAGGTAGATATGGATGGAGTTGAGAAGTGGCTAAGTTGACTAGGAGAAGAAATATATTTAGGAGGTTGGCTATAAGATTGATAAAACTCATGGAAAGGTTTAATATGATCATATTAGGGATTAAAATAACCATATTGGGGATGTTACACTTCATGAAAAGGTTGGTTAAATATTTGCTCTTGTTGATAAGAAATGGCACAAGCTTGCAATGTCTCACCAACTTGTAAATAACAAAAATCAACACCAAATACATCCATGAAACCTCATGAAAGAAATAACACAAATAAATATATCACCAAAAATCTTAAAAATTAAACCTGGGATACTTGACCAGCTGATGGATCTTTAGAGTCACCATTGATGATTTGATAGATTCCTCCAAAGGCTAAATATTGAGAGACAACATGAAAAATCTCTCAACTTATTAGACCAAGAGTCCCACTGAGCATGATAAAAACTATTATCACTTGGATTTTTACCCTTTAAGAAGATGAAAAATATTTCCTCATCCAATTGGCACAATGAAAACACCTGTAGGCTTGTGGGTATCCTAAGGATTGAGGTGAATCTCTAGATAGGGATAACTCCTTTGATGTACCACTTTGGATCACAACTAAAACTAAACTTTGGGGGTGAAGAGATAGATAGATAGAGGAGAGAGAGAGAGAGAGAGAGAGAGAGAGAGAGAGAGAGAGAGAGAGAGAGAGAGAGAGAGAGAGAGAGAGAGAGAGAGAGAGAGAGAGAGAGAGAGAGAGAGAGAGAGAGAGAGAGAGAGAGAGAGAGAGAGAGAGAGAGAGAGAGAGAGAGAGGTCACAAGGAAAATTTTAAAGATGAGAGAATTAGTTACTTGTACATGGGAATAGGATTTTAGATGAACCATGTAAGGTTAGGAAGCATAAGTGTCAATTTAATGCATAAACTTCATGAAAACTGGCATAAAACTCTTTATTTTGGATTAAAAAACTACATTCATGATTAGCCCTATTTGAATTACTCATAAATACGTAGGACAAAGTTTTATGATTGGTATGAAGTATAAGTAAATAATACATGCTTATCCATGCATTTTTTTTAGGCTTGGTCATCTAGAATCATCCTAAAATGAGATGTTATTATATGTTGTCTAGAAAACTCTTTTTTTCATGCACCATGCACACTTGGCTTCCAAAAAGGCATCAGTTTCTCATGAAAATCCATGGGAGGGATTTTATTAAAATTTTAAATAATCTCCATGGGATTGAAAGAATTAGGGAAATTTGATATTTGGCTCACATGAAGTTTTCCACCCTTCTCACTAGTTTAGCTGGTTGATATGAAGTTATTAGTTTTGACACTTAGGAGTTTTTTTAATAGAATTAAATGACCATAAGGAGTTATAAAAAATATAAATATTCCATATAAAGTTGGTTTCATCCTTAGAATCCTTATATAACCTAAAAAACACAAATAATGGTCAAAAATACCCTATTTTACACTACATCTCTACAAGTCCATATAGCTAATTTGCATGAGATGGAGATTGAGTGAGTAATCTACAACTTAAAATATTTTTAATGAGAAAATTGGTCCATCTAGATGCATATTTAGTCTCATTTCTCCAATCAGGTCTCTGTAAGGGTTTAATAAGGGTTTTAGGCATGCTTAGCCTTTTGAGCTTTGTTCATAAAATTAGGATGTTAAATTTGTCAACCAATTCCACTAGATGGTTTTTAAAGGACCTTATTAAATTTTATAAACCTATTAGGCCTCCATGAAAATCATCATGAAAGGTGTGAGCATACAAAGTTCTCCTATCAAACTTGTTTTCACCTTTTCAATAGGCCTAACATTGTTTCTAAGCCAAAATGGCTTATTCATGGGTTTATTTACCTTATAATATCTTGTAAACTTCATATATGACCCTAAAAAACTGTTATAATAGATTATAATTCTCAAGTCATGCAATAAGTGTGATGGAATCCCCATTTGGGCACTTGGCCTAGTCATGTTTAGTATGCCTATGTTGGTTCAAGACCTAAGATGACCTCCTCATGATTTAAACTAAAAAATATATGCTTGATAAAAAAATTAATGGTACTAATAACATGATAAATAACATGGAAATCTCACTTAGATCCAAAATTGAGAATGACCTCTTGTTTGTATTCTAGGCATAACCATGTTTAATGGCTTCTACAAATATTGAAGGTTTGGTCCCCTTTATTTGAGTCAATTACTTTTTTATTGGTATATTATGCATATCTTGGTGTCATAAAACTTTATAAACCCCCGTTGAAATGTCTCTACATCTTTTGACTTCATATTCCTTCATTATTCTCCAAAACTTGCCATCTTTGTTCATGAAGGAGTGCCCTCTATCTGAGACAAAATAGAGGGAAATCCCCTATTTTCCTAGATGAAAATGGATATTTTAGGAGTTTAAAAAATTATTAAAGGTTATTTATAAATTTTTTTTTCTCTTTAAAATATGATTTGACCTCCCAAACATCCAAAAATCCAAAACTATCCTACCAAGCAAGGACTATGTGAAAGAAAATCACATTAGACTATATATTCCATGTTTAGATCTCCCCTTTATATCATTTATTTAATAGGAGAGTGTTTTTAGGCCAAAATTATTGTATTAAATGTATCTTATTTCTCAATCATCCCTCCAAACTCTCTTCATATACTCCTCATACCATTGTCTAGTCAGGACTGAGTGCCACTATCCTAATTGGGT
Source organism: Torreya grandis (assembly GCA_037957365.1). Lineage (NCBI taxonomy): Eukaryota > Viridiplantae > Streptophyta > Pinopsida > Cupressales > Taxaceae > Torreya > Torreya grandis. Next base: position 750,418 of record JARHVA010006490.1, on the reverse strand, counting down.
TTTGTCCTTAGAGAGGATACCTATAGGTGTAGATTGCCTTTTTTTAAGTTTAAGACAAAAAATACAACCTTTTTAAGTCTACAAGGAAATCTTATATTCTTGTTTTTATTTTATTTTTCATTTTTTGTGTTATCTCTATGGCATGTACTACTATTGCCCTATTCACTACCCACCATAGTCAACTGAGGTTGACCTTTTGAGGTAAAGGGAACTATGGGAAACCTTCACTCTTGAAAAATATGTAATTATACTTTTGAATAATTTTAGGCCCATTATAACACTTTAGACAACTACTAAATCACTCTCCATACTTCTTGAATCAACAAGACTAAGTTTCTTGCTTCTTGATTGAGTTTTTTTTGCCCTTTGAACCCTATTACAGCTATAGGTTCTTCCTTAGACATGGTTGTGATGCTTTTAAGATCTTACCTAAATATTTAAAACCCATGTTATACCTACACTCACTTTTAATTCTTGGAAAGGAGTTCCTTTTCAAAATTATCAAGCCTATTCCTAAAGGTGACCCTACAACTAGCCTCTAGGGTCATATTTGTATGAATTAGAGGCATGTAGGTGATTTCAGCTCTTTTAGACCTGGCCATGGTATAAATGGATCTCCCTTGACCCATTTTACATTAAAAATTTCATGTTTAAACTTTCACTCAACCTTAATTCACTTTGATAGACTAAAATACCATTAAACACTTAGACTGAGTCACTAACTACTTTCCCAGTAGTAGGTGCTTATTAAGGCCATATTTATGGACTAAGGGTGCTTGTTGAGGAAAATGATATCATTTATCATCTTTTATAGATGGTACTTTAGATCATAGATGTAAACTTAATCATTTAGATTTTTTCAAACATGGTGTCAAGGTTAAGTTTTCCATTTAGATGACAAAGGTTTCTTTTGGAGCTCTGATTGTAGATATCATTGCCTAGTTGTAGTGTTTCTATGGGAAACTTTGAACCATATAAAAGTTGAATTCCACTAATATTTTTAACCCCTAACTTTGAAAAATTATTTTATATGCTAGAGGATATCAATAAATATCATTATAATGCATTAAAACCTCAATTATCCATGTCATATTCCATTCTCAAAATGCTCATGGGCCTTTATTTTCATAGTTTAAGGATAGTTGGTTTGAAATTGTCTATTGATCTTAGAAGGCAATCCATGATTCCATTTTCCAACCTTTATATTCGTGTAGGTATTTCATGAAGTTTTATTCATATTAGGACTTTAAGGAGAGATTAAAAATCTACATTAACACATTAAAAGTCTCTTTGAATTCTATGCCAAGTCACTTTTAGGTGAACCTTGAAAAAGTATATAGGTAGACTATATAGAAGTGTTCACAATGAGTATCATATAGATTTAAATGAGTTATAAACTCATATCCATACCCAAAAATCATTATTAACTTATCAAAACACCTAAAATAAGTGTTAAAACCTTATCTTCAATGTGAATTCATCTATGAGATCACCTGTATTTGTTCATTAATGTCAGAATTATGTTAATGTTGCACATGACTAAAACTCATGGAGATTTTGATTTAGAGGATGAAAATAAAAGAGAATGATAATAAAAATACATTAAATACATTTAAATTAACCTATCAAAACCTTGTAATCAAGATTAAAACATGAAAATTTTGCAAATAGAGGAAAAACTACTTGCAACATAGAATGATGCTTCTTTTTATAACTCAAGATGATTATCATATCAAAATTCATGAAACTTAAAACCAAGAATGGGATTCATATGATGAGCTAAACATAATTTGGGACTAATAATATAAAGTTTATTTTATGGATATTCTCAGACCAAGGCAAAACCTATAGGGTACATAGATTAGCAGGTAGATTTAAAAGGTCAACTTATTAGGAATGGCTCATAAATATTAGGACACCATTACTCCAAAACCAAACATAAAATTCAATCTAAATGAGTGTATAATATACCTCTAAGATAATTTTTCTTGAAACCTTTTTTGTTGACCATACCATGTATAAACTTATAGGTCACTTCTGCTTGCCAAGGAAGGTGAAAAAGGAATAAATTAGTTTTATCTCAAAAATGACACTTACAAAGAAAACCAAGAATTTAATTGATCATTGGGAACATGAAGAGGCATTGTGTGATCCTTTCTCATGTGGCATACTTCCCAAGGAGTTGTATAAGTGCTAAAATCTCATTTTTCCCAAGAAAGCTACCCTTTTAACTTAATAACTTTCCACTTTTCAGTTATTTTAGTTAAATAAGACCTATAAGAACACATGGGATGTTAAATAACATTTTTTAACCTTCACACTTCCCAGTAAATTTGTACACTAATTAAATGCACCTTTTTTACCCCTAAAATGACTCAAAAGGACATGTTGGCTAATGAAATAAGTGACCAAGGCTAATATATTATTGAATAAAATTAATTACATATTATATACCATATGAACAAATATTAAACCCCCTAAAACTCTCAAAATTCAAGTTTTTTTACTAGGGGTGCCCCAATTTGACCTAAAAGTCAAATTTGGTCAACAAGTACATACTGTTGAAACTATTTTCACTTCTTCCAAACATTCCTTATAATTAATGGAGTAAGACATGATTAAAAATGACTTTTTTTTACTTGAAAATCTACCTCTTTGCATTAAAATTGCAATTCATACCACCCTTATTTGAAAAATTTTAGTTGATGAAGTGTTAGGAAAAAATGTTACATCCCTTTGGTTTATTCAACAACTTGGTTATACCAAAGATCACATTAAGCAAACTCATCTCACATGTAGAGGATTTTATAAGAAAAATAAAAAACCACTTGGTTTTTATTGTCTCCCCCTCAACATTGGACCCAAAACCATATGTACCAAATTCATGGTCCTCAACTTACCACCATCTTATAATATTTTCCTAGGTCACATTTGGCGACATCATATGAGGGATATTTCCTCCTTAGGTAGTAAATTTATTAAATTTATCCATAATGGAAAACTTTATAAACATGAAGTCAATCCTAATCCATGGATTATTCAACTACCCTACCCCAAATCTTAGTATTAGATCCCAACCATTCCATGAATTAATAGTGCACCTCTACCTGAATTCATTAACATGAATCTCAAATTACATGTAAATTTTACCAATTTTTATGATTATGAATCAAATAAATTAAATAAACATTACAATACCACTAATTTACCTCATATTTTTGAGTGGCTTCCTTCTTCTTTGTTACCACATGATCATACCTTACTTCCAGTCAATGAAATCATTAAACTCCTTCCTCCATGTAATGTACATGAATCTTCTTAAATATAAGATGAATTCACATGTAATTTATATGGAGTGGAAATATTATTTCAAAATGTCTACCTAAATAGGACACCATCATGTCCTAGATGCATCATTATCTCTAAATAGATTACACTAACAAAGCATGATAAATTTAGCTTATTCTTTGATAAGTATCATGAAAACTTTTCTTGGTCATATGAGGATATGCCAAGGATCGACCTTAGTATCATTATAAATAAGATCATCACTTACCTAGATACAAAACCCATTAGACAAAAACAACAAAAAAATTCACCCAAAATTTCCACCTTATGTCATAAATAAATTGTTAAATGCTAGGTTTATCAAACCTATTGAATATTCTAAATGGGTATCAAACATTGTTCACATTCATAAAAAAAAAATCAACATGGTCATTTGTATATTCATTGATTTCCATAATCTTAACCTAACATGTCTAAAAGATAATTTACCATTACCTTCAATAGATTCTATTGCATATTCCACTACTAGATGTGAAATTTTGTCACTTATGGACAATTTTTTACACTATAATCAAATTTACATATCCCCTGAAGAATAACATAAAAAATCATTTACTATGGAATGGGGCACCTATTAATACGTCAAAATTCCTTTCAACCTTAAAAATTTTATAGCCACTTATCAATGTTTCATGACTCATATTTTCCATGATATTATACACAATATATTATAAACCTATGCTGAAAACCTCATTGCCAAATTTAAGAGTCGCATAACACACCTCATTGATCTAGCTATCATTTTTGATCCATTAATCAAATACAAAGTTTAAAATAATCCATACATGTGTGTATTTGGCATCACATCAGGTAAAATTTTAAGGTTCATGGTCTCTCTTTGAGGCATCAATTTTGATCCATCCAAACTCAATGTTATATCCAACATTCCCATTTCTTGTTTCATTCCTAAGATTTGTACTTACCTTAAAAATCTTGGGGTAATCTGATCATTCATTCCAAAAATGGCTTACCATATCTAATTTGTTAATTACCTTCTAAAAAAAGGTAATACTTTATAATGGAAAAATTCATGCTAGAAATCTTTTGATAACATGAAATAATCTTTACTCCATCCTCTCACTTTTCCACCACCTTCAAATGATTGTACTTTAATATTATATATCTCTTATACCCCCATATAATTTGGGGAAATGCTTTTCTAATAATATGATACTAGTAGAGAGAACACTGTTTACTACATTAATCAAGACCTCATTGACTTTGAAAGATATTATACTAAAGTATAATTTGATTGCCTTGATATCTACTTCACAACTAAATATATCTATCACTATATGCTTTATAAAACTACTTAATTCATTGTCCAATCAAATTTAATTCATCATTTATTATCTAAATCATTCTTACCTAGAGATAGAATTGGTAAATGGATTGTCCTCTTGATGTAATTTGACCTTCAAACTATCACACAAAAATCTATCAAAGGGCAAGTTATCACTGACCAACTTGTAGTGGAACCTATACCAGCTATAAATTACCTTCAAGATAATCTCCTTGATGATGAAATTATTTATATTTAAGGTCTTAACATGGATATATCCTTTAAATATTATTTCCATAATTTGAATTCTGATTTAGAGGAAAATAATCAAGATGATACTAATATCATTCCTAAAACAACTAAATCTAAAGTAGTTATCTAAGAGCTCCTTGAAGTTGCCATTGATTTTCATGAAGACACTTAGACCTTCCACTTTAATGGAATCAAATGCGTACAAGTTTATGGGGTAGGTTATATTCTAATAAACCCACATGCTATAAATAACCTTCAAGATAATGCCCCTCAATGATTACATTATTCATATTGAAGGTCTTAACAAGGATATCTCCTTTAAATATTATTTCCATAATTTAATTTCTAATTTAGAGGAAAATAATCAAGATTATACCAATATCATTCTTGATACTACTAAATCCAAGGTAGTTATCGAAGAGATCCCTGACATTTCCATGAATTTGTACAAAGACACATAGACCTTCCACTTTGATGGCACTAAATTCCTATAAGTTATTAGGGTAGGTTGTATTTTAAAAAAAAAATATGGTTATCCTATCTAGCCTATCTTTGTGATCCTTACAAACCAAAACAACCTCTTGTAAAGCAACATTGGACAAGGGAGAGAATGAGCCTCAATGGGTTCCTCTTCAAGGTAAATGTATTACTATATCTTTGTAGAAAGAATTATCATAAGTAATGATTTGTAAATGTATTTATATCTTTTTGAATTAGGATTACCTTTATATTATCTTAATTAGAGTTCTTACTTGCATGTTTACTTTTTTGTTTATTATTCCCATTTATACCACATGCTTTGGTGAGAACTAGATTAGTTTTACTTTACTTTATATTCATTTTTTTTAGAAACCATATGACCTAGATAGGGTTATTGTGTGGTATTGGTTTACTATAGGATTTGAAGCACCCTATAGTGATATTATGTGGTAAGATACCTCTTATTAGGCCTAGTAGATCCATATTAGTCATGACCTTGATTATCTAAATGTACCATCAAATGGAAGAGTTGGTATGATTTATATTTTTTGAGCTAGGATTGATTTTTATATCAGCTTCACTTTCTCTTATCATACCTAAATCACATGGGAATAAAGGTTATACTCCAAACTCAACCCTTTATATATTGTCCCATACTAAATCATTGAGTTGTTTGGCTAGAACAAATTTTTATTGAAATACCTTGAAGGGAATGACCTCTTACTTCTTATGAATGGATAGTTCTTGAAGCATTACTTATCAGTTTTCCCTTCTAAGGCTGGTGATGTACATATTATATTAGATTTAGATGGTTTTCTATTATTTTGTGTTTTATTCTATTTTTTCATACTTTTAATTTATTATTCCTAATTTTTGTTCTTTTTCATTTATTTTTTTTACTTTGGGGCTTCCTCTTATTCTCTCTTGATAAAATTATATTTATTTTATATTGTTCTTATGATTCATATTGAGAGGTATCTAAGATAGATATGGTAATATATATTCCAATCTAAATCTCAATCCCCATGCTCCTAAGTTTGATCACTTCAAAATTTATAAGTCATTAAAAATTTAGTCCAATAATTGGAAGGCAAAATGTGAGCCCCCATTATTGAACAATGTGATAAGCAAATGAACCTCTCTTGAGACACTAAAATGATTAAAAATCATTGATTCATAAATGGGAAAGTGAATTGAAAAAAATTCCCATTTTTAATAAAATTCATCACAACACTAAAATGAACATATCAATCATAGTCAAATCATTGAGCAATAAAATGACCTTATTAGTGAAAAAGGTTCATTGAACCATTCCTATACCTCAAATACATTGGTCCCCAACCCTCTTTGAATAAACAAAAGAAACATAAAAATTAAAGGAAGTCTAAATCTCACTAAAATACAAGTTTTTTCTTAAGAAAGAGTGAATTAGACAACCTCCATCACATGATTTCTCACTGGATGGAAATAGAACAAGGCCTTGAGTGGGGCTAAAGACATATCTACTAGGTCTACAAACATAGATATAGTAGTAGATAAATGCCTAATATTTATTTTCATCAAGCATATTATAAAAATAAATTACTTTTCAAGGAGATTTAAGTACCTAAGATATGTCCAAGCTTGCCTAGTGGATTTGAAATAAAAATAAAATCACTTGTTACATAGATTGACCCTTTGAAATAATCAGGGATGAGTATGTTGTTCAGAATCAAGTCTTGATCTAATTTTTAATTGAATGAATGTTCCCCTAGTTACTCTAGTATTTTGATTAATCTTTGAGTCTAAAGGTTGAATTGGGCATATATATCAAAGTTATTTTATATATCTATTTGGATTTTGGTGTCATGACATTCATCAAATTTAGATTGTGGTGTTATGAACTAATTGAGTTAACTTGTTTTTTGTCCAAGTTTTTTTATTCATAGGAGTGTTCCAACCCATAGGTCCACCTTACCAAAGATTACTTAGTTCAACTTAGAAATGTCACCTTGAAATATGAAAAAAAATTCATTCTTAGTCATTTTGATGAAAGTTTCCTCACACAAACCATCACTATACACATCTCTTACACTTAGAGAAACCATAAATTTTAAAAGTGGAAATGTAGCTCAAACTATAATGGCTAAGTCCCTAAATTCAAATTTTAATGGTTAGGTCAAAATCTCCAAGATCATTCCACATGTTAAACCCACCTTCTTCTTGATGGATTTTTAAATAACTAAGCCCTTTCCTTTATCAATCCCCCAAATTCACAAGATTGAGATACATGTCTTCATCTCACTTTACCATGGTTTATGAGGAAAAAGGTTCTAAGTTATTTTCACCTTATCACATGATAAAATGGGATTATTTCATGCAATTTCATCCTAGTTACTCACTCATATTGACTCAAAATGACTAAGGTAAGGACCCCACCCCCAAAACAAGTGAAGGTCATTCCCACTCAATCCTAACTTGTAGTCATAGAAAAATAAAATATGATTTACGTGATCCCCCATATTAATAATACTTATCCACATGTTGACATATCATTATTATAGAGTACAATAGTGAAGTAATTCAAGTCCTAAAGTCCCTAATCACACTCATAAATGAGAACATTTCCAGGTGGTAGTGTCCCCACTCATGTGGCTAATAAGTGGAAGAACAATAATTTAAATACATGTAATCATATAGATGAGTGAGGGTCAACCATATGGTAGCATATTTATCATCAAAATCCCAAAGATAGAGATACATAATGTGAAGACGAGTAACCCTTTATCTAGGTGAAATTATGCCACATGGCATAATCCTACTCACTCATGGATTATTAGGAAAACAAATAGATAGTTTCATATTTAAGGACCAAAGACCCCTAGATAAGTGAGGGTCATCCATTTTGAATAATCCTAATCAAACATAGTCTAAAAATATAACAAAATAAAATATGAAACCTATGAGCTCCCATATTAATGAGATTATGTCAAGTGTCAACATCTCATTCATCCAAAACAAAATGAAGAAATGACTAAGTCCTAAGCATTAAAAAGAGTGATTTCATATGATTTTTCATGATCTCAATCATCCATGACAAATGGGATCAAATACAAGTCTCAAGGTTCAATAAGTACCCAATGGAGTGAGAGCCATCATGTGATGACATCCCACTAACTTGTAGCCTATAGACATGCCAAAGGATTTTATGGAGCTTGTGAGTCCCCATTAATAATATCATTCTAGATGTAAACATATAATTTAATCATGACTAAAATCACATAGGTACATACATAAAATGTTAGAAACCAAGTGAAAGAGATAGCTTATACCACATGCTAGCATCCCACTTGATCACCACTAAATACGGCTTAGGGTGTTAAGTGTTGAGTTAAAATGTAGTGTAAGAGTGAGGATACACTAAGTGTCAAGCTATAGACAAAGAGAAATGGGACTAAACATATTAAATGTGAGAAGGTGGACCCCAATTCTTTATAGCCAAACATTTGTCATTTTTAAAAGGGGTTGAGAAATCAAAGACATTAGTAAAGTCACATTTTCCCTATCCATTAGTCATTCATAGTGCCATAGAGGGTAGAAAAAATGTGTGATCCCCATACTTCAAGTATATAATAATATATCCAACAAAGATATTCCTCCATGAGACTTTTATTGAATTATATACATTTGACCTTGTTGACTTATCATTAGTATCCCAACAAGGCCTACCATAACTACTAGGATGTAGTACACTTCAGACCTCTCCTCAAATATCCTTAGTGCCCAAGCCAACAAATTCTCTTTTTTTTATTCAATTTTATAATGAAAAAACTTCTAACATAATTCTATTTTATCAATTTAGGCCATGATGGCTAAGATTGGGATCTTGTGCCTCTTGGATGTAAGACCCATCTCTCCATTCTATATATACTACTACCTAATATGTTATAAGGGTTAACTCTATTTGTAACCACTTTTAGAAAAATGCAAAATTAATTTTTTGTGTAAATGATTCTGGTTTCCTTGCATGTCTTATAATTTATTTATATTCTAATGGACTGACACTAATGATATAGGATTGTAATATGTTCTTTTCTATAGATTTTATGCATTAACCTAAGATGTGTTTCTTATATTTTAGTAAGGTTCTTTGACTCCTTTTTATTTATTTGATATTTTTAATGATATATGTGTCATGAAGTACAGACCTATTTAAATTTCATTCATTAAAGGAGTTTTAGAATTAAGAATTTTCCCTTTTTATAATCCCTCCCTATGTTACTGAAGTTCGAGCCATAATGAAACTTAACATACAATGGTTCAACTATTTCTAAGAATGTTGTGGTCCTATAAGCATTTGTATTGCCCATTTAATAAGAATACATTATTTATACCTTACCCTCCTCTTTTGATGTTTATTTGTGAACAAGTGATGTTTCTTTTTAATTAGAAGTATTAAAGCGAAGGAAACTAGAGATCTATAATGCAATATGTCTTAATGGGTATAGATACAAGTGTATAATCTCTATAAGTTAGTGATAAAATTGGTATTAGACCTTTGGTGGTATTGATGGATCTCTTAGAGATCTATTAAAAGTATGATATCTAATGGAGACCCATACCTATAGCTTGTGCCTTACATTATCTCAACAATAATCCTAAAATGAGATGACTTAAGTCCCCCAATTTTTCCTTAAGATTCATCAATGCATCTAGCCTCATAGGTGTAACTAGGACAAAGATATCAGATAGAAAAAAAATATGGTATAGTCATTTATTGTCTTTTATGTGTGGCCCTTGGCCTTTTGTGTGTGACATTAATATTTCCATTATTTTTTAAAACATCTTTTTTCCTCATGTGTTGTCCTTGGCCTTACTTGTTTGTGACATATTTGTGTGCCTTTCTTGTGGCCCTTGGCTTTGATTTTTTATATGATAATAAAGGTGATCCTTAAAACCACCTTCACCTTTCTATACAACATGCTTATATTATGCAACTTGCAACCATTTATTGATGAAGTTATTTCAATTAAGACTAAAATATGATTAATTTATGTGGTTCTATGACCTTCTAACCTAGCTAGATAGTGTTTTCCTCCCTCTAGATGATATTTTTATATCAAATTTATCTATAAACAATGATAATAAAATATTTTGTGTGTAAATTTATAAACTCAAGCCAAAATATAATGATCCAATTAATGAATATGTACTCTAATAGTGGAAAATTTTAGATAATATGACTAATTCTATGTAATGTAAGGACTATAAGACATTTTAAATAAAATATTGCTTTCATTACTTAATTATTCAAATAATAACACACACACACACACACACACACACACACACACACACACACACACACACACACACACACACACACACACACACACACACACACACACACACACACACACACAAATACACATACATATATATTGATTACTTATTTCATATAGTGAGAGATCAAGAAGTCAAGACAATTGCACTCAATAAGCTTAAGTATGATCCTACTACTACTAATTTAAATGACAAGTTTAAAATAAATCTAAATAATAAGTGTAGACACTAGACTTTCATCATTTTCATCTCCAAATTAAAATAAAAAAACTTTATGTAATAATGCAAAAATTTAACTAGAAATCATCAATTTCTCCAAATCATCTACATAATTATCTATTTGACCATGAATCATGATGACATATCCCTAATTTTGGAAATACATCATAATATAACATTAAGATTATCAATAACCTCCTGAGTAAAGTCAACACTTTTTAAATGTTACCACAAGAAAATTAAATGTAATGTTTGATTGATATACAACATTAAAAAAATCATATTGATTCCCATGGATAATTAACCTTTTTTAATTATTCCTAATGATCCTCTAATGGAAAATTCCATAGTTTTTTTGAAATTTCTATTGTCTAAATATAATAATTGGATTATTTCCTGCCAAAGATGACATCATCAAGACAAGTGTGAAAATAAAAGGTATGATATTCTCTTACACACTCAAAATTATCTTATATACCTCTTACACATAAATAATAATAATTTTAAAGTCTTAAATACTACATGCTTTTATTAATATAATTTATTATAAATTAAAACTCCAACATTTATGAGGATGAGTTCTCATTCTCAACCCTCCATCTTAATCATAGATGGATGGTCCGTAATCATTTGTAAAACTATAAATATAAGGGGTCACTCACTCCTTAAACATTTTTGTGTTATACTTAATCCACTAAAACCTCAAGAAGAGATTCAACAAGTTCTATAATTGATCAACAAATCATGCATAATTCAAGGGTAGATGTTGTCAAAATATATTTGTGACATTTATAAACACATAAAACTATATATATAGGCCAATCCACACTTTAGTTGTGAAAATAATGAGAAATCCAAAGTGGAAGGTAAAATGGTTTGATTTATCTTTCTATTTTTAGTTTGTCTTTTATTTATATATTTCATGAATTGAAGACGTGTGCTTAGGATGTTATGTTTCATATTGTTTTTTTTCTTTTACACTAATAATAAACTAATATACTTTGAATTGTGTCATGATATATTGCATTTTTGGTGGGAATAACACCCTAAAACCTCATTTGAAGTGTTAAGACATTCTTATAATTAAGAAATTATCTAAAATTTGATCATAATTTATCTTAATTTTCTTTTCAATTTATTAAATTTTCATTCCTAATTTAGTGGTGTAAATTCCCTACTAATTTGTGGGATTATTCCATGCAAATTTTGGTATTGACTTGGTAATCAGTGATATCACTTCATCCATGTTTTGTGTTTTTAATGATTTCTAGGTAAATGGTGAGATCAACCTATAAATTATCATGATTGACACAAAAAATTCATGTAACATGAATATGAAATGATGGCTTCACTCTCAAATTTTACTCAAACTATCATTTTACAAAAATAACGTAATCATAAATCAAAATGGTTAAACAAACCTATAAATTGGTGTAAATTATCTATTAACGTTTCTTTTATATATTTTTTTAATTTTAGAGATATCATAATTTAAAATAGTGGATTTGATAGTCTAAATGGAAAAATAATTTTTATTTTGTCTAATCATGTTTTTTTTTAATAATGACATCAGCTTACAAATAACTAGGATCACCCTACTAAACATGTATATCACCTTGATAATCATTAGAAGAGCCAAATTTATATGTTTTATTTTATATATTTATAGATTAATAAGAATTCTCTAATAATTGGTGGTTTTACTCTATTAAACTTTATTGAGGTTAAAATAAGCATCATTTCAACATCCCCTTACTAGTCAAATATCACACCTCAACACTAATACTTTTATACATGTTCACTTGTCAAATAAATGGTTATTTAAAAATAAATACATTAAAAGATATTTTATTTTGATTCATAAAATGAACCAAAATTTGAATTTTTAGTTATAGAAAATACCTACATTTTCATTGCTTATGTGTCTGATTTTTTTCTTTATTTTTGGGTGGTTTATCATGCATATGATCTCTCTTTACCAACTTATGGGACCCTAGGTGATAAAAATCACATAGATTATTATTTATTTTTTATATAGTGTAAATAAAGTATTGCTCACTTGTGAGATCTCAAGGACTAGAAATAGTGAAACTTCCCTTTTTATTGGTTGTATGAGGTGAATTTCATCACTATGCATGAGTCCATAGGGCATGACGACTAGAATTTAATACCCTAACATATGTACCAACACCATATTTTGATGAGGGATGTAAAATGAGGGTAGTTATTTTTAAATCATATCTAAATTACCCATAAAGGGTTTCATGAAATCAAGGGGTTTATCCCTAACACTAAACTATCATACATTACCCCCAAAGCTCAAATTTATAGTAGAAATTGACTAAGATCTCATATCTTAAGTGGTCATGAATAGGATAAAATCTCACTTAAATTTCTTGTTATTTTTTATTATTCAATGGAATCATATGATGAGGTATATCAAGGACCATTTAGAAAACCTTATCAATTTTTATATTAAGACCATTTGGCTAAAACTGATTGTAGTGTGAGGGAAACCAATCTCTCACAAGATCTAATGACATACCACTTGAAGTGAGGGTTAAGACATCAACATATTACTACTTCTAGTGAGGTATATATATAGGATACATTCATGTTGCACACATATTTTACCACTATTATAAGGCTTGTGTTGTATGCATGTCATTGATTATTTATTATTATATACCTATTTTTCATGTTATACCTTACACATCAAATAATTAAAATTATACCAAATCTAAAAAAACATATCTCAGTACACATTTGTGTAATAAGGTATTACTCTACCAAAATTTTGATTCATTTTTATTTCATCCTAACATCATGTTATCTAATTGAAATGTTACCTTGTCTATAGTTTACAATTATGCTTCCCATTTGAAATCTAATCCAAATCAGGTGCATTTTTAAATGAATCCAAATAAATTTCATTTTGAACCAAATTTAATTCTAATTTGAATCCAAATCGTTCCAATTTATAAAACTAGACAAATGTTTCAAGTCAAACATTCCATGTCAATTAAAGTCAACTCTTATAAAATGAAACATTCCAAGTCATTTTTCCCAAGTCAATTCCAAATTCAAACTTCCAAAAGTTAAACATTACAAGTAAACTAAATTAAACTTTCAAATCAATTCAAAAAATTAAAGTCAACTCTTTTATAATCCAAAGTCAAATAATTTCAAAAATCAAATTTAAATACATTCAAAGTCAAATTTAACCTTAAAAAGAATCAAATTAATTCAAACATATCGAGTCAAAGAAAGGGTTAAACTTCCTAAGCTCAAAAATCAAAGGTCAAGCATGTTAAACTTTGAGAAGATAACTTTATAAATCAAACATTTGAATCCCAAAGAAAAAATAAAGTCAAAATATTGAATATTTTTAAAATTCAAGCCTCAAACATTCATATTTTAAAATCTCACTTTGTACAAATACAATTTTTTTTCAAAAGATGCTTGAAATTCAAATATTGGATAATAACTTTGAAAACAAATTGAATTGAACATCCTTCAACTTTGAAATTTATATTGATGAGTCTAAAGAAACATTATACTTTGACCAAGAGGCATATAGAATCACATTAAGCACAAGTTAACTTAAACACACTTTTCAAATCTAAAAATCAACTTTGAATTGATAATCAAAGACTTTACTAGAACTCAAATCACATCAATTTGAATATCCTATCTTAATTCAAGATGAATATTATCAGTTACAATGTGCCTATGTATACATGAATTAGATATTCACACAACCCTATTCTTAATGATTAATGGCCTTATGATCCACTTGGATAATTTATAAATAATGAAAACCTAGAGGATGATGTACATCAACTTGAATACAAGGATGTTCCACTCAAAATAGAGTAAGTATGTAGTTATTTTAAAATGGAGTAAATACCCCAAAATCTAACTTATACCAATGAAAAATCCCTTATATAAATTTCTAATCAAAACCTATAATCATATAAAAAATGGAAAGGTCAACTTGTAGACTCTTTCCAACATAAACAAGATGTTATTTCCAAATTATAATAGACTAGTTAAATTTTATATTTTAAAATATATCCCTAGTTGCTACTTATTTTAATAATCCCTTACACATGGATCAAAATAAACACCTTAAGTAACAAAAATAAGATCCATTATCCAATCCCCATCAAGCATGGATCCACTCACAAATTATGAGAAAGCACCACTAGTGGATCCATTACAAAAAGATGCAAATAATCCACAAAAATAATTACATAATTCTCATCAACTCCCTTCCAAACCCCCAAAAGCCAATTCTAGTTCCCAATAAATCCTTATTAATCTAGAATCTATCTCCTCTAATTTTGAATAAGTCCCTTTATAGTTCACAATAAATCCATTCTAATTCACAACAAGTCCATTCCAGTTCCCAACACATCCCATATAGTAAAAAATAGGTTGTAAATAATCCACCATCACAACAAGCTATGATCAATCCCCAAAAACTTCCTTTTCACCCACAACAACAAGTTCCCATTAATCCAAAACCCATCCCTTTTAGTCAAGAAAAAACTCCAAATAATAAAAAACAATTCCATCCATGATAAATAGCTATCTATCAATAACAAATTCCTCCATACTAATAATATATTCATCTAAGTCAAAAACACATTTATAACATCCTTCCAAATACAATTCATCAACAAGTTCCCTATCAATACTAGTTATATGGTGAATAACCCTAATAACTCAACATAAATGGTACCCACTATGACATATTTTAATCCAAATCCACTTATTTATCCAAATCAAGCTAATTTTCCAAAAAATACTAAGAAAAATGTGTCTCCTCCATCTCAATACACTCCCACTCTAAAATAGTTTCAAGAGATAAAAGAGGCTATTTTAAGACTCCAAGAAGGCAATTAAGTAAAGAAGTACAAGTTTGATGAGATGCCCCTATCCATTTGATATGAGTTTCCTTCAATTAATTTTCATGTCTCATTTTAAGGCACCTAAATTCAAAAAATACAAGGGAAAAAGTTATCCTATATATAACTTCAACTAATTATTCATTACCTATCAAGAGATATCCTATAACAACATTTATCAACATTACTTGTTTCCATGTAGCTTAAGTGGACAAGCCTTGGGGTGGTTTATATATTTAAAAAATGGATCTATAAACACTTTTAATGACCTGTCTAATACATTATTTAGAAACTTCTCATATAAAATAGAAAATTATTTGATCATTATTGACTTGTGCAATTCTAATAAAAGGTTGGGAAATGTTTTTTTATTACTTGTGATTATGGATAATTCTGGATAGCTAGCTTCCACATAGCCTTCCATAAATATACCTATCAAACATCTTCACTTCCCATATGAATTTTGAGGTAGCTCATAATATAATAATTTGTGATAACACATTTGAAGAGATAATAGATAAAGGAGTGAAAATTTAAAATAATATTATATATAAAGTCTTGGGTAATATTTATTCTAAGATTCAAGCACAAATCAATCCCTATTGTAAGCAAAGTAAAAAACATCATAAAAACCAAAGGTATTTAATAAAAATAAGAATGTTGTAGGCAATGAAATAATTGAATCTAGATATGTGTAAATGGTACAACCACTACATGTCAAAAATACTCCATATACACAATCCATTAAATTTAAAAGATCACATTGATAAAGGAATCAATATTAAATAATATTATTTTAGGACCTTAGTGAGACAATAGAGTTTGTGTTCCAAACATTAGTTTCAACAAACATGGTCATTTGGCCAAATAAAAAATATTTTGAAGAAGGACAACTAAATACCACATGGTATAGGGATATTGAATATTAGGATTAACATCATGTTAAAATCCATGAAATGTACATATGTATTAAACTTATACAATTCATTCAAGACCTACTTGAGCATGAAAAAATTGAGTTGTAAAATATTTCTTCTAATTCAAATCAAAACATGGGTACATACAATGATCCATTTATGAAACACAATAATCAACATCAACCAAATAATTATAATTAGATTAACCATCTTTTGAATGATTATAATTATAGTAATTATAACCAAGGTCGGGATTCCCAAGCTAAATAGATTGGCTATTATAATGTATCATATGAATATAATAATGTTGTAGGTTATATTAATATAATTTATGTATCTAGTATTAAAATCAGTCCACATAAACCATTTAACACCCATCATAATTTTACCCCTTCCCTTATCAGACCTCCCCTTTCAAATATTAATGACCTTCTTCCACTCATAATTGTATTATCGTTAATCAACATCCATGGGTTACCATTCTAGGTCTTATATCTCCTCCTTCCAATTTAAGTAACCCTCTTCCAACTTAAAATTGTGTTATTAAAAATCTATGTCCAAGAGTTAAAGTCCACTGTCATTCACCACCTCTAAACATTAATCTAGTCTAAGACCCTTTTCCTTAAAAATATAAGTTGACTTATTTTACTAATAAGCGATATGATTTTTTGTAACAATTAAAAAAATAATTGTCATAAATCTCTATTCTAGATATTTTACATACATCCAAATTACATAAAGAAATATTGTATGATCTTTTGTGATAATTCAAGGTTTTTAATGACATATCTAATTCCAAGAACATATGGGTCACTTATCCCAAATTCAATAGTTCACATTTGACCAAAGAAACATGTCATCCCTTAGTCTATTACCTAAAAACCCCCTTTATATCACATCATTCATTTAATATCAAAAGATAAAATAGTTTTTAATAGATAATTGTTAAATTTTAAACATTGCGTTATAAAAATTGGTTAAAAATTTGGGGTGTACTTCAATAGATATGGAGATAGACACCATCACTATCAAATCATATGATAATTCCAAAAGAGAATCATAGGGTACCATTTGTTTGTCTTTCCCTATTAGATCTCTTACCCATGATACCCTTTTCTATGCCATAGATATTGAAATACTATACAATATATATCTTGGATGTCCTTTGATCCATAAAATACATGTAGTCCCTTTTACATTACATCAATGTGTAAAAATTCCCCATTATTGGATGGAGGTTACTATTCCTAGTAATCTACAACAATATCAATATTGTAAACATTTGGAAGATAAATATGGTTAGTAATAATATTATCCTAGCACCTGACATACACCCAAAAATGACAAGAACATATCTCTTGAGTCTCCTAATTCTTAATAAATTAACCCAAGTAGCCTTGCATCTACTTCTAGTGCTCCATCTCAAATTTCATTCCTTCTCAAAATTGAAGATAAGGGTTATGGTACGTATAAGATCAAATATGCCTTACACATTTCTAAATTTCCAAAATCACCCAAATCCTATGGTAGGTCTAATATAGATTGGTACATAAAGACTAATTTTCATCCAAAATGACCTCCTCTTTTTTTTTAAAAACTGTTCATCAAATCAAGAACAACTTAATAGTTTTGAGGATTCCTTACTATACAATGATTATTTCACCTCTTACTATTAAATCATTAAATATCCCATTCCTAAAAAAATCAAGGAACATATAGACTAAAAATAAAAAGTCTTATGGGTAGATTTACAAGGTATTCTTGAGCTTATATTAAAAACTAAACATAAAGGTACTCAATCCATTTGATACAAAACACTTGTGGGTGACCCTTAGATATTAAGAGTGACACAACTTTACCATCTAATGAAGATGATACCAATAATGATGTATATTAACTATAATAGTTATGATGAGCTAGCTAACATGAACCTCTTTGATAACAATGTGATCCTTACCATCACATCCATGTCCAATTTCTATCTTACCCTCCATTAATATTAATTAATTGATTGGGACCAATAAAATAACATTATACCATTTGATGAATTTTAAATTGAAGAATTAATTTAATAATTATTGGGTTTTATGGAGGGTCTAACAATAGGAGACCATAAGTAAGGATTTAAATTTAAATTGGACCCTACTTCCTAATTTTTAGGGTAGGAAATCTTAGTCAAAAAAATGAAAAATAAAACCAAATATTAAGGTCCACTAGTGAAAATTGTTTAAGGCACTTTTGGATGAGGATAAAATTAAATATAAAGACAAGTTCCTGCGTGAAAACTCATTTAAGATGTCAAATGATGGGTAGGTTTTCTCTCATCCTAAATAATAATAGATCACTACAACTCTACACATTTTATTTGGTTTAGATATATGTGTAGAAAAATAAAATACATTTGAATAGTTGGTTTAATATTTTCCTTAAGTTTTGATTGAATGGACTTTAACTTCCATGGTTAATTCTAATTATTCTTACATAGGTGAGATTGATGGCCCATAATTAGATGGACATGATAAATTTCCATCATTACCCATTATATTATAAGATAGTTCCAAAAAACTCATGGAAGACATCATTAGAGTTAAAATTGGTACTACAAATGATCCCAAAATTTTCAAGCTTGGTGTATCCCTCACTATAAAGGAATGTGAATTCATCATAATCATTATTAAGGATTTCATTGATATATTTTCATGGTCTTATGCTGGTATGTCTAGGATAGATCTGTAATTGGTCATATCTTGGTTGTGCACCTAAATGCCAAACCTATTAAGCATAAATAGTGTAAAGTGCATCCATGTATTGCCATCTTAGTCAAGAATGAATTGGAAATTTTTTTGGGAGTAGGATTAATTAGACCAATTTATTATTATAAATGGATATATAATATTATACTAGTTGGTAATAATCTTATCTATATGTATCTATGTACATATTCTATAGACATCAATAACATGTTTCCCAAGAATGATTTATCATTACCTAATGTATGATATGATCATAGACTCAATAGTAGCATATAAAATGTTATCTGTCACGGATGTTTTTTCAAGGTAAAATAAAATTAAAACAACACAAAATATCAACATAAAATAATGTTCACCACTCCTTAGGGAACATTTTATTATTAGGTTATTTCATTTAGCTTGAAAAACATTGGTGCTACATATTAGCATACGATGACTATCATCTTCTATGAGATAACGCATGATATTCTTGAAGATTATGTTGATGATATTTTAGGAAAATCAAGAACATGTGTAGAACATACATGAAGTTTTATGGAGAATTTTTGAGCGACTTCATGAATATAAGGTGTGTCTTAACCCAAAGAAATGTTTATTTTAAGTCACTTCAGTAAAATTATTAGGATTTATTATTTCTTTTATAGGTATTAGAGTTGATCTTGCTAAGTTTAAGGCTATCAAAAAAATTCCTCCTTCATAATTTGAAATATTTCCATCTATTACAAGGAAAATTTATCCCATTCATATATTTATTTAATATATTGTCAATCTTTGTAATCCTTTCACTCACCACTTGAATAAGAGAACCACATTTCAATGTAATTTTGATTTTCAAAAAGCATTTGAGAGTTTGAAAAACTATTTGGAAAATCCACTAGTGTTATCCCTACTAATTCTAATAAAGTTAATATTTATTTACATTTCAATGATGAAACATTCCTTGGGGAAAATTTTGACACAACATGATGACTAGGGAAAATAACATGTTGTATTAAACACACCCCACCTTGGATTTTCTTTGAAAAGTAGGGACACCCTTTTTATTTTAGGACTTATTTATTATTTAGGTTATGCATGTCCATTGAGGGATGCTTTTTATTATTTGTATAAAATTGATTTTTTAAACATTTAATCATGTTTGGTGCACCTATTTTATATTTTAAAGGACTTATCAATACTAATCTAATAATGGTAATTTTGGAAGAATTACTGTATGACTGGTATTCAAAATTTTCTTATTTAGGTTCTTTTATTCAGAGTTAATTATTTGGATTCTTTTATTTATAATTTTGGATACTTTCATTCTTTAGAATTTTGGTCTTATTGAAATTTTCAATTGGAATGTATTTGGTCTGGAACTTCATTTCAAATTTTGTTCCAGTCAATAGCTTTTTAGTCAGCAACTTTTGTTTCGATCATTTTGTTCGAAACTTCTTATGTGTCAAATTTTATTTATACCATTTTTTTGTCACTTATTATGTGGAAAATTTTATTTGGAAACATGTTTATTTATAAGGTTTAGGTCTTTAGGAACTTTCTCTTTGATATCTTTTATTTGGAAGGTTTATGTTTTGGAACTTTCTCTAGGCAACTTCCTCTCGAATGACAATCTCTTTGAAGAGCACTTAGTCTTCAAGAAATATTCCTTAAATGAATTTAATTTTAATCCTTTAATATATTAACTTTACATTTAGTGTCTTTTGTACAAATATTCTTAAATGAATATCTCTGAAGAGTATTTTTCTCTTTAGGTCTTTGTTGATGCCTTAATGTGTATCACAGGTACCCAAAGTGTTTAAAGATCACTTATTATTTTATAATTATAAAAATTTAGTGCATGAGTTATAGGTTGTGATATTCATGTTATCTTTTGATGGAATAGGGGAAAATCAAGTGGACTATTTCACAATATTTATAATTTTTGATGGTTAGTAGCCACCATGGCCAACTAGTTATCTTTGTAAAGAGTGAAGAAATTTGAGCTGATGTTAGTGAATTATGATCAAATTATAATATAAATACTAATATAAAATGAATATTTATAATGGAAATTAATAGAGGTTGATATGATTTAAAACAAGTGAAAATAAGGGTAGAGAATAAAAAAGTTATTGTTGATCTTCATCCAAACATCATGACAAAGTTAAAATATCATCTATACATGTACTTAACTAATGTGTAATATGAATTAGCATGAACTCAAAAATTATCACACGTCAAGAAAATATCTATTGAATGAGAAGAATGTAAATAATAACTAATTTCACTTTAAATATTTACCCCTAAAATCAAACAACATTAGCTCAAATACAAGAAGAGTAAAGAAAATGAACTAAACCTAAGAATTTTCAATTAACCTATCATTGGCACAATTTAACAAATCTACAAGTAAAATATGCACACCAAGTATTCATAAGAACCATTCAAATATATAAATAGGAAAAATCAAGTGAGAGAGAAACCATAATAACAAATGACATAAATGAAACATGGACAATCTTTGTAGAATTCCTTGCTTCCATTAATAGCTCAAAATTTTACAAGTTTTTTTGGCTCAAAAACTCCCTCCTCTTTTTAAAAATGGTAATACTCATTTTATATAATACCAAAGTAGTATATCTATTAGTTATATCCAATTATAAAAGTAGGATAACCATGTCTCAAAGGTAGTTGGTTCAAGACTAGAAGTTGGTTTAAGATAGGCATATTTTGGTTGGCATTGAGAATAACATTCAATATAGGTAAATGCAGATTAGCATTAGGAATGGAGTATGCCAATTATCCTTGAGGTTGCATCTAGTCATTAATGATCACAACCTCAACATAAGATAAAAGTAATGTATTCATGGGTCTAATAGCTCTTTTTATAAACACAAAAGTCATAGGATCCAAGGAATCCTTATAGATTTCTAAGGATATATCCTCATTGGGTCTATAAGGAACTATGGTCCTATTAACCAATTTTTAGAACCTAGCATTGAAGGGTCTAATGGGATCATTTTAATCTCTTTTCACTATGGTGAATTGTTGGTATAGGACACAAGGACTAATGATTTTACCAAATTGGTCAATGAAAATATTATTAAAATCAACTCAAGTAGTAATGTAATTTTCATGGAGGTTTATAAACCATTCATATGAAGAATCTTTAAAAGTGAAAGGAAATGGTCTACATGCTACATATTAATGAGTCACATTTATTAATATTCATATAGATTTTAAACTCTTAATGTGTTCTTTAATAGATATAATGCCAACAGGACTAAATATTGGCAAATAATTTTCAAGATTATGAGGTAGGTCATGTACCACACCTAGTAGATTGATCGAAGAACCACCTAGCCAAGCCATACCTTGATAGGGATCAAACATAGGATCACCTTGAATCAGAAAAGATGTAAAGACATTGAAAGTTTTCACTTACCTTTGTCTTGCCTAGTTCTCCTATGAACTTCTAATGAAAATAGAGGTTCTCTAGTCTCCAAACGTGACCTTGCGAAGTTGGTTCAGTACAAGCACATTTTGGTTGGCATTGGGAATAACATTGAATATGGGTAAATGTGGAATAACATTTAGAATGGAGTATGCCAATTGTCCTTGGGGTTACATCTATTCATTAATGATCATAGCCTTAGAATAAGCTAAACCTAATGTATTCATGGGTCTAAAAACAATTTTTATAAATACAGAAGTCATAGGATCTAAGACATCCTTATAGATTTCTAAGGATAAATACTCATTGGGTATATAAGGAACTATGGTCCTACTAGACATTTTTTAGAGCATAGTATTGAAGTATCTTATAGGCTCATTTGCATCTATTTTCACTATGGTGAATTGTTTGTATAGGACACAAGGACTAATGATTTTACCAAATTGGTCAATGAAAATATTGTTAAAATCAACCCAACTAGTAATGTAATTTTCATTAAGGTTTAGAAACCATTCATATGTAGCATCTTTAAAAGTGAAATGAAATATTCTACATGCTACATATTCATGAGTCACATTTATCAATCTTAATAAAACATTGAAAATCTTAATGTGTTCTTTAGTAGTTATAATGTCACTAGGACTAAATATTGGCAAATAGTTTTTAGGATTATGAGGAAGGTCATGTACCACACCTGACAAATTGATCAAAGAACCACCTAGCTAAGCCATACCTTGATTGGTATCAAACACAAGAGCACCCTAAATTTGTGAAGATGGCAAAGACAATGAAATTCTATGCTTACCTTTGTCCTACCTAATTCTCTTATGAACTTCTAATGAAATTAGAGGTTATCTAGTCTCTAAACATGACCTTATCCTAATTCTTGGTAATTATATCTTATGGGCTTTGGATCCTATTTGAAATATGATGTGTTATTTTTATCTCGATAGGAAATAATGATTAGACTTACACATTAAGCAAATTTTGCAAATATTTATATAAAGGATGATAAAGGACAATAATATTTAACTGAGTTAACTCAAACACATGTCTAAATATGTAAGTATGATTTGTATTTATGAATTTAAGCTCAAATAAACTCAAATTAGCAAAGGATATATCAATCTATGATCAAAATAACTATTACTAACCTCAAATCTATATAATTAATAAAGCTTAAGCCATATTTACCAGAATTAAGCATATATCTTTAAATAACATCAATTTTTGTCTAAAATAAACATAAAGAGGGGTTAAAGATCATAAATATCAATGATTTTCACATAATTGGACAAATATTGACATAATTTTGCAAAGGATACACCAATATTTGAACACAATTGAATAATGAGCAAAGATACTTTAAATCTACAAAGATATAACAAGCCATCCTTACGTTATTGAAGCTCTACCTATTGATGTCTTAATGTGTATCACATGTGCCCAAAGTGTTTAAATAATAATTTTCATTTTAAAATTATAATAATTTTGTGTATGAGTTATAGGTTGTGATAATCTTATTATCTGTTGATGGAATAGAGTCAATATAAGTGGATTATTTCACAATATTTATAAAGTTTGGTGATTGGGAGCCACCATTGCTAACTAACTATATTTAAAAAGAGTAAAGCAATCTGAGATGATATCAATGAATTATGATCAAATTATAATCTAAAGACTAATCTAAAATGAATATTTATAATGGAAGTTAATTTGGAGTGATTTGGTTGAAAATCAATGAAAGGAAGGGTAGAGAAAAAAAGAGTTATTGTTGATCTTCATCCAAACATCATGACAAAGTTCAAATATCATTCAAGTATGCACTTAAACAATGTGTTACATGAAGTATCATGATCTCCAATCTTATCACACATCAGGAAAACATTTAAGGAATGAGAAGAATGCAAATAAGAACTAAGTTTACTTTAAAGATTTACCCATGGAAGAAAACAACATTAGCCCAAATGTAAGAAGAGTAAAGTAAAAAAAATGAACCTAAAATTTTTTAGACAACGTATCATTGGCACAAGTTAAAAAATCTAAAATTAAAATATGCACACCAAGGATTCATAAGAACCATTTAAATTTGGATATAGGTACAAGTAAGTGAGATAGAAACCATAATAACAAATGAACATGGACAATCTTGGTAGAATTCTTCACTTGAATTAATTGTTCAAAATTTTACACAAGTTTTTGGCTCAAAAACTCCCTCCTCTTTTTATAAATAGCAATACTCCTTTTATATAATGTCAAGGCATTATACAAGTTAGTCCTATCTAGTTAAAAAATTACAGGTGTTAAGGATAGCTATCTTTTTACAAAGTTATAGAATACACTAGACTTTTCCCTATGGATTGACTTATAGGAAATGTGCTTTGCAATTTTCACATGCCTTTACAAAAGAATATTCTATTTTAAAATATTACAATGCTTTTGTATAACAAAATATCTTAAGTTAACTTGCTTGACTTTAGGTACTTTATGCTGATGAAATCCTCTATTATTGTTCTAGTATCTTCATTATTATTTGATGTTATTCATCAACCAAATTTGAATTAACAATAGGTCCCATGAAGATCTCATCCTCATGATCATCTAGGTTTCCAAAGTCCCTATCATTTCTTACCAAGGCCTTTTTAATGATCTTAACTTTACCAATATTTTCCTCTACCATTAGGATCATATCCATGACCCTATTATTATCTATTCCAAATTTGCCTTATATTTTTCCCCTCACTTCCTACATGACCAGGGTGGTTTTGTGATTAAACTCTTCATCTGTGATGAATCCCATGGAGCTAAGTGTATTTGGTTTGAGGATCATGGTCCCAAGGAAATGTTCCATCCTATTGAGAAGCTTCTTTTCATACTTAAGGAGTCTTTCCAAATTTTTAGACCATGTGTTCAAGCTCCTGATCTTGTCCACAAGTATTCCTATGATTATGTTCAAATGAGTTATGTTGATGGTTTTGAAACTAGGTATTTGATCTTTCATCAAAATGTTGATCAATTCCTTCATTTTGTCCCTTGAATTCTACCAATGGGTGACTAAGTCCTTAGATATTGCATCCTATTGACCCAATACCTTTTATCTAGACATTGTTGACTTTAAGGAGTCAAACATATCATATAAATATGCCTCAAACCTAATATTACAACTTGTCATTCTATTTTTTTCCTCTACATATTTTCCCTTTATTATTGCATGCCCTTGATGGAAGCTTGTAATTATGATTATTGGTCTTCGGTTAATTCAAGCACATTCTACTCAAATATTGGGTTTTCACCTAGCTTTTGTCCTTAAATAGGAGTTAGTCTAGTGAATGGTTGTATTCTCTGGAAAGTTAACTCTTCACCTATCATAGCCTTATTTTTCGTAACTCTTTGTAACCTAGTTATTTTTGGGTCAAACTTAACACCAACTCAGATTGTGTTACTCGAGGAGAAAGGACTCCAATTTTAGATCCACTTGATTCTTTTGGAGTAGCCATCATTTTATCCTATTCCTTTTACAAATCCATAATCCATATCTTGAGCTCACCATGCACAATTATGTTTGGAGACTTGGTTATTTCCAAAGGATGGTGTAGGGTTGGAATTTTATACAACTTTCCATTAATGAACCATTAAGGAATGGTTAGTCCCTAGATTGGGTTCTCATCACTAAAAAGGTTGACCTCACTCAAAGGATGAGTGAAGTTTAACCTAGGTCTCTTCTCCCTACTGGGATCAATGCTAGTTCAACATTTCTCTTTGGGGTAGGTGTGGTAACATGGACTAAATCCAATGTAAGTTCCTTCCTCTTATTTTATTATGCTTCCCTAGTGTAAGTTTCCTCTATTTTTATTTATTCCTCATCTGAATGATAAGAACTAGATAATATTTTTAGTGCATCCTCAATCAATTCACTCGGGTCCAAGGCTATCACATGAATCTCCTCAATTAGTGACCCTAATTCTTGTGTCTAGGTTGAAAAAGAAGCAACTTCACTAAGTCTCCTTTATTTTGGCCTCAGTGCCTCAATATTTTGGATCTGTGTTTGTGGTTGTGGTGTTTTAGATGAATCTCCACATATCAAATGGTATTTTTTAGATCCCATTTACCACTTATCATCACTTATTCCTTTTTCATCCTAGTTTCTAGAGTGATGTTGAAATTATTGAATCTTTTGAATACCTTAGTGAAGGAAGATGCATTTGTTTACATTGGGTCATAGAATCTAGGCTGGTGTTCATAATTAATTCTTATCCCTTTGGCCTTTAGATGCCCCTTGACATTGTCATAGGGATCTCACTATCTCAATTCAAATAGTTGTAAACTAAAAGAGGTATTTTGTCTAGATGCAGCCTTTACATTTTCCTATTGCTTGAATATGGTCCTTCTAATAGTAATAGGGAGGTTGTGGAGGAGTCCTCTCTTTTTAGTTTTATAGACACCATCTATAGCATGGAATAATTTGTAGGCTACCTCCTATTTTGAAAGCTTGTTGGGGACATGGATGGGTAGCCTGAAGGGTTAGCCTTGGATTCCTTTAACTATAATGATGGTGTAATCAAGATAAAACCATATGTCACTAATGTATTAAATTAATTTCTTGACCAAGGGACTAACTCTTGCCATTGGATTCCTAGTTATGGACTCAATTAAAGATGGATAGACATAGTCACAAATTAAATGGATGTGGTCCTTGTATTTGAATATGTGTAGTTTTGAATAATATTGAGAGACTATTTGTGTCCCTTAATGTGACCATTCTCTAAGGTTGGGGGTCTTGGTGGTAGTGAGAAAGGCATCTAACAAGTATTACATCATTTAAAATTGTCCCCTATTCCTTTTCTTGACTTTGGAAATCTATCTACATAGATAGGTGATAATAACTTCACCAAGGGGAGGGGTAACATCCTTTTCAACCATAAAATAGACCAAGGGAACCCAAAATTTATCCACATAGGTGGTGGTCAGATTCCCACATAGCCTATTCATTAAGGTCATAATCATCCTAACCTAGATCTTAATTAGATAATTAAGATGTTGCCATTTAAGTCTAAGAATACTTGATTATCATAATACATCCATGAGGTAAAGATGGTCTTTAGGTCATTTTACTTAACCCAATTTTTTATGGTTTTCATGTCTTTTTGGGGCTTAGGTAGCTTATAATAATTCTAAAAATCTATGGTCAAGACATAAGCTATACTTTTGTGAGTATACTCATTGATTAACATGCCTTTATTGATTTTTCAATCTTTAAAATAGGAGATAAAACATCAATAAAATGTATTACCTTAGGCTTGGCCACTACAAAGTGTAGGATTTTCATTTGAATAGTCGTTATGTCATAATATCTCCTTCTCATAAATAGGTTCTTCTCTTCTTCCCTTGTAATGGTTGGTAGCTCCTCAATGGTCCAAAATAGCTTAGACCAGTTGTTATCTCCTATGTTTTAGGTGTTTCCCTGAAAATATATATCTTTTAAGACTCTCCCCTTGGAATTTGAAGTTAGATATAGCTCTACATATTCCCTAGAAGTATGTTTTTGATCTACCATGGTCTAAATTAGGTTAAATTACTCACTAGTGGATTGTTCTTTGGATTTGGATTAAATTTGTCACGCTTAGATGATAATTTGACCTTTTTGGGTTTGATTGTGGTCAATACAAGTTCAAATAAAGGTTTTTTATGCGAGCTAGGGGTTTTCTACAAGTCTTCATAGAGCTTTAATTATGGTATCTTGTTTAAACTTAAGTGAGTTTGTGCCTTGGATTTGATTTAGATCCTTGCATGTATACTTTTGATTTTCTAAGCCCATAAGATCTTTAGATTTGTTGTTATTGCTTATGTGGCACTACCATGGAATCTTTATGGCACTTTCATGATACTTTGTTCATTAATTTTCAATAATTAACCATTACCTTTTGAAAATCTTGGTTTAATCTCATACCATTAGATTATCTTACATGAATGAATGTAGTCCATTGATCTTGATCCATAAGATTGAATGTCATTGGTCCTAGGTCTATTAAAATGTCCACACTAAATGGATATCTTAAAATTAACTTCTTTACACTCATAATTTAATGTCCATAGGAATGTCTTTTACATCTGTGCTACCATCAATTTTTAGGTACCTCTTTAGGAATCTTTATTGTGATTAATTTTGACATATGCATGATCATCTTTTGAAATCCACATGAATGTATTTAATAGTCATGTGATTATCAAGTTTAAATTAATTCCCTGGGACTCCTTGATAAGTTTGACACTTATAACTTTTAGGTTCATTATGCACCATGCATGTGCCACATGGAAGCTCCATGGGGCTTCTGGGTTTTATTGAAAAGTCTACATTGATCTCATACCATTGGATCCTAAAAGTATGAAACAACATGTACCATTGATATTTAAAATATGCTTGGAATTTAATGTGTGCTAGGCCCCATGGTTGTGTTACTTGGTAACCCTGCAAGCCTTTTGAGCTATGTATTCTACCATTTCTTCTAGTTATCATACTTTCACCACATGGTGGCCTCACATTCATCTTGATATTGATTTAAAATTTGACCCACTACACTTTATTGATCTGGATATGTACACTTGAATGGGTACCATCATTCTTAGATAAAGTGATTGATGTTTAAACTAGGGTCTATTTATTGAATTTTTAACATCGATCTTGCTCCATTCAATCATTTCATTTACATAAACATGATCCATAGATTATGATCCATCAATTTGAATGTGACTGGTTCTTGCAATCATAAAAATTAATTACATAGGCTTAGGAAATATAAGTCAAAGCCTTAGACTAATTTTTTACTTATATTAATAAATATGAATTAAGCTTTAGGCTAAATTCTTAAGCTAGATTAAAAATAGGATAAAAAGAAGACCTTTGAATAATGGAAGACTTGGCATAAAGTTTGTTAGCCTAAGATAAAAACATAATAAAAAGGACCATATGAATAATGAAAGACTTGGCATAAAGTTTTTATCCTAAGGTTTTCTTTGTATTGATAAATATGATTGAAACTTTAGGGTAAAACTTTAGGCTAAGTCTATGACAGAATAAAAGGGGGCTTATGCTTAGTTTCCAAGTTTGATCTCATGTTGTTTGATCATGTTCATCTGATCAAATAATGTCATAGATCATGATCTATGGTATTGATTGAGATTGGTTCCCTATCTTTATATTCCATTTTGATCTCGCACCATTATATTAACTTCACCTGAGTAAATGCAAGTTGTTAATCCTTCAAACAAGCATAATTTTAAAGTTATGATTGAGGATACATAGAACATAGACTAATGTTTTGGACCAATGTTTTATTTGTATTGATAAATACAAGTAAAAATTTTAGGCTAAAGTTTAGACTAAGATTGAAACACAATAAAGTGACCCTATGAACCATAAAGTTAGACCACGCTAAGATAAAAGGAACAAAGGGGGCTTGAGAGATAAAGGGACTAGGTATGAAATTTTTGACTAAGGTTGTATTTTATTAATATACATGACTAAACCTTAGTGTAAAAATTAAACTAATTCCATAACATATTTAATGTGCTCCCCTATAAAATATTCCTACTAATTTTGAATTTGGTCGAAAGGAATCTATGCTAGCATATTTTTAGCAATGGTTTCGAGATCAAATGCATTCAATTTGGATTTTTTACATACCAAAGGCTAGTAAAATATGAAACTGAGATAAAACCATAAAAATATGAAACCCAAACATTGTCTATTCCAAATGAACTCCATTAGACATATAACCTGAAACAAGAAGATCCACCATTAGCAAAATTAAACAAAGTTAAACTAGAGCCATGAAAAAATAAGCCAAAAAAATCATGGTATGGATGATATTAAAATACAAATAATGTGAAAACATGATAGTGATACTCTGATCAACTAAATTTTCAAGTTTAAGGTATAAATTTGCACAATTTAACATAAGGGACCCCATTTTCTAGAAATAAGGATATGTCAACCTCAATAGTCCTTCACTTAGAATATTGGGTTCACCTAATCATATCATTAGTCTCAAAGGCATAAGTTGACCCTCTGATTAAACCATAGAGTGATAAGTGTCAAATGAAGAAACAACATAGTGGCACCCGAAATGAGTAATCATCCTATGTGGCATGCCCATTAGGCCTAAGTGGTCAAGTTTAAATTAAATTAAGATGATGAGATCATAAAAATTGGATATTAATGGTACACAAGCTAGAATGAATGCACAAATATATAACATTGATCCCCCAACTAAGTTTACCTCATTTGATTTTCAAGAGCTCGAGTGCACATAGCCTTTTGCAGTTTCAAAATCCTTAGTTATATTTAAAATGAACTATAATTTTCATAACATAGTTTTAGATCACCATTTTCAATAGCTTTCATCACACCAAAATAAACCAGCAATAATGGAGTCTGCATCTAGGGCATACAAGGGAGCTCCACCACCATCCAAGTTTTCCATTAAAGATTGCACATAATACTTAGACATAGTTTTTGTTTCAACTATGTTTGATGGTCTCCATGCCAATTAATCTATGGGAGGTCATAGAGAACATTAATCCATTCTCATTTGAGGATGATGTCTTATCAAAATAAAAATAACTTGAAGCTAACTTGATACCATTCAAATGACATTCATTCCACTATGCAACTACCAAGCCAAAAGTCATGTCGTGTATTGACTTATTATGAGGTTAATTTTTTAAGGCATAATTATAGACAACAGCTATCTATGTTGTGTCACCAACAACATATTCATTGAATACATCTATGGATATACATTGATGATGTATTTAAATCTTCCCATTTTATATGCTACATTTTATTTACCAATTTTAGTTACTTGGAATAAAAATAATAATGTGGAACAAGTAGTAGGGAACTGGCTTCTCCTAGGAGAGACTTTCACTACCAAAGAAATTTCCAAGAATACCATCCCCACCACTCACTCTAGGATGATAATTCATATTGTCATGGAAGTATTGAATTGAATATTTGGCCACCCAAGTATTCATTTCTTATCTTTATAATGGGTACCCCTAATTGAACTAATCAGTACTTTAGAGCACACCTATGCATTTTAGGATGTCATTAGTGCCCACCTACATGAACAAATTCTACACAAGGACAAGATTCCCTAAGGTATAAATTTATATATGATGTTGTATCTTATGGATGTAGTCATGGGGACCCTTTATAGACATGATGAGGTTTTTTGGAATCCCAACCTCGATTGTATCAATAATAGAAGTTGTGATTTATATTAATTTTTCCACACTTATGCATACATAAGGAACATTATTAGAATTACATAGGACCTATATCCTCAAGTATGGATGGCCATTCATGGATAGCCTTTATCTAGGATTTTAAAGAGCATTACCAATACACTCATGAAAGGTGATTATTAGCTATACCAAGGCTATAAAGTTATAATGGTTGTTAGACATAGGGTAAATCCTCTTTGGCTCCCTATATTTATCCCTCAAAAATTTGTTGAGCAAGAGATTAAATTTTAAATATAGAATGGTATTGATGAATAATTTACAAAGAGTAAGAAATACACTTTACATGACTCCCATATTACCATTTGGAGGATGAAATATACATACATGAGACCTTTTAGAGATGTTGGGAATGTAACGAGGGCTTATGCATTAGCTACTCTACCCCATATGGATTGGGACCCCCATTGGAGAGTACATAAAAAGATTGAAAATATTTTCATCCCATACAAACATGAACTATTAGACATGAATTCCTATTCCTTAATGGAAAATATGATGAAGAATTAAAATAAAGGTTTGAGACTATTTCTCTATGTGAATATTTTTGAGGTTAATAGAAGAATAACCATCACTTACACTCGATCAAGCTAAATTTAAGATTCCACCACTAAGGGGATAGAGATCCTCTAAATTTTTGAGTGGCATACCTTACCAACATCCATTAGACAAAGGCCAAGGCCCCAAAAAATGATCAATTATGATGACATGTCAATAATATTAATAACAAGTGGTAGTGGAAACATCAACTACTAGAGAGCATGAAGAAGATCAAATGATAGAAGAGACACTAACTACTACACAAGAAAAGGAAGAACATTATCCTCTAGTTCAAACATCTATTATTAAATTTAGGAAGGTCAAATTGGAATTAGAAGAAGAGCTAACATAAGATAAAGACAAGATAATTAATTAAGATGTGGAGATCATTTTCCCAAACTCCTATAATAAGTAAGATATGACACCTATTATGGCATATTCAACAACCATAAAATATAGTATGATTCTTCCCACTCTTACTAAATAAGTGAATAATATATAGGCCAAGAATACAACACTTTATTATCAAAGAAAACCCAAGGCAAAGAGAGGATATACTCCATCCACAAAGGTAACTAGTGGAAAGGCACAACCTTCATTTGAAGGTGAGCTAAGTCATGAAGTGGATGAAGAAGATATACATCAAGCCAAGTTTTTAAGATTGCAAGAATAAAAATCAAAGGTAGTCCTTAGTAGTGGCTAGTTGAGTAAGGGTGATTTATTCACTACTCCCCTAAGCCTTTATCCTCTTATGTCATTGTTGATTATTTCTACTATGATTTTTCCAATTACTTATACTTTTACTCTTGTGGAATCTCTCTATTGGGCTTGTTTTCAATTATCTAACCATTTCTCCTATAGTCTCCACTCTTGCAGTCTCCATCCCTCTAGCCACTATTACTTCAATCCAAACCACCTCTACCCTCACTCTTTTAGTATCCACCTTTACCTATATAACCACCAGTCAACCAATCACCCAAGTGGATAATTCCTCTACTCAACTAGGTTCACCATTACCTTCTTTAGGACCAATTAAAACTACAATGGTGGAAACAAAAACATCCCCCAAGAATAAACCTATCTAAATTTTGCATCCCATGTCACACTTTAGGACTGTAGACTAGTCAAAGATAATTTGGCCCTCAATGCCTAATCCATCCACTATGCCTACACCTAAGCTTGAGGAGGATGCACAAGTAGAAGTCCCACCATTATATCTATCAAATCTAACTATTCTAGATTGGGCAAAGGAGTTAGGAGTGTTAGATTCTAAGAGGCCCAATTTGAAGATCATCGAGCTTCCCACTATGAGCTCATTCTTTGAAAAAGAAATATCCTCAGTGGAAATGGTCATAAAGAGGAATATTAAATATAGAAGTTGTAGAGGCTTGATTTTAGAAGAAAGAGAAGAGATTTACTCTCTTTCAAAATGATATGATAGAAATAAATGTCAATACCCTTATGTTGAGGACCTCAAGTCCTACATAGAGACCCACACTGAAGTAGTATTAGTCATCCATGAAGGAATGGAGCAAGCCCAAAAATAATTATAAGAAAATAAAAAATCTCTTAGAGAGCATGAACAGGTAATACAAGTTCCCTATAACATAGAAAAAGATGTAAAATTTATGACACTAAGATTATAATAAATTTTGGATACCATTTATCCTTTGAGATTCTAATTAGATCCACATGTAACTACAATAATGAAATTATTTAAACTTCTAAGAGAAGATGAAAACAAATTTAATTTTTTGGTGTTATACACTCCTAATAAGGCATTAAACCACTTAAATCTGATGATCCCTTTGGAGTTATATAATGCATTTAATTTATCTATCATAAGAACTCAAAATACTTAGTATTGGGTAAGTGTTGCCAATGTTCTAGTGAAAAAGCACACTAAATAGGAAAATCATGTAGCACAAATTTTGGATTATATAATCAACATGAGTAAGAAATAACACTAATAATATGTTAGCTTGGGCTATTTTTTTTCAAATGATTCAACAATATTTGGATAATTTCAAGGAAATTATAAAAGGATTGAGTCTAGAGGACATTAAAGCAAATCTGAGTATAATGAAGAAGGCAACTAACGTGGAGATATTTTGGGTTAGTTTCTGAGTCACCAAGATAGAGCATTCAAGTCTAGAAGAATGAGAATATAGGGTATCTAGAACCCATTTCCTTGATACAAGAATAATTTTTGTATAACATGTCAACTAATAAAAATGTTATCAAAATTTGGACATGAAGAAGAAAGCAGCCTCAACACCACCTACAAATTTTGCTACTCAGACTCCACCTACAGTGTCAATTACAAAACCACTATCAAATTCAGTTCCTCTTAGCTCAATAATTCAATGTTACCTCTAATTTTTTCTCCATTATAACTCTAATTAAATCTATGAGTTCATCCTTAATGAGTTTAATTATAATTACCATGATTAATGCATCAATGAGTTTAACTCTAGTTGCTAGCACAACCCTAGTTATAACTATAGTTCCAACAACTACCTTGAAAAGTGTTAATCAAGACCTAGTTTATCCTTATTCAAAGGCTATATTTGTATAATTTTGAATGAAATAATTAAAAATAACTAGCTAAGTTTTGTTACATCCATGTTTTAATTAAACAAAAAAAATTGCTAGCATGGTCACATTGCATGTCTAAGATTATCTATAAGTTATAATATGAAATTTTGTATTGAACTATAACTTAAGTTCTAGTTATTTTTGATGTAATAAAACTTTTTCTATACATGGAGGATGAGGTAACCCATTACCCAAGTCTTTTAAATACATGTATAACCATATTTTCAAAGGGTTAAAGTTTTAGATCAATATACATAAAGAGATAAAGAGATTTATTACCATCCAACTATGTTTTTGCTTTCTTCTTCCCTTTTTGTGTTAATTAAATTAAATTTTATTTGTTTGCATCAATTCAATAATTCCAAGTGTGTTAATTATATGAATGAATCTAATTGTTTTAATTGATGATTATTGATCTTAGATGTGCTACAACAATTGAGTATTGGTAGGTTTCATTGGTCTAAGCAATCAGGTTACATTGAATTGATAGTCTAAGGTGTGTATATGTCTTTATTAAGGTATAGTCATCTAGGTGTAAGCCATAAATACCCTAGAGAAATTACTAGTTTGAGTTTTTATCTCTTAGATATAGTAGTGCAATAGTAGACCTAAGGATAGAAACCTTTAATTAAGATAATTGAGCATCCTATAATTATTTTCATATACTACTAACAGTGCTTATTCATGAGTTTGCAATAGCTGCAAGAGGTAAACACTAGTCTTGGAGATACTTATCTACCAAAGAAACTTTCTTAGAAGTGGCTGTTTAGGAACAAAAAGCCTTCTTTTTTCATTAACCTTCTTTTATTTTTTGATTTTCTTTGATATATACCCATCATATAATAATTATCCACCCATCCAATTCACTTAGTGATCACTTTCTATTATATTCCATGCATCCATATTCAAAATTTGGTTAAATAACCCACAAGCTCAACCTATTATTCTATCACTTGGTTGTTTTAATTGCATACCTAAAACTCATGACCTAAATTGTAACCTTATTACATTTATATCCCAAAACATTAGAGGCTACCTCATTTAATCTTATGTGGCATGCATAAAATCCATATCAATAGGTAAAGAAAAAGTTGGCATTAGAAGGAGGGAACACTTGTATGTTTTCTCAATAATAGAGGTTAGTCACTATGTAGAGTTGAAATGGAGAAACTTGGTCTATTTCCAAGGTCTAGGGACAAATATATAATTTTGGTTTCACCATTTTCAAATCCTAAGAGGCCTAGACCAATACTAGTCATCCCCAAGATACATCGAGATAGAACACCTTCCCCTATAAGAAACATCCCACTTATCAATTCTCCTATGACTCAACCTTGGTTAGTCAAATCTATTATTTCCATCCTTATGTATCAACACAATCTACAAAAGAATTTGGAGAAGTATTTACCTACATTATCCCTATCAAATAGGAGAAAAATAGAATAATATATTAAATATTTCAAGGCTGATCTAAGATTAATGAATGCCACCCATGAGGATGTTGCATGAAGGATTTTCCCATTTACTCTGCAAGATTCTTCTTATGATTTGTATCTCAATTTTTAAGTAAATTCTATCACCTCATGGAACGAGTGTAAAAATATGTTTCTTGTACAATTTGGGAAAGTGACTAACCCAAGTCTAGTGTGTTAGCATTTCAACAACATGAAGAGAGAACCCAATTATTCAATCCAAGCCTTTAATGTAAGATTTTGAAATATTTACATAAATTGAATGACATGTATGAGTTAAACATGGATTTGACACTTGAAATATACAAAAATGTTATGGATCCCATTACTATAGTGTTCTTGCAAAGATATATGACTGATGATAATTTAGCTTTGGCCTTCTAAGAAGCTATTAATATCAACAAGTAGCTCAATTTGTATCTCATTCCTTAGAATTTAGGAGGCTAAATGTTCAACAATGGACTCCTATCTTTGAATCTAATTCCACATGCTAATTAAAATACCCTTCCATTCAACTAGACTTAGTTTTCCACTCTACCTCCCATGATGCATCAAATAATAAATTAGAATTATAGGTTATTGACTAATCAATCACAAAGGAATGTCCATCATCAAAACCCACAAATTCAACATTAGGCTCACACCAGTGCATCATTCGCTCAGGGTTATGACTCTAACAAATCTGAATTTGATTCTATACAAAGAATGGTCTAGAAGATGAGCAATGATTTCTTGAATATGTATAAAAGGATGGGTAATACCATGAATCAAAATTTTATCTTTCTAAGATACAATAGGTATTTCAATAGGCCCACCAATAATGCAATTTAGAAAAAATATAATAAGCTGGTAGAAATCAATATCATGGAGAAAAATTTATCAAATTGATGTAGGGTTCATAACAAATCACATCATGGGGAATTGTATTGTGTAGATTTATGGGCATCCTTTTAATAATTTTAGAGGGAAACGATTAGACAAGATAAAATGATGAATCCTACATATCTCCCTCATGAATCTACCCCTTCAAGTTTATATATGGTTTTTGAAACATATGAGTCTCCCTTACCCATTTAATATGATAATGTTTTGGAGGATAATTTTGATGAAGTACAAGTACTCTAATATTTCAATAGGAAAAATTATAATCTAAGGAATATACATCCTCTCACCACTTATAATCCTAATAATAATATAGTTATTCCCCCAAATCTAAAAGTTTATAATAACCTTCCTCCACTAAAATGGAATGATCAACCTCAACATAGAGAGGAATAGATTACGGGAGGATAAAACATTGTTGAGGATATGAAAAATATCAAGACCAATATTACTTTTCATGAATTGACACAAATCACAGAGTATAAGAATCTCTTATAAAAGTCTTTCTGACTAATTTCTACCCTCAAACCTAAAAACTAGTCAACTTAAGCCTTGAGTACCCTAGTCCACCTAATAATTCACTATTCTCATATCTTTTGATGAGTTAAGGTAGTTTAAAGGAGATTATTGGTTGTTATGTAAATGGTACTAGGTTTAAGTGTTTTTTCATGCCAAGAAAACATCATGGTGGTTATCCTTACTACCTGTTTCAACTTGTGTCAAGTGTCCTTATGTTTATATGTATGTGAAGGTTCATAATAGGAATTGAAGTGGTCTCAATAGTCCAAATGTTCCATGGTGGAGATGACCAAATGTTTGAGTTGATATCTCATAATAAATCTATCTAGTGTGTTGAGAATATGTAAAACATGGCTTAATCATAAGTTTTATGGATGTCATATAGGTAAATAGAGCCTAGCTAGAATATTTAACATGTTATATGATCTTATAATAAGTATTTAAATTCCATTCATTTGAATCCTTCACATGAAACCATGATATATTATCTTAAAGTCGAGTATTTGACCCTAATGTGATGTTATTTGACCTTAAAAGGCTAGTAAAACCACCATTCATGTCCTTAAAATCCATCATGAATTCATTAGGACATAACCAAGTGTTTCATATACTAAAGATGTCCTTTTCACAAGTCAAGACTTTTAATTGCCACTAAATGGGCTCCAAACATGTGGAAACATGTCCCTTCAAATCCCTAATCCATACCATTAAATTTTAGACATTATTTGACCTATTTTTTCCCTCCTCATACCTAATAATAATGGTTTGTGGTCTGAAACATGAGAAAACACATGATATCTATAGGTTATAAGATTTTTTAGAGTAGTACAAGTCTTCATATTACATATTTGATCAAATGGAGTCAAGGATATGAAAAATGAGTTAAAAATATGCATATGATGAATAAATACAAGTGTTTCAAGACCCAAAGATCCAGAAACTAGTTAACTTCATCCACTAAGCTATTTGGAAGACATGGAAAGCACTTCAAGTTTGTGATAAGTCTATATAGGAGAGAGAAGGTGAGGATATAGGCCCTTGACCAAAGAAATTAGACTTTATGGCCTTCAAATCATTTTCATTGGTTTTAATATTTGTCTTCTATGATGTATGAATAAATGCTAAGAAGCTGAATAACTTGGTTATCATCTTCATCTACACAAGACCAAAAAAGGGAAAAATTTTAAGAAATTGTTAGTTTGTCTAATGAAACTAATGATTATTCATAGTATTTCCATTCCTATGAGGTCCTTCCATGGAATTATCAACCTTTAGTTTGCATGTGTGGTCCCATAAGAGTGAGAAATATCTAAGTTAACACTATTTATAAGCTACAATCAAGTTTTCATTTGTGAGAAAGAGTATTCAATGAATACATCTAAAGGTGAATAATTTTTTAAGGTTAAATGGTGGTGTCTTTGATTTATTCATGTCTCCTTGATTCAAGTTTAATTCTTAAATAGACCTTCAACTCTCTCAAATGGTGCTTCCAAGTGAATATTTCTAGCAAGTCTAAATTTCACTACAAGAGAAGGTAATATGTTATATGATAATAGTTTGGAGGTTACCAAAACATAATAAAGGATATAAAATCAATGTTTCAGTCATACCAAAATATCCTTTTCTTGAGGTTTCAAACCTTATTATGGCCTCTTAGACCTAATACCTATCAATTTTCTATCAAACACCTCTACAGTCTTGTTTAGTAGAAGTTAAGGATGTTTAACAAAGATTGATGTTTTTAGAGAGTCCTAGGCTTACATTTATCATAATATATGCCTCATTGATGATCTCAAAGTTTCATATTATATTATCTATATTCATGGATATTCATAGGGTCCTTATAGGTCATTTTGGTTATGTGTTCATAATTCAAACTTTTGACCATTTTTCCCCACAAGCCAGAATGGGTTAAACCCCTATAGTTAAAATCTTGAATAAGGGATTTTTATAATGTTATAGGGTATCTTGTAGATCATTTTCTATCATTTCATATTCCATTATAAGTTTTGGTCATATTCTAGCTTGGTCCTTATGTAATTTAGTGTCTAAGGGACCATCTTAGAGTCATATATGCAAGTGGCAGGTATCCATGGTGCTCAATGCAATTAGAGCATGGATCAAGTTTCTAATGGATGAGAAATGAAATGTGTTGCAAAGACCCTATGGGATTCCAAGAATTATTTAAATGGATTATAAATGAATTTGATCCATTTGGTTCTTCATTATGTTAATTGAGACACTTGGGCCTAGTAACAATAATCTTGAGTAGGCACTTTGTTGACATCACCATTGCCACATGTGGATAAGTCAGAGAGAATTGGTCATATGGGTTTGTTCAAATTTTTTCCTATATCACATGTACCAAGTTATAGGTTCTCTTCTATAATTCATCAAAAGTTAAAAAGGTCCAAAGATGGCTCCTTAGTCATGGTCTACATGTTTTCTTATACTTAGCCATTTTCAAGAGGTTTCAGTAGAACTGAGTGAGCATCTTCACAAAGATATATCATATACAT
Source organism: Torreya grandis (assembly GCA_037957365.1). Taxonomy (NCBI): domain Eukaryota; kingdom Viridiplantae; phylum Streptophyta; class Pinopsida; order Cupressales; family Taxaceae; genus Torreya; species Torreya grandis. Next base: position 709,666 of record JARHVA010006490.1, on the reverse strand, counting down.
GCAATAGTTGAATGTGAAAATGGTCATATGGGTTTGTTCACATTTATTCCAAGAATGTACATGCTAAATCCCAAGTCCTCCATCAAAGTGCAAATGGAGTTATGCATGTGAAAAGTTAGATCCTCAGTTAAATTTCACTAAGTTTTCCATACTTAACCAAATGAGCTCAAAAATCACTAGGACATCATGGAGGAGTAGATATGGATGAACCAGATTGAGCATTTAATATTTTCACCTAGAAAGTTTCTAGGACTAGTGGATCAAATGGGTTTGTTATTTTTAGCCTCAATAACATCTCCTATAAGTTTTGTCACTCCATGAATTTTTCTCTTCAAGTTATAAAAAATAAAAAATAAAACTACAACATAAGATGTTCATGCTAATGTAAAAATAGAACTTAATAAAAAATACATATGTGATTGAATTTGATGGCCTAAGGGATGTCAATTATGTTTTTCAAGATGTGAAATGATGTTGAGCATGATGTTAACTTTAAGATAGAGAAAGACAAATCTTATTGAGCTTAAATTTGATGGTCACATGCCCATGAATGATGGTCATGTGAACATGATTTGATGATATTGAGGACATCAATTCTAAGATCATGAAATAGTTAGTATCTTTCAACTAATGGGTCCCAATTGATCTAATAGTTTTCATTAAATCATACATTTAGATCTAATGGAGAGCATAGGTTAAAGGATTAGTGAATATAAAGAGAAAATTTGGTCATAACAAGTGTCAAGGATGAACTCAACTAATAGAGGATCGATGGTTCTCAGGCATCCATATTGATTAAAATAACTAGAGTGAAATAAGTCGATGTGTCAATGAGCTAAGTCAAATTTCAGTAACCAATTAGAACAAAGGAAAGCCTAAGATCTTCATTAGAGGTTGAGAATCCATTTTAAAACAAGCGAAACAAGGTTTTTTAGGGTCATTTTGATGCCATTGAAGCTAGATCAAATGCCATAGAGTGGTCAAAGTGCAGGTAGGTATAAGGAATAGAAAATACCACCATTAGAGCTTAGTGTGGACCTTTGGTTTGATATTTTTATGGATTTTAGGGTCATTTTTGCAATTATGTTAACTATTATTAGAATAAGGACATATGTACAGTCTATTTGGACCCAACATTAAAACCGATAGTATGAGATTGGTTTTCCATATATAGTAGACCCATGAGCATGGAGGCTAATCCAAACATGATATAGTTAGAATAAGAGCTGGTATTTTAATAAATTCCATGAAGGCATACACATGGGCTCCAATGGTTTCATCTCAAGGACCAACTACATCAAATAAACCTCTTTTCTTAGTTGTACATGTCACAAAAAACCAATTTGGAGTAGTTATCACTAGCAAAAGTTTCTAATAGATGGATTTAATTATTCTAACTGCATTGATGCTAGAACTCAGCTTGAAACCACTTGATCTAACCATTACAACCATTAGGGAGCATCAATTTAAAAATAATGTAACAGTGAAACTACTTGAAGTAGCCCAAATCAATTAGGAATCTTGAAAGAGCATAATTGTAGAAGTAGATGGAACCATGGTTCAAATGAGGTTGAAATAACTTGATTTCTTTTTGGGGCTTCTTATTTCCCACTTCTCTCTCTCAAATGCTATAAGTATACACCATTTTAACCCTTGTAAATGCCACCACACCATGGTAAATTCCTAATGGGTTGATGTTATATTTTGCCTTTGAACATTAATACAAGTCTATTTCTAAGTTTTGAATAATTATCTAAGACTACAGCTGATGTATGGTGATGACAAATGATAATTATCTATCCTTCATTTATCCTTTGATGTTTGAGCAAGAGTTCCTAGTCTAATAGATCATATAAAGTGTGATCTAGTGTGTAAATATTTTTCAAGTGTATAATTATCCTTGAAGTGTGTAATCCTCCCTTTGGTTCATTTTCCATGTGTTATTGCTCACATCTTACCTCTATATTGAAACACTCATGTTAGAACCCATTAAAGATTAGAGACTTGTTTGTATGTTTTATTTCATCATGGTAGAAATATGATGGTCATGTAGAAGACATTCTTGGTGTATCAAATCCTTTAGAATAGGTTCATTTTGTGTATTTTTAAAACTCTTTTCCCCATAAGTAAGTAGTCATTTAAGTGATAAATAGTATACAATATGTTCAGGGAGTTAGCCCTTAAACATAGAGGCTTATTTCCAATATAGGTACACTTACGTACCTATTAATGTTCCCATGTTTCCCAAATCTATAAAATTACTAAAAAACCTCTTCTAGGGTGTGATATTTGGTGACAACACAAACCAAGCCCTCAAATATCCTCTGCCATTTGACAACCTCATCACTATCAACTTACCTCATTATAATCCCTATTTTAAAGTTTCAATCTCCATGTGATCTTACTAATGATCAATCATAGGTATGAACCCCCTACCCAAGTCTAAGGCATAAAATCAAGGTCTATCTACTCCATAATGTTTTCAAGTGTATTTAGTCCTATGAGAAATGATCCTACACAATCATAAACCCTATTAAGAGAGCAAATCATCCCCTAAAATAAATGACTCAAATCACTTTTCAAAGTCCTTTAAGGTATCATATGCAAATGAGCTTTGAACATAAGGGGACATGACCAATAAATTTTTTTACTTAAAGGTAGGGTCTTGGATTTAATTTATACCCCTTAGGGTCATAAAAATGACATAAAGACACAAATTTACTCAAAGACATACCACAATCCCTCTTAATAGTCAATGCGTATAAACCACTTATTATAGCACTACTGACAGTATATGTCATACATTGATATGAGGCCAAGTAAACCATTTTAAAGGGGAAAAATTAGACTATGTTGGAAATAAAATCATGATAATCATGAAGGGATGATAAGATGGTCTGAGTAGGTGACTAAGTAGAAAGGTGCAAGCATATAAAATTAACTAACCCTCTCAATCAACCTAGAATGCATGACTGGATTAAATGGCAATTCTAAGAAAATATGAAAGGGTATTATCAAGGAGATGATGACATATTCAAACCCTTCAAGTTTTTACATGAGGGTTCCCCTATGTAATGAAGTTATCTAGGTTGAGTTATATACTTAGGATACACAAGCCTTATGTGTGACAGTGTAAATGAACCTTGTTGATAGAGTTAGAGAAGATAAGTCTTAGGGATTTTATCAATAATTAAAACATGATGTTTGATCCGTAATCCCACCCATATAAAAATCCAAAGGAGATTGTTTAGGTTACCGATATCAATTACTTCAATCTAATACAATAGATAGTGATGCTTAAGGCAAACTACATGAGAAAGTAGGGTTGGTGAGGGTCTGAGTAGATGGGAACAAGTAAAAAATAGGTATACTAGGCAAGGGAAGATTCTATGACAACTTTGAAGCTACATATACATCTATAGGTAAGTGAAGGTACCCAATAGCTAATTTTAGCTTGATGCTTAAGCCATTATTTAATATTTAAGACCCTACCTATAGGAAGATTCAATGAAATTGGGGAATATATGAAGATGTTTTAGGTCTTAGATAAGGTGTTCAGAGAAGAGGAATATAATGAGATAGTTCTTTTTGGTTTTATTCCTCTCCTAAACTCCATTATTTTAGGTACCTATGTCGAGTTGTACTTTCAAACACTTATATCTCTCACCACAAAGGGACCCAATCCCAAGGATATTAGGGGAAGTTAGGAATCCATATGGTATAAAAATTCATGAAGGATTGAGTGGGATTCAAGGGCCTAGCTCTATGAATTAATGATAAGAAGGTAACCTACACAAACTACTTAATAGAGAGATCAAGACACACCATCTTATGCTCATATCTCCATGTAAATTTTACATGGGACCTAAGGATATTTAGGAGAGATGAAGAGGTCAATGGGATAAAATTTAATAATAATAATAATAATAATAATAATAATAATAATAATAATAATAATAATAATAATAATAATAATAATATGTTTTGTTTTGGAGGTATGTAATGTACAAACCATCATTAATATGGTGGACCTCCAAGACCCTTCATAAACCCTAGCTCATAATTGATGAAATAATTATACCCCCAAATCATTCAAATAAGGTTATTAGACTATTAAACAATCCTAATAGTCTTCCCAAGTCCCCTAATCACTCAAATCACCTACTATTTGGGACATATAGGGGATATATTGTATGGATCAAGCCTGAGAGAGTTATTTTAAGCATATGAGCAAGGAATTAAGGGGTATATTCATAATCCATAGGTTACTAAAGAAATAAATGGGGGAAATGAGCTCAAATGACTTCACATTAGTCACCTATAGGGGCCTCTATGCCTAATATGCACTTGTAGATAGGTTTGGGTTCCTAAGTGAGAGACTATATAAATACAAAGGAAGGTATATGGATTGATTAAATTGATACAAATGATTTAAGGATCTCAAGGATTATTTATAGGTTTATTAAAGTGTCTAAGTGCCCCATAACTCTAGATTATGGTCATAATTTAAGAACCCTACATTCAAACGTGATGATCCAACACATTCATCAAGACTATGCCACTTGGAAGGTAGAGTAGAGGAAAAAATGAGATCATATGACATCTTGAACATTCATGGAAATGTTCATCAATTTGTTTTACATGTGTGAGTCAATTTGGTTTATAGGAGAGAAGCCACAATTAGTCATTTTGGCTTTAAAATGTCTTAGAATTACTCAAAATGTTTATTTCCCACCTAAGAGAAAGTTGAAAAACTCACAAATATATGGAAAATTTTCATGGGGATATGATCACTTTAGGAGAGGTGGGGGGTGTTATCTATAAGAGATCAATGGCATTGGTTTATAGGTTAAGGTCCTAAACTCTATGAACCATTTTTAAGAGTTTCATACACTCTTAAACCTCCCTAAAACCCTAATAAGGACCTAGTTGGGAAGATTTTATAGAATGTGAATAAAAATTAATTATAATCACATGGTAAACACTTAGGTCATGTACTTCACTTAGAGAAGGATTTTTCTATGGTACTGGTTTGTATGGACAGTGTATGGCCACCCATAAAAACTATAGTTTTATAATTTTTTAGAAGAAAATGAGGTGTAATACTTGGTCAATGATTTAAGATAATTTTATGAGGTGATATGAGGCTTTTTTCACCTCCTCAAGTCATGAAATGTTCACATCCTTTCCTATAAATACTTTTGTATACCTTCACCAAATAAGCAATCTTAGAATACATAAAAAAGGTGACCTAATCATCCAAGTGGAGTGAGAATGCAAGTGTGAACTAATTTTAGAGCCTAAATATTTATATATAAGGTTTGTTAAAATGGAAAATAATCTCATCTAGTTAGATTAGATGCTTTATCCAACCTTCATATCCATCTAAATGGTGAATAGGTAATAGACTAGACTACTTGTCTAGTAATCCATTTAATCAACAAAATAGAGATACTCATGAATGTAGAAGGAAAAAATTAATTTAGTGATTCATAATAAAACCTATGTAACTTTCCATTGAGGTGATCAATATCCATGTATTATGGAGGAGTTAGACAATTTCTTAAACATGGTCAACATGTAGGAAAAGGAAACTACTTAATGCTTCATGAAAGAGACCTAACGAGACCTTTTAAATTCTTAGTAATTGATGAGATGAGATTTAATAAAACATGGATGGTGTGAATAATATCATCATGGGGTAGAAATTAATAAAAATAGGTTCTAAAACCCCATAGGTACTCATTCACGACACCAGTCATTTCATGTAATGCATGGTGGAGTGTGAAGGGAGTAACTATTGAGTGAGTGGGTGATGACCATTTGGCCTATTCATGCCACTTATATGTAAATATTCCCTTCTCTCTTACTCAAATTTTTATATATTCAGGCCTTAAGGCCTTTTTCTTACATCCCTCAACTGGGTGTAGAAAAACTCTATCAAACTGTATCTTAAAACTTGAGAATCAATAAAAAAAGGATTTATTGAAGACTTCTTTATTAGTAGTAGTGTTTGTTAGGGTTTTTTAACTTTTAGATGGTATGATGTTCATTATCCTTTTTATGTCCTCTCCTTCAACTAGTGTTACACTATCATTTTATGTAGGTCATGTGATGTGTTAGAATGTGGTAGTTTTACTGAAGAGTGAGATGGTTGATAGTGTCTCAAGAATATCACCCTTTCATTGCATTCAAGTTTTAGACCTTCCACATAGCCTCCAAATTAAAAAACTTAGGTTTATTATTTCATTAATAATCCTATTTATTCATTATATTTCATTTTATTCATAAAGTGTTATTGAATATCAATTAAGAGAAGATAAATGAATATTGGTGCATCACCATCCTAGAATAGGTTTCTTTTCATGTTTTCACTCTACCTTTTTTCATCCCAACATCATTATGCTTTAGGAAGAGAGATTAAGTTGATGTAATGAAGGATCTAGACCCATAAACTATAGGTTTGGTCTTCTTATAGGTCACTCATAGCCTCTAGTCCAACACCATATTACCCTAAGCTTGAAGAGAATTGAACTATCTTCTTCAAAGGGTACAGCTTGGAGTGTTAATAGTTATGTTGTGCCCTGTGGGACCAACATTGAAGTGAATTAGAACATACATTGACAATCTCAAACAACATTAGATAGCTTAAATTACTTCAGTGGAAGATTTGTAGTCAAGTTATCTACAAAAATTAGTCATAAGATATTCCTTAAAAGGCAATGACACTAAGTTTATTGAGTTGTCATTGGACATTACTATGATAAATATATATCCTAGGTTTAATCCCAATCTTACACCCACTAAATATCTTAGTTTTTCCAAAACAAACACTTATTCAAATACTATACCTCTAATGGTTAGGCCTATTATGCAAGACTTTATGAATTTAAATGGTGGTATCCCCTTAAACCTCAATCAGTTTGATGACATACCTATTTTTTCCCTTAAAATTCTTTCTTATTTCATAGGAGAGAACTCAAATACCCCTATATAACATATTTTAGACATACAATTTGTGATCAATCCATAATGTGACAAGATAATTTGTCTCTAACACTATTGGAAACCTTCTTAAAGGATAATTCACTCTAATGGTATAGGGTCTTAACACCTACATCCATCAATACCTGGGATGAGTTTGAGGAACATTTGTGAAAACACTTTGAGGATATGAGTGACCATATCTCTTTGGTGGAGTAAGTCAGAATAATTAAAAGGGTTCCCTAGGAAATTATGGTAGATTTCAAATATAGGTTTCAAAAAACCTAGGATAAGATCCCCAAAATCATCAATCCCACTCCAAATTATGCATAATTGTATTACTTAAGAGCTCTAAATTCTGATGTGGTAGTCATGATATAATACATGGGAGAATTTATCTACTAGAAGCTTATGATGTGGTTATAAGGGTAGAAAACTACCTAATCTAAGAAGGTAAGCTCAATCGAAGACCCCTGATGCCTTTATTCTGATAAATTCACCCCCTTGTGCCTACCATTGCTCCATTAACAACACCAACCAATCATGATTAGGTAGATAAAGTCAAGTATATAGATTGGGCAAGATAAAGGGGTTCCTCAAGTCCTACAATAATAAAAAAGTGGCCTTGGAGAGGATACAAATTCCCCTCCATAGACCTTATCAAGAACACTACCAAGCCCCCTATTAGCTAAGTCAACAAGGCTAAGGATAGATTACCTAAGTAAGACCCTATAATAGGTATAACCCCAATTCTACAAATAATTTTAGAGCTCTAGTCCCAATGCAGAATAATTAAGCTCAAGAGGGTTAATGTCTTACTCAATTTGGTAGGTCACATGATATGTTAATGGTTCCAAGTGGTGATGTGTGTCAAGCATATTTTATATAGTAGGTTCTTACTCTTCTAACACATGACAATCAACCTCCTCCCTAACACAAGGAAGGTCGTCCTATGTTGTATGGAGACACTCCCTTCATGACTCAAGCTAATATTCCAAGTCAACAAGGGGAAAGTGGTTGTAAATCACCTTTTAAAAATAAATTTGTTAACTTCCAATAAGGTGAGCACTCATTTGAATAAGTGGAAACTAATCAAGGTCAAAAATTAGCCAAAGCAGACAATTCAGTTACACCACATACAAAGGCAAAGAGAATGGTAGTTGGTGATAGTTTAGGAATTCAAAGGGTAGAACATCCACCTTATCAAACACCTAAATGGACTAATACTCAATATGTAACTCATAAGATACCATCAACTCATCAAATTCAAGATGGAAAAGGGTAGAATCATAGAGTCCCTTTCATACCTTAGTTTACACAAGCTCCAAATGACATTTATGCTTCTAAGTTATAGTATAAGATAGATATCCCTAATCTTAAAATGTAGATCAAATGAATAAATCACATTTTACTATCCTTATGTGTGATACCTTTATTATTTTGAGGCAAAAGGACCTCCTTCAATAATAAATTTCTAAACTCTATGTCTTGCACAAACAAGTGTAAAAGGTAAGTGCAGTCCTCACCAACTCCAATCAACTTCATGAGTCCCAAATAGTCAAAACACCTCCCTCATATCCTTCAATCATCATAATTTATCCCTAATGTATACTTTCATGATAGATATATGGGCTATCATTTCTTGCCTAAGTCTATAGTAGATGAATTAGGGTTAAAGTATGAACTAAATACAAAAGGGGTTTTATAATTAGATAGGTCTCCTACCAAGACCATGGGTGTCCTTAAATACCTTAAAATCATATTGGCTACTTATCTTAATTACACCATATCTAAATATGTGATATTAGTTGACCTCCATCCCTACTTTACCTTATGCTTGTCTAGGGAATCCACTACCAAAATAGGAGGTTATCTTTCTTCTGATTGGTCCTATATTATTTTTAAGACTACATGGGGAACAAAGGTTACCATAAGGTATGAACCTATCTATAGGTTCCATTTATAACCCTACTTAACAAAATTATCAAATGTTAATTGCACTATCTAAGATGAGGATGAGCACCTTAATGACCAAGATCCCATTAAAACACTAGAAGGCATATCAGATATGCTCCTTGATGAATGGAAAATAGAAAATCATGTCTATGATCCTTATAAAAGTATTTAAGAGGTAGGTTTAGGTATGTATTTAATGCATGAATAAGGATCTACCATACCAAGTATCATTATTACAAGCCAAAAATATGAAGGGGTATGGAACTTATTCTTTGATGGTTCTCAATCCAAGAATGGAAGTGGGATAGGTGTTATACTTATTTATAATTCCAAGAAATATTACTATTTTGCCTTAGGGTTTCAATTTAGTTTCACTTATAATACTATATAATATGAGGACCTCATCCAAGGAATATACTAGTAAAGTAAGAGAGGCATCAAGATCATACAAGGTATGGGAGATAGTGAATTAGATGTAAAGTAGGTAAGAGGCCTAAATGCAATAAAGAATCCACTCTTGAAGGCATATAAACACAAGGTTTGGGGAATATTTTAGGACTTTCAATCATTTGACATTCATTTAATTCCTATAAATGCCAATCAATATGTAAATTAGTTAGCTACCATTAGAGCAGAATATGATATACCAAGTGGGGTCAAAGACATAAAAATGTTGTCCCAAATCAAGGTGGTATGCAAGCCTTCATCCCTAATAATGAGCCAAGTTTTTAAATATTTGAAATTGATAATCAAATTACTTATTTCTTTCAAGATGTGGTAGAATTTTGATCAAAGAATTAAGGTAGTGTGTAACATCATTTTGGGGACTAGAATGTATAATTGAGGACAAATAAGATACCTAAGGGCTTCATAAAATTGGAGAGCATATTCAATGAATATGACCAGCTAATAAAGGATAATGTATGCATTTCCTCTAAGGAGGAATACTATGAACACATTGTGTTTGGCCCCTATTTGGACTAAGTATAGATATGTACCAACTTGATAGACATTATGACATGAGGTAATCACTTACCATGATTTCTATTGTGGTATCTTTTATGCCAGTTGGAGGAATCAATGCATATATTATGCCAACTGTGAGGTGATTAACTAGCACCTAAATTTTCAAGGCATATCTAAGAGTGGCTATATGTGGTTACTTCAAGGCAAAGGATGCAAGGTGCCAGATTTGGTAGGATGATCAACAAAATATCTAGCTCAACACCTAGTGTGTGATCTCTACCTTAGTAAGGAGATGATCATGTGTGTTATAAAACCAAGCTCAAACTAGTGAGCAAAGAGATGTGATTGAATACAATTAATCTCTAGAGAAATCAAAATAGACTATTACAACCACCATTAGTGTTTAGTTTAGAAAAAAAACTTTTAAGGCCCTAAATTATAGTTCCCAAGTTCACATGTGAGTCTCTAGTCCATTTAGTATCTTTAAATAAGCATTTGATCTATTTTTATATAAACATGAACTCTATCCAGGTTAAACTTTCATTAATGAGGATGGATGTTGATTCAAATTATGTTCAATCTAGTTTATGCATCCTTGATATCATTGGCTAAATATGAAATGATTATAATGTAGTAATTTACATTTAATTATGCTAAGTGTGATGTTTTCAAACTTCTAGTTTAAGGTGTTAATGGAATCCCTATGTTAGTTGAAGACATTATCATGTCTTGTAGGAATATTCTAAGTATGGAATGGGTCATGCAAAAATCATTGATATACTTACTAAAAGTGCTAGCCTAATCATGATCACTTGATTTAAAGCATCTGATTGACCCGTATATCACCTATATGATGATAGCCTTAGCTTGATAAATGATTGCTCCTTTATAACTAGATTAAGCCCCCAAATAGTATTTCACCTATATAACCATTAGGATTAACCCAAAAAATGTTATACTAATGAATATACCACAAGACTTTCATGAATAACCAAGTCCCATAGTGAAAATATGCACCATGGCACAACTATTAGAGGTATGATCACTGAGAGGGGGGGTGAATTAGTGATGTAAGATATTTAAAAATTCAATTGTAATCCTTTAAAACTCTTAATTAATGACCATTATCATTCATAAAGCATACAATATGTTCATAATAATTAATAAGAAAGATGATGCAAGATCACACACATAACAAAAGATCTATGTGGGAAACCCTCTTGGGGAATAAAACCCACTATCAAGCCTAAAAACACATGAACTAATTATCTTATAATATGATAAAAAACATGAGACCTTTTAGTGAAGTACCCACTTCACAAGCAACACCCACTTTTTATAGATGTTTAGCACCCACACAACACCTTATGAAATCATCAATTCCAAAATTTTGATTGGAGAAACAATGTATAACACCTCTATTTCAACTCATCACACACATTCAGACTTGATCATATAATCAATACATATAAACACACATTTTGGATCACTTTAGGCTTATTAACTCATCCTCAATATATTTTATAGTTTAGTCCATCCACTAACCAGAATTCTTTGATCTCTTTCCTTTGTCTCTATCTTCTGCTCTCTCAACTCATTCACATCAAGTCTATAAAATATTACCTTGGTTTTTACCTTTTATAGAGTCTTGATGAATATCAACATCTAGGTCATCTATAATAATTTACATAACCCTTAAGACATATAACATTATAACACATAACTCAAATTCATCCTCATAGGTTGGCCATATCATCTATGGGTCATACATAAGCAACTACACCTTTTAAATAGCCCTTAGTATCCTTTATAGGTCTCATGGAGAACTATTACCTCTTTAAGAATTTATTAATCAAATTAATAACATAGGAAAACTTTAAAATACATGGGTCCACTCCATGTGACCTCTAAGACATATTTAGGTGATTACTCTTACAAAAACAATCTTCTACTAAAGAATAATTTACTCAAACAACATTTTTTACATAGTAGCACCATGAACAAATAAATAGTCAACTTTAAATCTCAATATGTTTTATTATACAAATAATCAAAACTTTAAACTAGTGTTTCTAGATGCCCTTGAAGTCATTTAAATTTTTTATTTTTAATACATCAATAAATTCATCTTGGATCAAAAGATATAGCTCAAAATCTGTAGACTAGTTTTCCCTCATTAATTTGAATATTCAAACTCCAATGGTCACTGTGTTAATACTAGACATCAGACACTTTGACATCATATCATGATCCCTAAATTTTTTTAACAAATATGATCCATTTATCTCCTCATAAGTATCCTATTATTTAACTCTTTAATGCTCACCATTGATCATTAATTTGTGCTTCCATGATTGTGCCACTTGGAATCTTTGTGTGCCCTCTACATACCATACAATCAATCTTCTAATGAACTTCCACCAATTGACATCCTAACATGCCTTCTAAGATCATTGAATATTTTAATCCAATGACATTATAACACTTGTCATTCCCATGTGTAATCTTTAATATTTGACTCCATACACTTTATTATATCATATCTACATGATTATATGCTCACCATTTATCTCTATCTGATAGGTTTCACACTCACCATTAGATCTATTGCTCAAACTATATGATTATGACACATGTCACTAGTATGTGAAATCTTGAATATTTAACTTTGAAGCATACCATTTTTTCCTTATCCAATTAAATTAATTACTTATTGTTAGATTTATGATCTAATTAAATGCTCACTATAGATATTAGATAATGCAAATTTGGCTAAGTATTGAAACTTAGTGAACTCTACCTAAAAATCCAACTTTGCACCTTAATAACTTCTATTACGCTCAAATTCATAACATAAAATATGAACCACATGATAAAATTTCATAGGGGAATCCATCCATGCATCAAACTACTCCTGAAACATTCATACATGTGAAATATGATGTCATCAAACGGCTTACTTAGCCTTATTTATCAAGATGACTAATTGAGCTTAGACATTAATATGACTATTCTAATAAATTTTTTTCTCTTAAATAGGCACTCTAAGTACTCATAACATCCCATAGGGCATCTAAAACATTAAAATACCATAAATATGATCCATTAATTTCTTCACTAAGTCAAACACTCTCCAAACCATCAATTTGATCACTTTTTCCTTAATGCACTAATACCACATACTCTCTCTGAAATCAATGGCAACCAAACATAAATGACCATGGTAAATAATATTTACCTTTTTCATTAATGGAAAGCACCCTCAAAATAACTTATTACTCATTTAAACACTTTCATTCTGATCTTTCTCCCCGTTTGACAGTAATGACAAAGGGTCTCTTCTTCAACATGCCAATAATCATTACTCAACATCATGTATGCATTAAAATACTTATTTAATATTCTTAATATACTTACATAATTTCAATAATTTTAATCAATTTCTCACCCTCTGACATGCACCAATATGAATTTGGACTTCTCTGATCCTTAGCCCTAATAAACTACTCATAGAGCTTAGAAATTTCCTCCTAACATCAAGCTCCATCTCAAGTCATATTTACTTTGATATAGATCAATATGAACTTGGGATTCTCTGATCCTTCGACCTATCTACCTATATAACTCACAATATCTATTTTATCATGTAGGAATACTTGATACCTTATCAAAACACATGACTTGTTTTGATCAAGTCATCATATCAATCTTCATGAATTCACAACTGTAGAAAACATCTTCATACTTTTATCATGACTAAAGCATATTTATATATTCTCCCCCTCACATCATGCACAAATTATTCAAGCCACTCAAGTTAAATTATTTATATCCCCCTTATCCAAACACATATTTCATATTATCAAATTGAAAAGAACATACCTTTGTATTGATTGACATTTTGATCATTACCTAGAGAACACACACTTTCTTCCACACATGAAAGATGTCTCCTTAAAAGCATAGGAAGAAAAACCCACTTGTCATAGAGGGACTAAGATTAAAATACTTAGGATACTCCCATATTTCCATGATCTTACTTGACTTACAATCCTTTTTTATCTTTAGATTAACTTTGAATGAGTTCTTAACCATATTCTTTTCTTTTATCTCATGATCTTGCTTGATTTCCTTGTCCATTTGGGTAGATAAGGCTTATTCCTTGATACTTGAAAATTTTCCCTATTCTATAATGACAAATAATCCAAATTGAGCCTATTTTTCATTTACCTACTTAGGCCTTCATTCACTATGACTCCTCTTTATGATAGGATTAATAATTTTTGAAGTAGAATATTGATCATTCTTAATGAACCTTGTTATGTGACCTCTCTCATAACATTTGAAATAAATGAGGTTTCTTATATTGTAGATACCTTGTCATTGAGATATATGATGATTCTTTATAATTTCATGAATTCATTCATGTACCTGATCATTTGCTCTCCTGATGAAGATATTAATAAACTTTGGAATATGACCAAACCCCTAACACTTATAGCAAAAGATGTCATTATTTCCTTTTGAAATTTTTGACTATCTTGCATGATGATGTTCTTCATGGTTTCCATTGTCTTTTTCATAATTACATTCAAATTCATTCCTTGAGTATATTTTATAATATTTTGAAATATGACCAAATTGATTGTAAGAGTAACAATGACCATTGAAAATGGCATACCTCATAGCATTTGGTTGTTTGATTTGATTTGAATTTATTTTTAAAATACCTTCATTCCTTGACTAATGATTGATTTTCAAAGTATGATTGTCTTTATTCACATCATAATTTATCTTGTCTTTAGTTACATGTTTTTGTTCTTCTTTATATCTAAGATTAGATCTATCACTATCATGTTTTTTACTACTCGGAATATTAACAATATCTTTTGATCTCTTTTTATACTTCAAAAATTATTTTACCTTACAAGATGTCTTGTCTAACTCAACTTTTAATGACTCAATTTCAATCTCATACCTTAAGTACTCATCTTTTTTGGTTTTTAGGCTTATAGACATAGTTTTTAATTAACTATTGAGATGATTGATAGTATCTTCATGTTCCCTTGTGTCATCATTCATTCTTTCTCCAAACACACTAAATTGCTCTTCATAGTCCTTGATTTATGACATCATCATCTTGTTCTTTTTTTTCTCAAACTTTAGATCTTCAAGAGCATTCATCAATTCATCCTTATTATCTAAATCATCCACTATATCATTACTCATAGCCTGATTTAGTTAAATATGCATAGACTCTATCTCTAATTGATACATGATATGCCATTCATCTTTACTTTTTACTTATTAATTAAGAGTAAAAACCTAAGTTTCATGTTATTATGTGATCTCATCATGATCCTTGACTTCATTACTCAACCTTCATTCAAAAATTCTAATTTTTTTCTCATAGGATTTGATCAAGGAATCTTGTTTTTTATTCTTTCTTTATAGTATCTTCATTTCTTCCATAATATCTAGATATTTATCTTCAAGAGTGACTTTCTCATCTTCTTCCTCTAAAAAATCTTTTCCAAAGAAATATATGCTAAAAGAGCATTCACCTTCATCATCACTAGAAGCTATGAACAATGTCTCCATTTCCTTATTATAAAAATAATAATCATTGTTAGATGTGTTTACTTCTTCTACAGATGAGTTACTATCTTCTTCATGGTAAAGGCTCTTACTACCTTTGTATCATTCCTTATTTTCATTTTTCTCATTGAATTACTTTTTATACTTTCTATGACCTTTAGATTTCTTGTGTTCATCCTCATGAGATTAATTATAAGATTATTTCTCTTCAAACTTATCTCTACCTAGACATATAGCTACAAAATGACCAACTTTACCACATGAAAATAATTTGAAAAGAATTTTTTTTCATAATTACCTAATCCTACATTCAATATTCTTAGAATAATGCTTCAAGTTGATCCTCATTAAGATAAAATTATTTAAGACTTAACTTGTTCTTCTTGGCTTTTGTCTCCTTGATCACCTTAAAGGTTGATTCCTTCTGAGGAGTAATATCCTCATCAACTCTCATATCATAGGTAGTAAGGGTGCCATGTAATTCATCCATATTCATCTAAGTCAGATCATGCCTTTCTTCTATAGTAGAAACTTTTGAATAAAACATGAGAGTAAGAGTCCTCAATACCTTCTATACTATAGTATCTTTATCAATTACCTCTCCAAGACCTTTGATCATGTTTACTACCTCATCAACCCTTATAATATAGGATGACATAATATCTTCTTCTTTTATTTTTTGACCTTCAAATTGCCTTTAATATGTCTGCAACTTATCCATATTTACCTCAGACTCTCCTTCATAGATAGTCTATAATTTGACCCAAATTTCCTTAGTATACTTACAATGGACCACTTTGGTGAACTCAGACTCACATAGAACACAAATGATAACATTCATAGATTTAAAATTATTCTCACTCAACTTATTCTTAGCAACACTAGTTGGAGGAGTAGTTGGTGTAGTGTAACCATCTATGATAGATCTCCAAATATCAAACCCTACAGACATGATTTATATCCTCATCCTTATACTCTAAAAATCATAATTTAACCCATCAAATAATGGTACTTGATTTTTTATAGAAAACCTACATATATTGACATGCCATAATGTACCTTATATCACCTTCAAGTGGTTAAAATTGCAATGAGGGTAATTATTTTATACCAATTATTGGAGGTACAATCATAGAG
Source organism: Torreya grandis (assembly GCA_037957365.1). Taxonomy (NCBI): domain Eukaryota; kingdom Viridiplantae; phylum Streptophyta; class Pinopsida; order Cupressales; family Taxaceae; genus Torreya; species Torreya grandis. The sequence continues at coordinate 693,025 of JARHVA010006490.1, read as the reverse complement.
AGGGGGGGTGAATCAGTGATGTAAGATATTTTAAAATTCAATTTTGATTCTTTCAAACTCTTAATCAATCAACACTAGCATTCATAAAGCATACAAGATGTTCATAAGAATGAATAAGAAAGATGATGTAAGATGACACACATAACACAAGATCTACGTGGGAAACCCTCTTAGGGAATAAAACTCATTCTCAAGCCTAAAAACACATGGACTACTTGTCTTATAAGATGATAAAAACATGAGACCTTCTATTCAAACACCCGCTTCATAAGGATCATCCACCACTAAGTATGAACAATCACCCACTTGTTTTATATGTTGAGCACCCACACAACACCTTATGAAATCTTCAACTCTAAAACTCTAATTTCATTTCAATCTGATTGGATAAATAATGTATAAAACCTCTCTTTCAAGTCATCACACACACTTAAACTTTTTCATATAAGTAATGCATCCAAACACCCCTTTTATATCAGTCTAGGATTATTTGTTAATCCTCAATCTACTCTATACTTTAGTTCATCCACTGAGCACACTTCCTCTGATCTCTTTCCTTAATATTTATCTTCTCCTCTCTCAACTCATTCACATAAAGTATAGAAACTTTTACCTTGGTCTTCACCTTTATAGAGTATTCATGAATATTAACATCTAGGTCAGCCATAATACTTTCCTTAACCCTTAAGACATATAACATGTTAACACATATCTTAAATTAATCTTCACAGGTTGGCTATAGCATCTATGGGTCATAATTAAGTAGATATGCCTTTTAATTAGGCCTTAGTATCCCTTATATGTATCATGGAGACCTATTACCCCTTTATCACTTCATTAAGGAAATTAAAAACATTAGAACACTTTAAAATACATGGGTCTACTCTATTTGACCTATAAGACTTCTTTAGGTTATTACTCTTGAAACAACACTCTTATACTAAAGCACAATTTACTCAAACAACATTTTGTACATAGTAACAACATGAATGAAATAATAGTAAACTTTAAATCTCAACATATTTTATTGTAAAAACAATCAAACATTCAAACTAGTGTCTCTAGATGCACCTTAAAGTAATTTACAACTTTGATTTTTAATACATTAATAAATTCATCCTGAATCAAAAGATATAGATAAAAAACTACATACTAGTTTTCCCTCATTAATTTGAATATTCAAATTCCAATAGTCATTATTTTAATGCTAAACATAAAACACTTTGACATCATCTCATGCTACCTAAAAACATTGAAATACACTCCATAAATATCCTCATAATTATCTTGGTATTTAACTCTTTAATTCTCACCATTGATCATAGATCTATGATTCCATGATTATGCCACTTGGTAGCTCTGCATGCCTTCTACATACTATACATTAGTCTTCCAATGAACTTCTACCACTTGGCATCCTAATGTGCCTTCTAAGCACATTGAATATTTCACTTAAATAAACTTATACCACTTGTTAGACCATCATGCAATCTTGAATTTTTAACCGAATATGCTATGTTGGATCATAATCTGCATGATCACATGCTCATTTTTGATCTCTAACTTACAAGTTCCACACTCGCCATCAGATCTACTACTCAAATTATGTGATTATGACACATCACTAGCACATTAAATCTTGACTATTTGTCTTTGAACTATGCCATTGGATCCTTATCTAGTCATATTAATTGTTAGTCATTAGATTTGTGATCTAATTAAATTCTCAGTCTAGATTTTTGATAATGCAAATTTGGCTATGGGAACTTAGTGAACTATACCTGGCAAGCCAACTTTGCACCTTAATAACTTTTGTTACATTTAACCTCATGACCTAAAATTTGAACCACATTATCACCTTTCATAATGAAATTCATCCATGTATCAAAATTCTCTTAAAACCTTAACACATGTGAAATATGATGTCATCAAACTACTTACTCAACCTTATCTATTAAGATGACTACTTGAGCTTAGACATTCATATGACTATTTTGATGAATTTTGTTCACTTCAATAAGCACTATAAGCACTCATAACATCACATAGGTCTATGAAACATGTCCATACCATTAATATCATCCAATAATTACCTCACTAAGTGAAACACTCTCCAAACCATCAATTTAATCACTTTATCATTAATGAATTAGTACCACGTACTCTCTTTAACATCAGTGAAAACCAAACATCAATGACCATGAGCAATCATAACTATCTAAACATGGACCCCATTTATTTCTTTAGTGTTCTTTGAGTGAATACATAAGGCTTGTACCTTATGTGAATTGATGTTAGCACAATTGAGTGGTAAATGTTGAGAACTATAGGAACATACCATGTTTGTGCCTAGTTTAAATTAGTATAGAGCTAACTTAGAAAATTAGATAAATGCCTAAATCCATAAATAATGGATTGACCCCATTTTATACAAAATTTTGGTTCTAATTCTTAGACCCAGTTTTGAATTTTTTATTGCAATGGTATAATAGAAAAATACTCTGAATCTCCCTTGAGAATAATGAGCACTGACTGCAATAGTTGGAATATAGCTTTGTGATGAAGCATCCATATTATAGAGGATAAAATACGAGGAAGTGGGTTTAAAAAAATCGATATGATGATTTATATGAGGTCTTCTTTTGTAAACTACCTAACCATGTGTACTAATGGTTGGATACCTATACAACCCATAAAAGATGAATCTATGGTTAATACCTTGAGTGGACAAAATAGTTCATAGAGAGAGTTGAGACTCTATATGCCACTTGGATTATAGAATTTGATAAATGGTGGAAAATAGTGTTGAATACTTATATTCTTGAGTTTGTTGTATCAACATACTCCTACCCTAAGGAAGTAGAGTATCAGATTTTACATGAACCTAGAAGCACATTTGTGAAAGAGTTTGGCATTGAATTCAAGAAATTAATGGTGGATTATGGATTTGAAACTATGAGAATGGAGGGCTAAAGTCCTTTCATGTATGAATAACATAACATGGAAGAAGGGGATGCGAAGGTGAATTGTAATGGAAGGGGATGGGTAGATTGACACCTTAGAGCTTAGGAGATAAATTTATAACAAGATAAGGCATAATCTAATGGAAAGTATTAAAACTAGAAGTGATAAGAGAACCCATAGTGAGTGATAAGGGCATGGGGAAGGATTTATTAAATTGTATCAATGCAAGGAGGAGAGAAATAATGAAGCCATAGATCAAGATTAATAGTTGATGGTTATAAAATGCATTAGGTACCTATAAAATTTGGTAATTAAAGATGCACTAGAAGCACCTAATGTTAGGTTGTGGAGCTAAAAGCTTCACTGATGCAAACAGAGGAGGAGGTTTCAGGAAGGTTGCTGAGTGTTACAGATGCTGATGTCGGTCAAGCCAACCGATGTCAGCAGGATCAGACAAGAAAGCAATCGATGTCAATCAGAAGTCGGCCAGTGTTAGCACCCCCTAGGTAGACAGGGACTGATGTCAGTCACCTATGTGTTTTGAGCTACGAATGTTACAAGCAGTTAGCTATCGAACCAAGTGTTTGCATGTCAAGAGCCAAATTTAGACTATAAGTTGCAGATCTAATTATTGTAATTAGGTGTCTAATTATTGTTTACATGAGATCTATTTAAGAGACTCATTGGTTGTATTGTAAACTTGTGTTAGAGAGTAAGAGAGCAATAATATAAGCTCCTTTAGAGAGAAGAGAGCAATGGTGTGTTCCTCCTAGTGCCACAGTACCAAGTGTGGGTGCTAGATTGGAGAATCAGTAGGGTTCTTCATGTATGTATGATCTTGGTCATCAGGTGAGCATGGCTTATTTAAGATATCTACATGGTAAGTAAGATCATTGATTTGTAGGTGTATGTGTGGGCAAGGTCTAAGGTTCATAGGTGTGCAGAACCAGATTGATTTGTAGGTGTGCAAGATCAAATAGAATAGCAACACAATAGGGAGTAGAATCAAGTGGGATCTACTTGGAGTACAGTGTGTACTCAGATAGAGAGCAAAGAGGAAGGCAAGGAAGATACTTCCATAAGTAAGATTAGATTGAGGTGCAGGTTGTTGCAGGTTCATGGGAGATCTACTTAAAGTACATTTGTGTACTTGTGGAGTGCAAGGAGCACTTGTGGAGTGCGTGGATCATAGGTGTACTAGCATTAGTGGATACTGGCTAGTTGGAGGTGAACACTAAAACTGTGTTTGAGTTGGGTGTTGTGACCTAAGAGAGAGAGCTTTGAGTGAAGATTTACTGTTTATGCCCTAGAGGTGTGGGAGCCCTAGAGGTGTGTAAGGAAGAAGAACTGTGGCAGCCTTCTTTGTTGTATTTCCTTCTGAAAGAGTTTTAATACAAGTTGTGTATTGTCTCTCATATTCTATGTTATTTTTGAATTCTAGTTACTTGTTGATTCTGGTTAATTTCCACATATTAAGTTTCTTGGTAATCAATTGTGTGCTTCCATTATTTTTCCCAACACATGGTATCAGAGCTAAGGTTGCAGGGAGCAGGTTTTGTGTTTGGTTACAGGTCACTCTTAGGGGTTTCTAATTGAGTGGGAGTAGAGAAATGGTAGATCAAAGTAAGCTAAGAATGGAGGAGTTGAAAAGCACAGATGGTCACTTACGGTCTTATGGAAAGAAAGAGCAGGTAAAAGAATATTTTTGGTTGGTAGTAGATCAACATGAAGGAACTAAAGATGCAGATGTTACAGGTGTTGTTGCATAGGATGCTCTGGGAGGTTTCTTGGATAAAGTTGAATCTTGGATAATAGATTTTGTTGCCTCTTTCCATGCATCCCCAAGGAGAGGAGCTGGTGAGCCTTGTTAAAGAATTGGCAAAGGAGAAGTGAAGCTAAAATTATAGGTGGCCAACACATGGGTGTTGAAGGAGGTCATGCACGTCCTAGGTTTGGAGATGTGGCTAATTTATTCAAAAAATTTGGGTGATGAGAGATGCACAAGAACTCTCATAGTGGATGCACTTGAATTAGCTCATGGTAAGAAAATAGGTACTCTTTATCTACTTGTTTATATTACTGACTCTTCTTTTGTTGCAAAGGCATGGCTTTATAGGCTTGGTCACATGAGAAAGAAGGAGATGCATGTTCTTAAGAGGAAGACTGATATATTTGAAAAGCTTAAGAACTGGAAAGCCTTGGTGTTCTTGGAGGAGATGACAGATAGATTTCAGTGGATGGGGCTAGATACTTCTGAGCAGGGCAATTTAGACATGGGTTTTGATTCAAAGGAGCTCGCGGGTAAAAAGTCATCACTCATAGGCAAACACAGGTACCAGCATTGGTAGGAGGACCGACGTCAGAAGTAGGTAAGACTAACATTGGTCAAGAGGACTGACATCGGTAGCAGGAGACACCGACATTGGTAGGGTTGGTAGTCAGGACATGTGCATGGAACTGACGTCGATTGGATGCAGACTGTGTGGTGATTGAGGTCAGTCACTGTAATGGATTTTGGGCAGACAACAAGTTGTCAAGGTGTCTCAAATGCCCATATGGAGGACTGAAGATGGTAAGTAAGCCTCAAATTTGTTGTTCCTCTTCTTTATACTAGTTGCTTACTGTAGAGCAGGAAGGATCCAGGAAACAGTGGGAGCTTGGCAAGAATATGATGCAGAACTAAGTGCTAGATTTGGTAGGGTTACCAGCCAGTATGAAAGCATAGAGATGAATGGATACCTTAGTTGAAGAATAGAGAGAATGGACATGTGAGATAGAAGACTAGGTCATATGGTCTTGAGGAAGCTACAGGATAGTGGTACAGGTTTTGACAGGTGGATGACAAAGCATGACTTTAGACAATGTCAGTGTAACTATTGTGGTTTATCTTACCAGGGGGATGATGGTCATGACATTATCCTGTTACTGTATGTGGATGGTATGTTTTCTATTAGGTTTGTACATACAAGGTTTTTTTGAGCTAAGGGTAAGATTAGTTGAGTGGTTTGATATGAAGAATTTGGAGCAGCGAAATTCTTTGGCATGGGAGACATGGGAGATCGCAAGTTGATTTTGTATCCAGTGGGAGCTAATGTGAATTAGGTGTTGGCAAAGTTTAGGATGTAGAATCGGAGCACACCAAGGGCTGGACAGTTCAATGTCTGAAATCAAATGAGATCTGGTATAGACCTGAGTTTGCCCAAGCAGTGGGTGTTGTTAGAGAGTTATGAGCCAATTCGGGGAAGTGGGTTCTCAGGGATTTGAGAGGGACCAGTAGTAGGGATTCATGCTATGAAAGGTCAGGACTTCACTACATGGGTTTGTAGGTTCAGATGTGGTAGGGTACTTGGATAATAGGAGGTGCACCATAGCTTATGTGGTGGGTGGTCTTCAGGGTTGAACTTGAAGAGGGATACAAGCCAAGAAATAGATTAGATAGGGTATAGGTATAGTGTAGCTGTTTATCTCCAAGTGGGAGATTATTAGGTTGTGGAGCTAAAAGCTTCACTGATGAAAATAGAGGAGGAGGTTTTAGGAAGGTTGTTGAGTGTTACAAATGCTGGCGTTAGTTAGACCAACCGACGTTGACAGGATCAGACAAGAAGGCAACCGATGTTGGTCAGAAGTCGGCCGGCATTGGCACCCCCAGGCAGACAGGGACCGATGTCAGTCACTTGTGTGGTTCGAGCTATGAATGTTATGGGTAGTTAGCTAATGAACCAAGTGTTTGCATGTTAAGAGCCAAATTTAGACTAGAAGCTGTAGATCTAATTATTGTAATTAGGTGTCTAATTATTGTTTACATGAGATCTATTTAAGAGACTCATTAGTTGTATTATAAACTTGTGCTAGGGAGTAAGAGAGTAATAATATTAGCTCCTTTAGAGAGAAGAGAGCAATCGTGTGTTCCTCCTAGTGCCATAGTACCAAGTGTGGGTGATGGATTGGAGAATCAGCAGGGTTCTTCATGTATGTATGATCTTGGTCATCAGGTGAGCATGGATTCTTTAGGAGATCTACATGGTAAGTAAGATCATTGATTTGCAGGTGTATGTGTGTGCAAGGTCTAAGGTTCATAGATGTACAGAACTAGATTGATTTTTAGGTGTGCAAGATTAGATAGGATAGCAACACAACAGGGAGTAGAATCAGGTGGGATCTACTTAGAGTATAGTGTGTACTCAGATAGAGAGCAAAGAGGAAGGCAAGGAAGATCCTTCCATAAGTAAGATCAGATTGAGGTGCAAGTTGTTGCAGGTTTAGGGGAGATCTACTTGAAGTATGTTTCTCTACTTGTGGAGTGTGTGGAGCACTTTTGGAGTGTGTGGAACATAGGTATACTGGCAGTAGTGGATACTGGCTGGTTGGAGGTGAACACCAACTCTGTGTTTGAGTTGGGTGTTGGGACCTAAGAGAGAGAGATTTGAGAGAAGATTTACTATTTATGCCCTAGAGGTGTGGGAGCCCTAGAGGTGTGTAAGGAAGAAGAACTATGGAAGCCTTCTTTGTTGTATTTCCTTCTGAAAGAGTTTTAATACAAGTTGTGTATTGTCTCTCATATTCTGTGTTGTTTTTGAATTCTAGTTACTTGTTGATTTTGGTTAATTTTTGCATATTAAGTTGCTTGGTAATAAATTGTGTGCTTCCATTATTTTTCCCAACACCTAACCCATTTGAACCTATGGTACAAGCTCATTCACTGGATCCCCCACATGAAGAAAGAAGAATGATAAATGACCTTGTTGTCAACATAGACTTTGAATGTTTTGTACACAGAGAATAATTTTGTAATTGAATAAGTTATTACTTATGAGGAGTTAAGCGAGGATACCTCTAGACCATTGGGTGATAATTATCTAAAATAGAACATGAGAAAAAACATACCGGCTCAACCAATATTAGTTTCATAGACTGGGAAACAGCCCATAGGAAGTGGCCTAGTACCATAAGTGAGTAGTATAATGCCATCATCATTTATAGTGATATAAATAACAATAGGACCAATGCTTAACCCAATAGTTGGAGATATTAGAGGACCATCACTAAGACAATTACTGAGGGGACAAGTGCCTTAGATTCTAGTTGACCCCCCATAGTAGATCTATTATGAGATGGACATGCACTTGCTATAGTATCATAGCATGAATAATGCTATAGAGCATGTGCTAAAGTTTGAACTATAATGACACACTTAGGGCATCACCCAATTAGAGCACAAGGAAACCCAATTCATGATAACTATATTTAATCACACACATACCTTGTATAGTAAATTTAACCTTAACCAGGCTATGATTGACTATGACACCTTTTATGGAAGCATTCCTAAAGGAATTCAACATACCAAAGTTTTAACAATAGAGAATCACCATGCTTAATGATATTAACTAAGGAATCTTAAAGAGAATGCACATATATGATTTAAGGTTTAATACCCTCTTTTTAAGCTTCCTTATGATATTCACTCCGCCTAGTATGCACAATAGTTCACTAGAGGATTTGTAGTGACATTTAAAAGAGCACTTTCCATGAAAACATTCATAGACCCTCATGAAGTACTTGAATATGTGGTCAGAGTTAAGGTAGTTAGAAGCACCAACACTAGGATCAACCCATTTATAGAGGTATATATTGCATCCATGGCCTCCTTACTCCAAAAGTTTACCACTAGTTCATTTCAAGTCAATCGAAGTGGGTTATTATGCATTGATAGTGATATAAAAGGCCATAATAGGAATAATTGCCCTCAAAAGAATGTGTACACATTACTTCTAAGGTATGAGGTTTATCTTAAGGTGCATGATGTTTGAAACTATATTTTATTGTAATGTGATAGTTAGGTTAACAAAATCATTTATTATCAATTATGTGATGCATATATTCATACCATAGATGATTTCCAAGTTATTTATGAGATGCACAAGAACATAGAAATAGGCACAAGGTAGGCCACTATAGTAATCAGAGGGAAGGAAACCCAAGGAAATGAGGTCTATGACCAACAAAATATAATCTATGGGATGTAAATAGGCATTAGAGGAAGAGGTGAAGGACATGGTGGAGAAAGATTCCCATCGCACTCATGTTACAAGTGTGGCTTGACAGAGCATTATTAGTATGATTTTCCTATACATATAATGTGTGGGTATTGACGAGGAACATATAAAGTTAAGTAATTCCCCAAACTATATAAAAATGTGACCCAAGGTAAGCCTAGCATAAATAAGGGTAGAGGAATGATCAGGCATAATATAAAAGTAGATAAGTGGGCTATAAAGGTGTCATTAAACTACACAAATATAGTTACAATGTAAATGACTACTCATAATAGATTCACAATCAAGACACTAGTTACACCAATGCCTAAGTTATGCCTAAAATATGGGGAATAGAGTTGTACTAAGTGCATCACATGGCCTGAACCCAAAGCTATGCCTTACCTAGACCCTGCACACTAAAAATATGTTTTATAACAAGTAATGAGCATCATTCAAAACTTACAAGGAAAACTCCAACTTGCATGAGACCTAGAGGTACAGGTTGTTGCTTCCCATAAGAAGTAAGATGATAGGAAGCTGAGATATAAGAGCTAATAAATATCATATTCCTCTTAGAGATAAAAGGGATGGTGCCCCTATTGAATAACTTGCTTTTGGAACATGTAAGGTAGAAGCCAATTGAAAGTGATGCACTATACATAGAAAGGGAATGAGAAGTAAGGCATACACAGAATGTCAAGTATGATCAATAACTCCTTGTGAATTCCACCATTGATGGATGGTCTATATGTGGGGTCCTTATGGATACAGGTGCTGAGGTCAATATCTTAACCAAGAATGTTGAGGAGAAGATGGGTAGGCTGGTCCTAATGCCATCCCCTCTTGTAATTTTCATGGCCAACAAAAAAAGAATACAACCATTTGTAATTTTTAAGAGAACTTTTATATATATCATGGGTATCAATTTCCACACTAACTTCGAAGTGATCAAGTTGGTAAAGTAAGACAATTATCTAGTGTTCTTGGAAAGATCATGGTGCTATGTGAATAACATATATATGTGCTTCAAGAGGAACTATATGATGTTTAAAAATGGAAAGGAAAGGGTAGTGATCCCCCTCTAAAGTTACCAAGGACCCCCTATGTAGAGAGTGTTGATCTTGAGGATGAGATCAGGCATATATATAACATCACAGTGTAAGGTGCTGAGACTATAAACCCTAATGACCAAGAAGTGATTTCTTGGGAAGATGGATAGTCATCCTCAAACACCAACAACATTTTTTTCAACCTATATATCAAATAATATTATGAAACCACTAGTCAAAGGTGCCACATAGTTCGTGTGAAGGTTCCAAAGCCTATGAGGATTGGCTAAGCCCAAATTGATTACACTTTGAAAAAATGGGTTCCTTACGATGGGAAGAAGGGAAAGAGAGTACTTAGCCTGAGTAAAGGAAAATTTAAAATTATCTTAATATATTAGGAGAGTAAACTTATGTAATATTATTTCTCTGAAATTAAATCATGCATCCCAAAGGAGGTAGATAAGATGGGCACACTATTATATACTTTAAGGATCACTATTGATCATTGGTGGGAAGCATAAAGGCCTAGATTGATAACATGGAAAGATGTAAAATTGGCCATCTACAATAGATTTAGGAAAATAAATGAGGAACTAGACATATATGCATACTTTAGTGACTCAGACCCTATATTGCATGTGCACTTGTGTGAAGAAACATGGATTGACTATAAAAACATTCCCCAAGGAACCTATGGGTGTACACCTTCTACAGAACATTAAAGATGTGGGTGTGAGCATGGTACATTGTTAATGAGATGTGTCATGAGATATTAAATTTGGATGTACCTAAAGATAAGTTCATACACACCTTCTCCTTTTCTTCATATAACCTAGAATTGATCTAGCCACTGCAAGTAATTTGAAGGGTAGTGTTTGAGGACACCACAATCTTAGAGGAGTGACTAAAATATATGTTCAAGGAGAAAGGGTTTTAACTCCAAAATTTATTTCAAGAGAAAGTTCTCAATAGCGATTCAAGTGATGAAGATAGTGATATATAGAAGGCATGATACTAGACAAATTTGATAGGCAAAAAGAAGCTAGTGCACCAAATGGAAGATAGTGCCCTCGACAAAGAAGATCCTACTCATATTTGATTAGAAACAACTAAAGGTAGTAGGTAATTTGAATATACACATTAGGAAAGGAACTAGACCTACTATGTGCTACTCAAAACTACTAAGGTGGACATCAACTTAGAAGGTGAACCAAATATGGCTACTCTGGGTACATATTAGTCTAATGCAGAGCTAGTACAAATTATGGATATATTAAAGGAGTTCCAAGACTTTTTCCCTCAAAATTATCAAGATATAAAGGGAACCCACCCATCCTTTAGGAAGATGATCATAAAATTTATGGATAGTGAAATATTTATCAATAATTACCCTTATAAACTAAACCCTAATCTGTGTACCATGGTCAAAATGGATATTGATGGTATGTTAGTCGTAGTTATCATCTACCCTATGAAAGAATATAAATAGGTGATTCCAATAGTTATTATCATTAATAAGTATGGGTGCATTCATAATTTCATCAATTATATACTCTTTAATTCTACTTTCATTACTAACCCCCTTTTGATCCCATTTATTCATGACATCTTAGATGACATTGTAGGCTATGAAATATACATTTTCACTGATGGGTTCTTAGGATACCATAAATTCCAAATCAAGGAAAAAGACAAACCTAAAAGACACTTTGTGATGTAATATGTTTATTTTTCATATAACATGATGCCTTTTGGACTTAATAATGCACCAACCATATTCTCTCGAGTGGTAAAATCACATTTAAGGACTTCATTCACAAGTTCTTCCAAGTATACCTAAATGATTAAACTATGTATGAGCTAGTGAAAGACTATTATGACAACTGTCACCTCATGTTTGAGAGGTGTAAGAAGTTTAAAATATCTTTGAATCTCAATAAATGTGTGTTTTCAACACCTTTTATTACTTTACTTAGGCACATTATTTGCATAGATGGTTTACTTGTTGATCTCATGAATATCGTAATTATCTTATAGCTCTAAACCCCTTCCACACAGAAAGATGTTCATGCCTTTTTTTGACACTTTGAGTACTATGGAAAGTTCATATGGAGATATGAAAATATTTTATTGCCACTAGAGGATATATTGCACAAGGATGGACCATTCTATTGGGGCATAATGTAAGAAGAGGCCTTTGAAAATATAAAGCTCAAATTGGCTATCCCACCTATTCTATAATTTAATGACTGGATGACTCCATTCCACATCTTTGTCAATGCATATAGATATATAGTTGGCTTCATTTTAGTATAACCCAATGAATGAAAAATGGATCATCCCATATCCTTCATAAGTAAAAAGTTAACCCAAGTAGAGTAGAACTATACAAAAATTGAGTGGGAGGTGCTTTCCATGGTCTATGCCGTACCAAAATTCAAGCAATACTTGTTGGTGACACCATTCATCTTCTTTATTAACCATGAGGTGCTTAAGTACCTCATGAACAAGCCCATTATCCATAGGTGTATTTAAATATGGATATTTTTTGTTCTAAGAATTTTTGTTCTTAGTTATTGTAAAGCCCAGAAAATAGAACTTGGGCTTAGACCATTTGTCTTACATCAAATCTAGTGATGCAATAATGCCTATTACATATGGCATACTAGACAGGTAACTATACAAAGTGCATCACATCCTTGATGACTTGGAGGATATAATTGATTCTGTAACATATAGTTCTATACCCCATATTATAACAACTAGAGAAAATAAGCAACTTGTATTTTTCACCACCCCCTTGCAACTCATTAGTAGGGACCTATACAAATTGAGCTAAGATGAAGTCCTATACTGATGTGTGTTGGAAAATGAAATGAAATCTATATTATCATAGGTACATGATGGGATAGTAAGAGGCCATTATGCTAGAGATGTTATGGTATATAAGGTGTTGTAATCAATCTTATGGTGACCAAGTCTATTCCAAGATGTAAAATATTATACCAAGACATGTGCCATCTACCACTTCATAGGGAAGCCCAACCATTAGGATGAGATGCCTCTAATTCCCATTCTTGCCTAGTTGCCATTAAAAAAATGGGACATTGAATTTGTTAGGCTGATCACTCTCTCTACAAGGCACACAAGCATAAGATACATTCCACCCAATAGTAGGTGAGAACTAACTATTTTAAAAAATTATCACTTCACCAAAAATACCATTTAGAAAATTTAATTTGATGATGCCAAAGGCATAAATATACACATTAAATGTGAATATGATGGTGGATTTTCATGGATTTCATGATTTTTAGTATAGTTTGAGAAATCCATGCATACTCACCTATAATTAAGATAGTAGTTAAAAATAATGTATAAAGAAGTAAATGGCTAATTGTAGTAGGTTACATAATTTTTGAAAATTTAAATGTAGAACTAGAGTTGAATCAGAGCCAAAGCAATAAAACACTACTACAAAGAGACATGAGAACCCACAACCACTAAATGAGAATGAGTAAATAGGGAGTGAGATTGAGTCTTGTTTGACATTGGAATATAGGCATGTGGAAAAGGAATTAATAGAGAAATAGATAGGATAAATTTGGAGTGATGCCAAGGGAACAATTAATGATGAATGAAGCTTGAGAGACAAAGTCATAATTATAGATCTAGTGACTGTAAGTTCTAAAAAATATTCTAGGATTCAGTAAGATCAACAAATTGTGCTTCAATACAAGTCAATTTTGAATGGGGAAGAAATGAATGAGTTTTGGTCTACCATAGGTGCATAAGGATGCCAAAATGGTATGAATGATATAAGATATATCTACTACAAATAAGAAGGTGCAACCAGTGTAAGGAGTTAACATCACTAAGGTTTTCCCCTAAGGTACTTGCCAAAATTTCATATAGGGAAATGTAGTTTGACCTAGTAGTATTGATAGGGGATACTTGGTTTTCTTTCATGCACACATATAGGTTAAAAGAATAAATCTATCACACACTAAGAAATATACAAAATATCAACCAAGACTAGGTGGTTAACATTGGAGCAAAGATAGAGGTAGGCATAATGTTGTTCAACATCTCTATTTACGATAGTCTTGTGACCATTGGTACAACCTAGTTATATGAGTTGATATGTTTTAAAAAGATAAAGAAACTCATGTATTTTCTCCTCTCACACATCCATGGAAATGAATTCTACTTCATAGGGATGTGTATGTGGATATCAACATGCCTAATCAATAGAATCACTAGGCTCCCAGATTCATGCACATACATACAGTAGATGATGGTAGAGGACATAGAGGTGGAGAGGGTTATGAGACTCCTTAGTTACTACAAATGAGGATTTTAATTCCCTATAATGCACATAAAAGACCCTATCACTAGGGCCATGTCATGCCTCATAAGTTCCAAACATTTCCCTAGTAGAAGATGCATGGATATTATCAAGGCTTACTTATACATTTCCCATCACATGATGTAAGGGGTCAAATTTAGCATTTCTAATCTCACTATTACAGAGATGATGAAGAACCTATTTGAGTTTTACATGACATGAGAGACCTTTAGATGGGGATCGATGTTGATATTAATAGTCATGGATGAGATTGACATTCTTGATGGTGATGAAGATAATATTAGGGTGTTCTTGATGCATAAAGACTCCTTGAAGCTAAAGTACCAAGACTTCACCTACCCATGTTCCTTCTCCTAGAAATACAAGAAATGAGTAATAGGTTGGTACACTCAATACATCAAGGCATTAAATATAGAATGCCACATCCTATAAGAGATCCCCCAAAACATGTTTGGCATGATAACTTTCACCATCATGAAACACTGATATATAGTATGATTGGTGCTCATAGATAGAAACCTATCTAGCTAGATAAAACTCCCTTATGTATTTTACATAAAATATTTCATAGAAGTGCTAAGGAAGATTCCCAATGCACAGTAGCTGGACTTCTTAATGAAAACCATGAACCTAGAAAGGAGTAGGTTGAGGCATTGGTATGTGAACCTAAGAGGGAAAGACATAAAGGATAATGAGGATAAATATAATAGAATGGATCTCCATCCCCTCTAAACAAAAATCATCACAAAGTGCATCTTCAATTTATTTTATGAGATGAAACCATAAAAGAAGGGTGCATACCTTGGGAAAGATGATGATATCCCTATCTAGAGTGGCAATGATGGGAAGATAGTGTTAATAAAATAAAATAATTATCTCAAAATAATCAAGGAAAAACACTTGAATAAATTCAAGAGTGCATCATTTTAAGGGTCACCTCTAGTGAAAAATCAACCCCTTCATGTCCAAAGAAGAAGTGTATGACATTTGCACCAGAAATAGATTTATCTAGTAAGAAGTAGAAAAAAAGTAGTCAAAGGGGCCCATTGTGATGCTAACAATAATCCTAAAAAAAAAACAAAGATGGAAGAGGCTTGCATGCAAGGAAGGGAGGAAGATATAGAGGAATAGGAAAAATAAAAAGGGACCACGGTCTACATTATACAAGAAGAAGTGGGAGAGGAGTCTAGTGTCAATGAAGTTTAGAAGGCCCTCCAAGGCAACACTACCATCATGCTTGAAGAGACAAGTAATTAACCAAAAACCTCATCAATTGACCCTTCACATAGCCTATACAAACTAAGGAGGAAAATAGAAGGTTGTGGAATAAAATGGGCCACAGTGAGGAAGATATTGAGATGGTTTTGGAGCTAGAGAAAAAGATGAAGGTGATAAAGGAATCCAGCGTGACTTAGGAAGTTATTGGGAGAGTTAAGGCTAAAGAGGAGAAGGGTGAGGAAGAGAAGGCTAGGAAAAGGAAGGTGGATAAAGATGTAAAGGCCAAGAAAGATAAAGAAAAAAGGATGTTCCCTCAAGTTTATAACTAACTAATAAAACAATATATAATGCACCCAATTCCCCCACTAGTGAAGTAGATCATAACATGGGAGCAAAGATAGAAGTAGGCATAATGTTGTTCAACATATCTATTTAAGATAGTCTTGTGACCATTGGTACAACCCCGTTCTATGTGTTGATATGTTTTGGCAAGATAAATAAACTCATGTATTTGTTTCTCTCACACATCCATGGAAATGAATTCTACTTCATAGGGATGTGTATGTGGATATCAACATGCCTAATCAATAGAATCTCTAGGCTCATAGATTCATGCACATACATCCACTAGATGATGGTAGATGACATAGAGGTGGAGATGGTTATGAAACTCCTTAGTTACTACAAATGAGGATTTGAATTCCCTATAAAGGACATAAAAGACCCTAGCACTAGGGCCATGTCATGCCTCATAAGTTCCAAACTTTGCCCTAGTAGAAGATGGATGGATATTATCAAGGCTTACTTATACATTTCCCATCACATGATGTAAGGGGTCAAATTTAACATTTTTAATTTCACTATTACAGAGATGATGAAGAACACGTTTGAGTTTCACATGACATGAGAGACCTTTAGATGGGGGTTGATGTTGATATTAATAGTCATGGAGGAGATCAACATTCTTGATGGTGATGAAGATAATATTAGGGTGTTCCTGATGCATAAAGACTCCTTGAAGCTAAAGTATCAAGACTTCACTTACCCATGTTCCTTCTCCTAGAAATACAAGACATGAGTAATAGGGTGGTACACTCGATACATCAAGGCATTACATATAGAATGTCACATCATATAAGAGATCCTCAAAAACATGTTTGCCATGATAACTTTCACCATCATGAAACACTTATATATAGTATTATTGGTGCTCATAGATGGAAACCTATCTAGCTAGATAAAACTCCCTTATGTATTTTACATAAAATATTTCATAGAAGTGCTAAAGAAGATTCCCAATGCATAGTAGTTGGACATCTTAGTGAAAACCATGAACCTAGAAAGGAGTAGGTTGAGGCATTGGTATGTGAACCTAAGAGGGAAAGACATAAAGGATAAGGAGGATAAATCTAATAGAATGGATCTCCATCCCCTCCAAACAAAAATCATCACAAAGTGCATCTTCAGTTTATTTTATGAGATGAAACCATAAAAGAAGGGTGCATACCTTGGGAAAGATGATGATATCCCTATCTAGAGTGGAAATCATAGGAAGCTAGTGTCAATAAAATAAAATAATTATCTCAAAATAATCAAGGAAAAACACTTGAATAAATTCAAGAGTGCATCATTTTAAGGGTCACCTCTAGTGAAAAATCAACCCCTTCATGTCCAAAGAAGAAGTATATGACATTTGTGCCAGAAATAGATTCATCCAGTAAGAAGTAGAAAAAAAGTAGTAAGAGGGGCCCATTGTGATGCTGACAATAATCCTCAGAAAAAACAAAGATGGAAGAGGCATGCATGTAAGGAAGGGAGGAAGATATAGATAAATAGGTAAAATAAAAAGGGACCAAAGTCTACATTATACATGAAGAAGTGGGAGAGTCTAGTGTCAATGAAGTTTAGAAGGTCCTCCAAGGAAACACTACCATCATGCTTGAAGAGACAAGGAATTAACCCAAAACCTCATATATTGACCCTTCACATAGCCCCTACAAACTAAGGAGGAAAATAGAAGGTTGTGGAATAAAATGGGCCACAATGAGGAAGATATTGAGATGGTTCTGGAGCTAGAGAAAAAGAGGAAGGTGATAAAGGAATCCAATGTGACTTAGGAAGTTATTGGGAGAATTGAGGCTAAAGAGGAGAAGGGTGAGGAAGAGAAGGCTAGGAAAAGGAAGGTGGATAAAGATGTATAGGCCAAGAAAGATAAAGAGAAAATGAGGTTCCCTCAAGTTTATAACTAACTAACAAAACAATATAGAATGCACCTAATTCGCCCACTAGTGAAGTGGATCAAGATGCACAATAGGTGCATCCAAATAGGGAAGGGGTGTTTAATGAAAATAAAGGTGATGTTGGTGCCTTGGAAAAATAAAAGATAGAGAGCACTAAGGAACCCCTACAAAAATAGGAAGAAGAAACCTCTAAGGAAAGAACCAAAGAAAATGGTAGCAACGATGAAGAGGAAGAAGAATAAATAGAGTTGGCCATCATAGAATCCAAAGGTATAAAGTTGAGCCTCAAATAAAAGGCACAAAAGGGGTAGACAAATGAATATTTTTATATGTTTGAATACATGTCCCCCAAATCCACCATAGACAAGATGTGTAAATATATTTCATTTGCATTTAATAGCTACATGGATGAGCATCACTTTGAGGCACCATAAAAGGCCATATTGGGCACATATAAACCTAAATAAGGGCATGACTCCATATCATAAATCCCTGCACCATGAACCTAGTTATGTTAGCTAATGTACTCATTTTTATGGACACTAAATTCACACAAAATAAAATCATCAATGATGTTAAGGGGATAGAATGCAATAAAGTTACCAAGGATGTTGAATAAGAAGCACAAGCCATGATGTTCAAGCTATAGTAAGTATTTAAGCACATAGAGACTACTGAACCATACCTTTTAGTTAGCATTGATACATTAAACCTCTTATAGGTTGACTAAGTATGAATCTAAGTGGAGTAGGTACTCCCAAAGATGAAAGTAGATCCAACATAGGAAGAAAAAAATAAGGCCCTTAGATCATGCTATAAAAAGAGCTAGGTAGCAAGATTGAAGAGGTAGAGGACCTCTTCATAAATCTACAAGAATTTATAGATGTATCCAATGCCATCTTCATGAAATTTTACAACCAAGCATTATTCATAGATGCACACCTCAAGTAGGTAAATGGGGAGAAGGAAGAACTAATGGTAGATGTATACTTTATGAGTAGGGTAGAGTGTGCATAGATAATGGGTAGGGTTAATACATTGGGCACACAAATAAAGGACTAGGAGTAAAACATAGAAGAACTCTTCCACACCTTGAAAATTATGGCCTATGAATAAGGAGAAATCTTTGATAAAAGAGTGATAAAGGCTAAGGAAAATCTTATAGCCTTTAAAAAAGAGCAAGATAAAATAGAAGTTCTCATGATAAGTGCTACATCCATGGGGATAGACAATGTCATTAAGGAAATAAATATCACTAAAAATGGATTTGAGTACTTTAGAGTCAAACTTAAGGAGATCACGCCTGAGTTTTGTGTATCGAAGGCTTTGGTAGCCTAGTCTGAGGTTAGACTAGCAATTTTTTATGGGGTAATTTTGGGCCCCTATTTTGACTAAGTATAGATCCATGCCAACTTGATAGACATATTGACATGAGGAAATCACTTGGCATGATTTATATTTTAGTATCTTTTACACTAGTTGGAGGAATTGATGCACATCTTGTGTTATCTAGTAGATAGTTAATTGGCACAAATATTTTTAGAGCATCTTTAAGAGTGGATACATGTAAATACTATAATGTAAAGGATGAAAGGTGATGGATCTAGTAGAATGATCAACAAAGGCTCTATCTTATCACTTAGTGTGCACTCTCCATCCTACCAAGGAGATGCTCCTATGTGCTATAAAATCAATCTCAAAATAGTGAGTAGAGAGATGCAAATGAATGCAATGAAGCTTTGGATAAGTCAAACTAGACTGTTAGGACCTCCATTAATGTTAAGTTTAGCATGGATGCCTTCAAGGCCTCAAATTGTAGTGCCCAAATTCACATATGAGGCTCTGGGACATTTACTATCTTTAACTAAACATTTACTCTTTTTCCATATAAACATGAACTCTATTCAAATTTAACTTTCATTAATGAGGATGGATATTGATTCAAATTATGTTCAATCTAGTCTACGCATCTTTGACATCATTAGTTAAATATGAAATGGTTATAATGTTTTAATTTACATTTAATTATGCTAAGTGTGATGTTTACAAGATTTTAGTTGAGGGCATTAATGGCATTCCTTTGTTAGTTGATGATGTTAGCATGTTTTGTAGGAATAGTCAGTATGGAATAGGTCATGTTCCAAGATTTGATATCTTTACTAAAAGTGATAGCTTAAGCAAGATCAATTGATCTAAAGCATCCCATTGACCCATCTACCACCTATATTATGATAGACTTAGATTTATAAAGGCTTGCACCCTTATGACTAGACTAAGCCCCTAAATAGGCTTGTTCTTATAGAACCATTGAGCTTAGCCTAAAAAAGGCTATGTCAATGTATCTACCACAAGCCTTTTCTGAATAACTAAGTCCTATAGTAAAAGTGTGTTCCATGACACAACTATCCCAACATGGGCCTTGGTTCTTTCTCTGCTATGTTTTGAGTGATCACATAAGGATTATGTCTTATGTGAATTGATGCCAATGTAATCTAAGGGTAAATTTTGAGAATTATAGGAACCTACCATGTTCTCAACTCGTTTTAATGAGTCTAGATCTGACTTGGATAATTAGAAAAGTGCCTAACTCCATAAATGATCGATTGAAACCCTTTTGTACAATAAGTTGTCATATTCAAACACAAGCTACTCAATCTAGGAAAGGTGAATACCAAGAGGAAAACGTATCCTTCATATCATTGTGCCAAGAATTTGTAGATGTTTTTATTTTAGGATATCATGATTTGAAGGGGTTTGACTCTCGCTTAGCTCAACATACCATAGTCTTGGAGGAGAGTGCTAAGCCTATAAGACAAAAGCAAATGCTGATCAACCCCAAAATTGAGATCCTTATGAGTAGGGAGTTGAAAAATATTATATAATCAAAGATTATCTTCCCCATCAAACATTCTTCATGGGTGGAAAATATTGTGTCTATGAGGAAAAATAATAGGGAGATAAGGTTATGTTTGGACTTTAGAGAACTCAACAAGGTGTCACTAAGAGATCACTACCATCTACAATCTATGGATCAGATTCTTCAAAGACTTCTAAGTTCATAAAGGTTCTCTTTTCTTGATGGATACTCTAGGTACAATAAGGTATTAGTAAGAGAGGAGGATTGACACAAAATTACCTTCACAACTAAGTGGGGAATTTATGCATCTAAGAAGATGCATTTTGTACTATCTAATGTATGGCCTACCTTCCAAAGGGAAATGAACATGGCCTTACAAGTGCTCAAAAATTATATGGTGCTCATCTACTATTGTCACCCAATATTGCCCCCTAGAAGAGGTTATTTAGGCTTCTTCCAGATTTGGGAAACATAGTAACATTTCTAGGTATGTGGGTATACCTATATCATAAATGAGCCTCTAGGTTTAATGGATAGAGCCTTGAATATATTTTGAAATGTTTATTAGTTAATTTGTTGCTTATTTATAGGGGAAATGAGTTAGAAAATTCATAAATTAAACCTAGTTTAAAGAAGGTGATGCACCAAGAATATCTTCCACATGACCATCATACTTTCTACCACAATGAAATAGAAAATATAGACTAGTCTCTAAGTTTTAGTAGATTTTAACATGATTATTTTGATATAGAGGTTAAATATGAGTAGTGACACAAGGTAAATGAACTAAAGGGAAGATTTCACACTCAAAGGACAATTATACACTTGAAAAGCTTTACACACTAGACTACACTCTATATGACCTGTTAGATTAATAACTTTTGCTCAAACATGAAAGGATAAGGGAAGGAAGGGTAGAGAATTATCACTTCTCATCACCATACATCACTTGAATACTTAGAGAATTATTAAAAACTTAGAAAACAAACTTGTATTAATGTTTAAAGGAAAAATATAACATCAGTCCAGTAGGGCTTTGCCAGTGTTTTTTGTTTAAATAGCTCAAGGGATATATTTATATGAGAATGATCACAAGAGAGAAGGGCCTTGGTGCTCAAAATGGGAATCAATAAATTAAAATGATTTAGCCATAATTATAATTACTTCCACAAATTATGCTTATTTAGGCCATTTGATTAATCCCCATCACTTTTAGCTACTACACAACTATAATATTCCCTCTTTGATCCTCCATAGTAGTTTCATTAGTAGAATCAAGCATTCCTACTAGGTGTAGGCATTCATCTAGTTATAAAAATTAGATCAACATATTAAGGCTTTGTCCCGATGCTAAACTTCTCCAAAGTAGTTTGTTGTGATGTGTATAGTGGAGGGATGTGGTCCCTTTTAGGTAGTTGGTCCCAGAGATGAAACTATTTGATTCTATGTGTATTATTCAATATAAACCATCTTCCTCACTTGGTGCATAATGAACTCACTATCTCCATAAACTTTCAGGTTCTTGACCCTTTTTCTCCTTACCCATTGAAGGTTGTGAATCAAAAATTCATACTCAACCACATTGAAAGTGCAACTAAAATGAATTTTATATGAAGCATAATATATTTTTTTAGATGGAGAGACCAACATAACACCAAATATTTCACCAAATTTACTTCTTGAACCATCAAAAAACATCTTCTATAGTTTATCATCTTTGCCCTTTTCCTTGGCAAGTAGAGGTGTTTATATTCCTTCTTCATGTATATAATATGTCCATAGATTATTTTCCTCCATTAGAGAATAAGGATCATGACCATAAGTATTAGTACCATATTCATCAAGAAACAAATATGTAATTCCCCTAATCTTTGAAGAGGTGACGTCATCTAGAATATAATCCTTTTCTTCATGAATAACATAATTCAAATTAGAACTTGTCTCAATGCAAGGTTTGATATGAAACCTTACAAGAGGATGTGTAATAATTACCACCTTGGTCCTATACCTCATCCTAAAGGCTAAGAAGGACCAATCAACTAAAACATATCCACTAATCTTGGCAGTAAATTCCCTTGATAGGCAGATTGCAAAGTAGGTTGGGAGATTGACAACAGCTATGTCTTGCAAGATATGAAAGCTAAGATAGTCATATAGGAAAACATTCATGTTTTTTATTAAACCTATAGTTTTATTAGGGGTACCATCTATTTATATAACTCATTTACTATGAGGCTTATACTTCAAACCCAATTTTCTAGCTACTACCTTGGGCATGACTAAAGTTGAAGCTCCATTATCACTATGTAGTTAAGGACCAACTTATCACCCACTATGAGAGAGATATAAGGGTGGAGGTTTCTCAAATATATTCAATGGTTCCATAATGGTAATAGGAACATTTTCAATAGTAACATGGTCATGACTTTGATTTAAGGATGAAGGACTAGTAGTAATATTGGATAATTGCTTTTATAACAATTCTTTTTGGCCATGCATATGAAGAACATCTAACAAGGAGATACATGATTTGGCCATATTCAATGAATATAATATTTTTAGAGAATTATTACTCACCTTCTCTAATGTCTTTAGATGTAAATAATTGCTTAAAGCTTTAGGACTAGAGTCACTTTCAATAGACCCTACTACATTCCAACCTGTTGGAGGTGTTAAATACATTAGAACCATCATAGAATCCTTTGAAGATACATATTATTTACTTTTAGGGTGGATAAATGATATTATATGCATGTTTCTTCCATTACTTAAGGCCTTATTCATGTACATTGTGTTTTTTTCAACAAAGGCTCCTTGGTTTAGCACAAAAGTGTCCTCAACTAGAAAATTGGTGAATATTTCTCCTTCAAGTTGCCAATATTCATTAGATTGCATCATCACCTCAACTTAATTTTATATGAGGGGGTAGCTTCCCCTTGAGACACCAGATCTTTCTTTCAATTTTTATTGGCATCTATGAATTGATCTTGATGCCAATATTCTCCCTACAATGAATTGCTATGAACTAGTACCATCTCTTTTACATTGGTGGTAAATCTAGGATTATATGTATTAGTTGGCCTATTGGGATTAGGATACCATTGGACTCTCCCTATTACATATTATTGACCAAACTATTGCTGATATGGGTGATGGTTTTGATAATCACTTTGTTGTACATTAACTTGTCTAAGACGAGCATCTAAGGCTAGTAACTTGGCTTTCCAATCAACATTATTTTTTTCTTGCCTATGAGAAAACTTAGCTTTGGTATTAGCATTAGAAATATGTGCTACATAGGAAGTATCATCAAAATCATGAGACAATGGAGCCATATAAAATTTAGGTGTCAATATTCCAACTTAGATAAGATAATTCTTAGCTTTGATAACAAGCTCATATGCTTTAGGGAGGGTAGAACCACCCATAGAGTGAATTATGATAGTTATGTTAGTATTAATAGCTTTCAAGGAAGTTAGGAATACAAATCTAGTAGGTGGTCTCATGGGAGGAAGAAACCTATGACAAGTCTTCTAAAACCTTTCATTGAAATCATACATTATTTATTTGGGCCCCCTCCTTATCATGTTGAGTTGATGTATGAGAGAAACATGGCCACTTTAATTCCTAAATATAGAAGTCAAAAAAACACTAAACTCATCCCATGTTGAGATGCATCCACCTTATAAAGTCCTATAAGAATCAAGATCCTTCCCTTTAAGGGACATGACAAAGATCTTAATGGAAATTTTCTCTCAGACAATATTGTAGAAGATACAAAAGCTAGGGGCATTTCTAATGTTTTGACTAGGTGTGATATGAATCTCACCATTGAATGTGGGTACACCTTTTGTTGAATTTGGAGGGATGGCATCATATGTATGAATTTTAATGTGTTTATTAGTATTAAAGGTAAGGAAAGCATAAGATCTATCCATGTATTCTTCAATATTTTCAACTTATTCAGCCTCTTCCTCTTCTTCCTTTCTATAAAAATCTACTCATTCTTTGAAGGGTAGATTAGGCTATGGATACTAAATTGCAAGAGGGATCTCAAGCTGAATGGGTGGATTAATAGGATTGGATGGTCTAGAAAAGATGACCTAGTGAGGACCATGAATTATAGGGGGAATTTTATAACTAAATAATGGTTTAAAACCAAATTTACTTTGAGGAGTCACCAAATGCTAAGTAGCATACCAATTTATAGTTGGTGTTTGTCAAGACTAGTATTCCCCTTGACAAGTTGTCTTGAAGATAATGGGTCCCACTAGGTGTGCCATAACTATTGTCACCAAATCTTGCACCCTAGATGAGGGTATACATGATTCTTATAGATTTGGGAAACATAGGAACATTTCAAAGAATATGGGTGTACCTAAATCAAACAATGGTCTTTTAGGTTTAAGGGATAGCTCCTTAAATATATCGTACAATGTTTGTCACTTAATCTATTTCTTATTTGTAGGGGGGGAAGAGTTAGAAAATGCATAAATTGAACATACTCTAAATAAGGTGATGCACTAAAAATATCATCCACATGACCATCATACTTTATACCAAAATGAAATAGAAAATGCAGACTTGTCTCTAAGTTTTATTAGATTCTAATATGAGTATTTTGATATAGAGGTAAAATGTGAAAAGAAACACAAGGTAAATGAACCAGAGGGAAAATTACACATTCAAAGGAAAATTGTACACTTGAAAAGATTTACACACTAGACTACACTCTATATGACCTATTAAATTAAGAACTCTTACTTAGACATGAAAGGATAAGGGAAGGAAGGATAAAGAGTTAGCAATTCTCATCACAATACATCACTTGCAAACTTAGATAATTGTTTAAAACTCAAAAAACAAAATTTTATTAATTTTTAAAGGAAAACATATAACATCAATCCAATAGGGCTTCACCATACATTATGTGTGTGTTTTACAATAGCTCAAGGGCTATATTTATAGGAGAAAGACTACAAGAGAGAGGGACTTGGTGCTTAAAAGGGGAATCAATCAGCTCAAATGCTTTAGCCATAATTATAATTACTTCCAAAAATTACACTTATTCAAGTCATTTGATTAATCCTCATCACTTTTAGCTACTACACAACTACAATATTTCCTCTTTGATCCTCTATATCAGCTACTTTGGTAAAATCAAGCATTACTACTAGTTTTAAGAGTTCATCTAGTTAGAACAATTGGATCAATCTAGTAGGGCTTTGTCCTGATGTTAAACCCCTCAAAACTAGTTTGTCATGATGTGCATAGTGGAAGGATGTGGTCCATTTTGGGCAGGTGGTCCTAGATATGAAAACATTTGAGTCTATGTGTTTCTCTAGTAGCATCCTTCAAAAAAATTGGCTTTGGCTCTAACTAAATTGTGCTCAAGTTTGGATTCATAAATTTTTCTTACCTTGCCCCATCAAAACTACTTTTCAAAATTTTCTATGATTAGTTGTCCATCCTTGAATCAGACCCCTAATCCCTCAACTCATCTTGCACCATAAAATCTTCTAGATATGAATAAGAATGAACCCTCAGATCTACCTTTGAATTGTCAACCTTGTCTTTGCTAGTGCCATCTAGAAAATGCATGTTAATCCATAGGATCTTGTTGTCAATCACCTACATGCCATTGGATCTATGTATGAGTTCAAAAGATCAATCTACTTGGTAGAAACATGTTAATCCTTAATACATTTTAATTTAAATGGCTACTTCCTTAGTCTTAAACTTAATGTTTGTGAAACTATCATTTGATGTCTATGAAAGCATATTTGACATCCTATAGACCATCAAATTTAGGCTCATGTGGATTTATATAGTGGCTTTATTTGGAACACCTTTTCTAAATGAATTCATTTTCCTTAGCCTTGCCTTGAATAATTTTTGTGGACAAAATGTTCAGGGATATTCATGTCTTTGAGGTCTCTGTCTTGGATGAAATTTTTGAAATAATTTTTCCTTAGTCTTTTTCTTCGAGACAAATGATTCAAAATAAAATTGCCTTCAGGAAAATTGTCCAAAATAATTTTTCTGAAGGAATTGTGTCCTCAAAATTGCCTTTAAGCCTTTTTTCAATATCCCTCTTTACCCTTTGAAAAGTGTCCCTCAGGACTTTATCCTTTGAGAAAAGTGTTTTGGGCACTTTTATCTATAATAAATCCTTCAAAAATATTGAAAGGACCATTTCCCAAAAAAAAAAAAATCCTTTCAAAGAATTTCACTAAACCTTTTGGCAAAGAAAAACACCCATTGGAAAAAGTGTAACATACCACTTCCTTCAAAAGTGACCTTCAAAAATCTTAAAGTGGAACATTTTCTCGAGAAACTACCCTTCAGAGAAATTGTTTGGGATGCTTTACTTGAAAAAGTGTCCTTCAAGATTTTTTCAAAGGTCCACTTCCTCAAAGAAGATATCTGTCATAACTTTTGTTTGGTTCACTTTCCTAAGAAAATTACCCTTCAAAAAAAGTGTATAAGACACTTTGTTTGGAAAATAATTCCTTAAATAATTCTTAAAAGGACCATTTCATTGAAGATTTATCCTTAAAAATAATTTTCCCATACAAATTATTTGAAAGAAAAGGTCCTTTTCTTTTTCTTCAGACAATTTATCTAAAAGAATTCAATAGTTAGCTCGAAAGAAAGAATCTTGAAAGAAATTATCCTGAAAGAAATAGCTTAGAAAGGGAAAGATTGAAAGAAAGAACACTTGGAAAAAAACCCCAAAACAAAAGTCATAGAATAATTAAGCCTTATATATTTTTTTAGGATTTGTGTGGAAGACTTCCTCCATAGGAAATTTGAATGCTCCAATCACTTGGCCAAAAGTTGAACAAAACTCCCAAGTGTAACCTTAGGATTTTCTAGACCTAATCTTGTAATTTTTCAACACCATGAAAATATGTTACTTGAAAATATGAACAAAATGATTACTAAGACACTAGAAGACACAATGACTAGGACAAGACATGACCCACTTAAAAGGGCATATCAAATGACATCAAACAAAGCCACAACATACCCTATGACATTATAAAAAGCTTGTATACAAGATTTTACCTATAGTGGGGGTTGATCCATTTTTTCTTATGGGTAAAAATGGCTAACATCTTTATTGATTTAACAAGGGTGGTATGCTTCTATGCCATAACTAGTTGCCTAATCCTATCCATTGGGCTACAGAGTCACAAGTATCTAGGCTAGGCATATAAACTACTTTTTAGTAATATATAAAACATAAGAAAATAGTAGGAATAAAACACTAATCAAGGAACTAATAAAAACACACATGTGATTCTAAATAACTTATGTAACACAACACAACAAGAATGGAAACACACACCTAGCCTAATATTTTTAAGATAGACCTTCAACTTTCAATAGCATGGTTTTAAGTGTATCACGCTCATAGGGATAGGTAGTTATTCTCCCTTAATCTTTGCTAACTAAAAGGAATTTATTTTCTTGCACTTGGTGATGACATACAGTCCACTCCATAGGAAATCAAACTTTGTATTATTGCTTAGATTTTCCCTATCTTCATCTTATTTGAAGACTATATCACCTTCTTAATATGATCTTAGTGTTGCCTTTTTATTAAAAGACCTTTTCATCAATACCTAGTGATTTTCCATGGCCTGATGAGCCTTACTTATAGTCTCTTACAAATCCATTAGTTATATCAATCTCACTTCCATGGGTATGTTCTAAAACAACTTTAGTTTGTGTGCTAATTCAAAGGCTGGAAGCTCTTGAGATATGGAAAACCTGGATTCCCTTCCATAGATAAGCACAAAGGAAGAATTACCTATTGACCTCTTGGGAGTTATCCTATTAGCCCATAAGGTTGTATTTAGTTTGGTATATCAATCTCTTCAGTTATTCTCTAAGGTTATCTTAATGATTTTGATCAGGTTCTTGTTGGTAGATTTAGCCAACTCATTACCTTGAGGATAATAGTTTGATGATGTGCTCAAGGATATTCCATTATTACTTACCTAATCAACTATTTTAGCACCCATAAAAATAAGAGAATTATTTAAAATGATAGTATAAGGGGTACCAAACTTTTTTATGATGCTCTCATATAACTCTAAGATGGCACTCTCATTATCCTCCTTCAATGCTACTACCTCAACCCATATAGTAAAATAGTCAGTTACTATGAGTATCTATCTATGATCATTACTTGATGGTGGTTTTATCATGCCAGTAAAGTCAATACCCCATTACATGAAAGGTTGGTCCACTTGGATAGGCTTCAAAGGAAGAGCTATAAGATTTTCCTTTATTATAAAGAAGGCACATTATCCACACCTTCTCACCCATGAATGGAAATCCATGAAGAGGTTGGGATAATAATATCTAGCCCTCATGATCTTGGTAGATATGGTCCTTGGAGATAAATGACCTCCTACTATCCCATTATGGAACCTTTCAAGCAACACTCCAAACTCGTCATGGTTAATGCATCTCAAAAACACACCATTGACATCTTCCCTAAACAACACACCATACACAAGACAAAATGGTATAGATTTTAATACAAAATACCTCCTTTATGATCTATTCATATTATTGAGCTACTCACCATTTTAAATAAATATAATCATGTCTTATGTCTTAATTTTTGGAGGTACAAAACTAGCTAGTTGGGGACACTCATAGTTGACTAGA
Source organism: Torreya grandis (assembly GCA_037957365.1). Lineage (NCBI taxonomy): Eukaryota > Viridiplantae > Streptophyta > Pinopsida > Cupressales > Taxaceae > Torreya > Torreya grandis. The sequence goes on along the minus strand of JARHVA010006490.1, from coordinate 663,602 downwards.
GCTTCCTCTTTTGATTCATGAAGATATAATTTTGTCACTCTAATATGAACATCATAATCCATAATTTTAATGATCCACCCTTCCCTATTTTCACTAAGGTCTCTTCTCAAAACAAATTCCTTGGTGATAGGATGAGAGACCATGGCATGAATCTTGTTATTTAACACCAAATATATAAATTTCATTAGTCCTCTTATAACAAGGACCATCTTCTCCACAAAGGTATATCTAGCTTCATATTCTTCTAAACCTTGTCTAAATAATGCAATTAGGTGCTTCACACCCTCATTATTATTTTGCATCAGCATGGCTGAGATAATATCAAGGTTATAAAATTAATACAACATGAAGTCTTTAGTAAAATATGGACTCACAAGGGTAGGAACTTCTACAATTACTTTCTTTATGGATTCAAAACTGATCTTACCATCTTTGGTCTAACAGAAGACCTAGTTCTTCTAGAACATAGATATCATAGGTTTTAATAAAGATGCAAAAATAGGTATGAATCTTATTACAAAATTTATTTTTCCAAAGAAACTTTGAAGACCTTTCTTATGCAAGGGAAATGATAAACCTAGCATAACCTCTATTCTCTTGAGATCAATAGTTAGACCATTTTCAAAATAATATGTCCCAAGAGCTTACCTTCATGAATAACCAAGATGCACTTATTTGGGTTATGGGATACCCCATATTACCTACATATTTTGAACACTTTCCTTAAATGTTGCATGTGCTCATTTGCATCCTTAAAAATATCATTATATCATCTAGATAAACTAGTACCAACTCATTGATTAAACCCTTAAAGGCCATGCCCATTACTCTCCAAAAAGTGGCATCGACATCATATAAACTAAAAGATATATTCCTATAACCAAAGGTTACCCATCTGGTAGTGAAGGTTATCTTGAAATAATAATCATCATTGACTAAAATTGGATTGTAGCCTAAATATCTATCTAGCAGAGAGAAATACTAAGAACCTAAAACCATCTATAAAATTTGCTCCATTGAGTGTAGAGGATAGTGATATTTGAGTGAAACTTGATTAATATCTCTAAAGTCTACATAAATCCTTATCTCCCCATTCTTATTTCTAATAAGAACAAGGTTGGCCACCCACATTGAATGCTTGATGGGAAATATTATCTTAGATTCAAGGAGCTTGGTGAGATCCATCCTCATGAGCTTTTCAACCTTGGGGTTGATGGGTTTATGATTTTATCTAACTAGTTTAACTCCTAGTTACAAATCAATGGTATCATGTTATAGAATAAGATCAAATCCATTGAGGTATTTATATTCCCAAGAAAATATATCATGAAACTCTCTACATATTTTAATGAATGTTTATTTTTTTATTATAGAACACACCTTGCCTAGTTTGAGGAGTTTGCATTTGAAGATCAAGACCCTTTATTAATTATCCTTATTTTTAGATACACTCAACTTCACTTTCCTCTTCTTATTATTCTCATTAAATATACTTTCTAAGGTCACCAAACCCTTAGTTATCTTATTGGTCCTTAGTTACACATTCTAGTCACCCAACTAATCTTGGAGTCTCCCCTGATTTCTTGAAGAAAACTCATCCTTATTTTGCAAGAAGCATGCAATGTGTTTATCATTGTAAAACACTTTATAAGATAATTAATTATCAACTAAAAAATATTTAATAATTATCTTAATATAATACTTATTTACTTCCGTCTTTATGGTAGTTGGAGTGTCAAATTGGGCTTCTATGGTAGCTAGTCTCTTAGCATGACTATTATGCTCCATTGGGATCTAGTGAATATTGAATGCATTGAAGTATTTAAGAAGGTCCCATACCTGATGCATGTATGAATTAATTAAAGGGTTCTTGGTAGAAACCACCTTACTCACCTAGTGCACAATCAACTCACTGTCTCCATACACTTACATGTTCTTGACCCCTTTTCTCCTTGCCCAATGAAGGTTGAGAATCAAACCTTCATATTCAGAAAAATTGAAAGTGAATTGAAAGGAATTATATATGAATCATAATAATATTATTTGGATGGATATTAAAACATAACACCAACCCTTACACCAACTTTACTTCTTGAACCATCAAAAAACATCTTCCATAGTTCGTCATTTTTGCCCTCTTCCTTTGTAAGTAGAGGTGTCATTATTCCATCTTCATGTATACAATATGTCCCTAGATTAGTTTACTCAAAGAGAACATAAGGATATTTCTCATAATTATTAGTACCATATTCATCAAGAAACAAATATGAAATGACATTAATCTTGGAAGAGGTGCCATCATCTGGAATATAATCCTTTTATTCATAAATAACACAGTTTAAATTAGAACTTGTCTCAATGCAAGGTTCAATGTGAAACCTTAGAATAGGTTGTATAATAATTTTCACCTTGGTCCCATACCTCATCTTGAAGGCCAAGAAGGATCAATCAACTAAAATATATCCACCAATATAGGCATTAAAGTCCCTTGATAGGCAGATCGTAAATTAGGTTGGGATATCAACAACAACTATGTCTTACAAGATAAGAAAGCTAAGATAGTCATGTACGAAAACCTTAAAGTTTTTTATCAGTCCTATGGTTTTATCAGGGGTAAAATCTAGTTGGATAACTCTTTTAATATGAGGTTAATACTTCAAACCCAATTTTCTAGCTACTACTTTGGGCATGACTAAATTTGAAGCTCCACTATCACTATGTGGTTATGAACCAGCTTGTCACCTGCTATGAGAGTGAGATAGAAGGGTGGAGGTTTATCCACTCTAGTGTATGGTTCCAAAATGGTAATAGGATAATTTTTAAGAGTAACATGGTCATGAATTTGATTCAAGGATGAAGGATTAGTAGGAATAGTGGACAATTTCTTTTGTAAAAATTCTTTTTGGTCAAGCATATGAATTATATCGCATAAGGAGATACATGCTTTGGCCCTCTTCAAGTAATATAATATTTTTAGAGAATTATTACTCACATTTTGATATGTCCTTATGGGTAAATAATTTATTGGAGGTTTTATTAATAGAGTCATTTTGAATAGACCCTACCACATTCTGACTTGTTGGAGGTGTGGAAACCTTTAAAACCATTATAGAAGCCTTTGAAACTGTCACACTTGTAGCTAAATATTATTTCCTTATAGGGTGGTAAAATGAGATTTTAGGAATGATTATAAAATTACTTAGAGCCTTCTTTATGTACCTTGTGTTATTTTCAACAAAGGCTCTTTGGTTTAGCACAAAAGTGTCCTCAGCCAAAAAACTGGTGAATATTTCTCCTTGAGGTTGCCAACCTTCATTAGCTTGCATCATCAAATCATCTTCATTTTATAGGAGGGGATAGATACTATTTGAGACACCATATATTTATCTCCATTTTAATTGGCATCCATGAATTGGTCTTGATGCCAATATTCTCCCTACACCACATTGATATGAACTAGTACCATCTCCTTTGCATTGGTAAAAGAGCTAGGATTGTATGTATTAGTAGGCTTGTTGGTATTAGGTTTCCATTGGTCTCTCCCTCTTCCATATTGTTGAACATAATATTTTTGATAGGATTAGTGGTTTTTATAATCACCTTGTTGTACATTATCTTGTCTAAGTTGAGCATCTATGGCTAGGAACTTGGCTTTCTAATCGATTTTTTTTTCTTGCCTAAGAGCCAACTTAGCTTTGTTATTAGCATTAGGAACTTGTGATACATCAGAATTACCATCAAAATATTGAGAAAATGGAGGTATGTACACTTTAGGTGATAATATTCCAACTTATATGAGACAATTCTTAGCTTTGATAACTATCTCATATGATTTAGGGAGGGTAGAACCACCCATAGATTGAAGTATGATATTAATGTCAATCTTAATATCTTCTAAGGAAGTTAGGAATACAAAGCTAGTAGGTGGTCTCATAGGAGGAAAAATCCTATACCAAGTCTTTTGAAACCTTTCATTGAAATCATGCATTATTTCTTTAGGTCCCCTCTTTATCATGTTGAGCTAATGTATGAGAGAAGCATGGTCACTTTCATTCCCAAAATTTGGAAGTTAGCAACAGTCTAAACTCATCCCATGTTGAGATGAATCCAAATTATAGAGTCTTATACCAATCAAGAGCCTTCCCTTTAAGGGACATGGTAAGGATCCTAATGGTAATGTTCTCTCAGACAATATTGTGGAAGCTACAAAATTTAGAGACATCTCTAATGTGTTGACTAGGTGTGATATGACTCTCACCATTGAATGTGGGCACACCTTTTATGGCATTGGGAGGGTTGTCATCATATGCATGAATTTGAATGGGGTTATAAATATTGAAGGTAAATAAATAATAAGCTCTATCCATGTATTTTTAAATATTTTAAAATTATTTAGCCTCTTCCTCTTCTTCATTTCTAGAAAATTCTACTCACTCCTCAAAGGGTAGATTAGGTTATGGATACTAAATTGCAAGAGGGATCTTAGGCTGATTGGGTGGATTAATAGGATTGGATGGTCTAGAAAAAGATGACCTATTGAGGACCATGAATTATAAGGGCAATTTTATAACCAAACAATGATTTGAAACTATATTTACTTTAAGGAGTAACCAAATGCTGAGTAGCACACTAATTTATAGCTGGTGTTTGTCAAGACTAGTATTCACCTTAACAAGTTGTCTTGAAGACAATGGTTCCCACAATGTGTTCCCTTATTATTTTCACCAAATATTTCACCCTAGAAGAGGATATGAAGGCTTTTTATATATTTGGGAAACATGGGAACATTTCCAAGTATGTGGGTCTACTTATATCATAAATGAGCTTCTAGGTTTAAGGGATAGCTCCCTGAATATATCATGCAATGTTTATCACTTAAGTTGTTACTTATTTAAAGGGGAAAAGAGTTAGAAAATTCATAAATTAAACCTACTCTAAAGATGGTGATGCACCAAAAATATCTTCCACATGACCATCATACTTTATACAATAATGAAATAGAAATATAGACTATTCTTTATGTTTTAATAGATTCTAACATGAGTATTTTGATATAGAGGAAAAATGTGAGAAGAAATATAGGGTAAATGAACTAGAGGGAATATTTCACACTTGAAGGACAATTGTACACTTGAAAATCTTTACACACTAGACTACACTCTATATGACCTATTAGATTAAGAAATCTTGCATAGACGTGAAAGGATAAGGGAAGGAAGGATAGAGATTCAACACTTCTAATCACCATACATCACTTTCAGACTTAGATAATTTTTCAAAAATTAGAAAACAAACTTGTATTAATGTTCAAATAAAAAAATATAACATTAGTCTAGTAGGGATTCACCATACATAATGTGTTTTTTTAACAATAGCTTAAGGTATATATTTATAGGAGAACAACTATAAGAGAGAAGGGACTTGGTCCTCAAAATGGGAATCAATCAATTCAAATGCTTCAACAACAGTTACAACTACTTCCACAAATTATACTTCTTTATGTCATTTGATTAATCCCCATCACTTTCAACTACTACATAGATACAATATTCCCTCTTTGATCCTCCCTAGCAGTTTCATTGGTAGAATAAAGCTTTCCTATTGGATTTAGGTATTCATCTAGTTAGAAAAATTTGATTAATCTATTAGGGCTTTGTCCTGATGCTAAACTAATCCAAACTAATTTATCATGATGTGCACAGTAGAAGGATGTGGTCCCTTTTGGGAAGTTAGTCCTAGAGATGAAATCATTTGAGTCTATGTGTCTTCTCTAGTCGCATCCTTCAAAAAATTTAGCTTTATCTCTAACTAAATTTTACTTAATCTTGGATTCATAACCTTTGATTACCTTTCCCTATCAAAATTACTTGTTGACCTTTACTATGATTGGTCATCAATCCTTGACTCAAATCATCAATCCCTCAACTCATCTCACATCATTAGATATTATAGATATGAACAAGTGTGATCCCTTGGATCTACCTTTGAATTTTTAACCTTGTACCTACTATTAACACTTTTTAAACGTGCATTAATCTACAATATATTTTTTCAGTCACCCATGTGTGATTGGATCTATCTGCAAACTAAAGAGATCATGTAATTTGGTAGCATTGCACTAATACTTAGGATATTTAAATTTAAATAGCTACTTCTTAAGGCTTAAAATTGACTTCCATATGACTATCATTTGACATCTAAATGGATGTATTTGACATCCTATAGATCATCAAATTTATGCTCATGTGGATTTCTATAGTGGATTTATTTGGAACACCTTCTCTGAAGGAATTCATTTACCTTAGCCTTAACTAAAAAAATTCTTGTGGACAAAATGTCCAAGCATATTTATGTCTTTGAGGTCTCTATCTTGGATGAAATGTTTGAAATGATTATGCCTTAGTCTTTTGCCTTGGGATAGAAGCTCCAAAAGAAAATTGCTTTTGAGAAAATTATCTTGGATAATTTTCTAAAGGAATTATGTCCTTAGAATTACCTTTCTACCTTTTCATAATATCCCAATTTACCACTTGAAAAGTTTCCTTTGAGACTTTGAAAAGTGTCCCTCAGGACTTTGAAAAGTGTCCTTTAGGAAAAGTGTTTTGGACACTTTACTCTAGAAGAAATCCTTCAAAAACCTTGAAAGGACTATTTTTGTGAAAGAAAAGATCCTTCAGAAGAATTACACTAAACCTTTGGTGAAGAAAAAAACCTTCATAAAAAGTGTAATAAACTATTATCCTTCAAAGGTGCCCTTCAAAAATCTTGAAGTGGACTGTTTTTGTGAGAAATTGCCCTTTATGGAAATTGTTTGGGACACTTTCCTTGAAAAAGTGTCCTTCAGGGTTTTTTCAAAAGTCCACTTCCTTGAAGAAGTTATCTTTCAAAAAAATTGTTTAGTTTACTTTCTTGTGAAAATCACCCTTCTAGAAAAAGTGTATAGGACACTATTTGGAAAAGAAATCCTTTGGGAATTTTGAAAAAGACCATTTCATTGAAGAGTTATCCTTTATAAGGATTGTCTCAGATAACATTATCAAAAAAAAGTTTTGTATTTTTCTTTAGACATGTTATCCAAGATAATTTATCTAGAAGAATTCAACAGTTATCCTAAAAGAAAGAATACTAAAAGAAATATCTTAGAAAGGGAAAGCTTAAAAGAAAGAACACTTGGCCAAAATCCCTAAAAAAAAAGTCTTGAAAGAATTAAGCCTTGTATATTTGTTTTGGGATTTGTGTGGACCACTCTCTCTGAAGGAAATATGAATACTCGAATCACTTGGACAAAATTTGATTAAAACTCCCACATGTAACCTTAGGCTTTTCTAGACCTACTTTTACAACTTCTTAACACCATGAAAATTTGCTACTTGTATATATGATCAAAATGATTCTTAAGCCACCAAGGAATCAGATAGGCCATGACCCACATAAAATGGCATATGAAATTACATCAAACAAAGCCACAACATATTGTATGGCATTATAAAAAGCCCCTATATAAGATTTTGACTATAGGGTGGTTGATCTATTTTTTCTATGGACAAAAATGGTCAACATCTACCTTAATGACATCACTATATTTTATAAGGAGTGAAATGATAACTTGACACATTTGAGGTTGGTGTTTGATAGGTGTAGGAAATTTAGGGTGTCATTGAACCCCCAAAAATTTATATTTTTATTCCATAAGGGAAGAATTCTAGGAAATGTTGTTTCAAAATATGGCCTTTCCATTTATCCTAAAATAATATAGGAAAACATTTATTTATCACTACACAAACATAATAATGGATTGTAAATTTTATTGGGAAAAATAAACTTCGTCATAAGATTCATACTTGGATTTGTAGAATTAGTGAGGCCACTAAATCGCATGATCAATAAACACAAGGAGTTATCATGGATTAGATAAGGTAAGATAAATTTTATTCCATCAATCATGCCATTTACTAAGATCCCACCCTCCTCAACATTTATTTTAAAAAATATTTCTTCATGTATGCCTTCTCTATAAGTGATACTATTTATGCTATGCTCATGCAACAAAATAGTGAAGGCTTAGAGAATAAAATGATCTTATTTAGACAAGCATTGGAGGGGTATGAGGAGAGGTATAAATTTATTGAAAAACATATTATTTCAATCATAATATTCCTAAATAATATTAGACACATGATGTTTAACAATAAGATATTTGTCATGGTAGTTCACCCTAACATTAAGGATTTCATCATAAATAGAGACTTAAGTGAAAATAGGGATGGTTGGGTGACCAAGTGCATGGAGTATGAAATATTGGTGAAGTATTATAGTTTTGTCATAGTTAGGTTAATTTTTAAACATATTTTATTATATGTTAAATAGGTGAAATAAGTGGTTTTGGCAATCCAAAATAAACAACAAGTAATTGCAACAAAGTCTCCTTCCAACTAGACCCAAGACATGGTGAAGTTACTCCAAATAGGAGAATGTATTCTAGGATTAGATAGGATAAATAAGAGGTAATTAATAATAAAATCAATAACATACATATTGGTTAATTTTTTACTCTTCAATATGTACCTTTGTGGCATGATTTTGAGATGTGTAGAGACTATTCAAGTTGACAAGATTTTAGAGTAGTTTCATGATGGGCTTACAGGAGGGAAATTTATAGCCTAGAACACAACATAAAATATCATGAGGCTAATATATTTTTGGATAAATTTATTTATATACTCCCATGATTAGGTTATAAAGTGTTTAAGATGTGTTATGTTTGCTAGAAAGTAAAGACTAGCTTCCTTACTTCTAAATCCCATTCAAGTTTAGTAGCCCTTCATGCAATGGGGCCTAGAATTTATAGGTATGATTGAAGACATATATAGTGTTGTAAATAAGTTTTTTTTGAAAACTAATAATTAATTTATTATTTTGGTTGAGGAATCTTCACTTAAGGAGGTAAATGAAAACTCAATTTTAGAGTTCTATGATAACCTAGTGACTAGATTTGGCATCCCCTCACCCATTATATCAGACAATGAAATAGCCTTCATGAGTGAAAATTTAAGTGAGTGGTCCCTTAATAATGGTATCTACCTCAATTTTTCATACAAATACTATCCATATGGAAATGAACTATCAGGGTCCACCAATAAAAACTTGATTAGGATCATAAAAAGAACAATAGAGGACAACCAAAGGGAGTGGAACACCAAGTTAAGGACTACCTTATGGTAAAATAGGATTACTCCAAAGAATAATGTTGGTCACTAGATTTATATCCTTATTTATGGAAAAAAATCAAGACTACCCATTTCAATTTACCTACTAGCCTTGGAACTTGCACACCAACTTGAACTCATAGAGAGCAATGCAATTGAGGTGATGATGAATAAGTTAAGGGAGCTAGAAGATATAAGTGATGATGCTATGCAATCCATATGGTATAACCAAAATAAATTAAAAATACCATTTTATAAGATATCCTATTTAAAGGTCTTTCAATAAGGTGACATTGTGTTTAAGTGGGATGAGGACCATGCCAAGTTAGGTAAGCATTCAAAATTTAATAGTCTTTGGAATGGACCATATATAATTACTAGCTATAAGGAGAATAATGCCTTAAAAATATAAAATATAAATGGTGAGAAATACCTATCCATTTAAATGTTATATTTGTTAATTATTATTATTATTATTATTAGATTTAAAAACTCTATTATACATAGTAGATAGTCTCCTTCCTCTAGGTATTGTAGCACATGTTTGTTAGTTATTTGCTTATCTTATTTATTGATGATGTGTGTATTTGTTATTTATTGTTATTTTTTGTATCTTTTTGATTTTTTTAATTACTAAAGGTCTATAAGGTATAATCCAAAGACAAATTTTAGTCAAGGGTCTCCATCTAGTCATGAGTGATAAGCCAAAAGATCTTAGGTCCTTTTGACCAGTATGCAAGTCAAGCCTTCAAAGTCAACAAAAATGTTGAATAATTTCTAACCTCAGGCCTAAAAAGGATTCAACATGAGACTTGATTACCATAGTCTACCTAATACTTCATTATTCTCATATCTCTGGATGAGTTAAGGTAGTTTAAAGGAGATCAATGGTTGTCATGTGAAAGGCAACAAGTCTAAGTGTTTTATCATGTCAATAAAATATCATGGTCATTATCCTTAATCCCTATTTTAACTTATTTCAAGTGTCCTCCTAGTTTTTATACATCTCTTAAAGTCCATAATAGGCCTTGAAGTTGTCTTAATAGTCCAAATGTGCCATGGTGGAGATGACCAAATGTTGCAGTTGATATCTCATCATGAATCTATCTAGTGTGTTGAGACTATGCAAGGCATAACTTAGTCAAAGTTTTATAGATGTCATATAGGTAAATGGAGCCTAATTGAAATATTTATCATGTTATAAGATATTCTAATAAGTATTTAAATCACATTCATTTGATGCCTTCTCATGAAACCATGATATATTATCTTAAAGTGGAGTATTTAAACCTAATGTGATGTAGTTTTACCTTAAAAGGTCACTAAAACCACCATTCATGTCATTAAAATACCTAATTAATTTAATTAGGCCATAACCAAATGTTTCATATACTAATGATGTCCTTTTTAGAAGTAAACACTTCTAATTACCACTAAATGCACCCCACACATGTGAAAATGTGTCCATTTAACTCCCTAAGTTATAACAAGAACTTTTAGACATTATCTAACACCTATTTTTCCCTCTTCCTACCTCCCAATAATGATTTGTTGTTTGAAACATGAGAAAACATAGGAAATATACAAATTTCAAGAGTTTTTAGAGTGGTATGTATATGTATAGTATGAATTTTCTTAGATGGAATTATGGGTCTAAAAGGAGAGTTAAAAATATAAATTATAAATAAATCCAAGTTTTTTAGGGACCAAATAACCAAAAAATATTTCACTTACTCCTCTGATATCTTTGTCATACATGGATAGCACTTCATGTTTATGCTCAGTGCATATAAGAGAGAGAGGATGAGGATCTAAGATCTTAACCAAAGAAAGTAGACTTGATTTCATTCCAATCATGGGCATTGGTATCAAGATTATTCTTTTGTGTTTTATGAAAAAATGATAAGAATCTGAGTAGCCTAGTTACCATCTTCATTTGCACATGATAAAATAAAGTGAATAGTTTTAAGAGGTTATTGGCTTATTTGATGAAACTTATGAATATTCATGTTATCAATAGTCCTTCAAGGTCCTTATATGGTATCCTCCACCTTTGGTTCACATGTGTGGGTTTATAAGAGTGAGAAATATCTAAGTTAACATTATCTTTAGGCTACAAGCAAGTTTTCATTAGTGATAAAGAGTATTCAGTGCATATATCTGAAGGTGAATAATGTTTTAACGTTTAATGGTGGTGTATTGAAGTTATTAATGTCTCCTTAGTTGAAGTTTAAAGTTCATATAGACCTCAAACTCTCTTAAATGGTGCTTCCAAGTGAAGATTATCAACAGGTATAAGTTTCACTACAAGAGAAGGTAGTATGTCATACGATATTAGCTTAGAGGTTATCAAAACATAGTAAATAAAAAAAAGTAGTGTTGCATTCATACCAAAATGTCCTCAAAAGGTTTTCAAACCTCATTATTTCCTCTCAAACCTAGTAACTATCAATCTTCTATCAAACACCTCTATAGTCTTATTTAGTATAAGTTAAGGATCTTTAATAGAGTTTGAGGTTTTTGGAGAGTCTTAGTTTTCCATTTCTCACCATATATGCCTCATTTATGATCTCAAAGTACCATATTATGTTATTTATATGCATGTAGATGACTATGGTCCTTTTAGGTCATTTTGGGTATAAGTTCATAGTTTAAACCAAGCCCTCAAAGAGCCTCTACCATTTTACAACCTCATCACTATCAACTTACCTCATTATAAGCCTTTTTTTCAAGATTTATGCTCCATATGATCTTACCAATAATCACTAATAGGTCTAAACCCCATACCCAATTCCAAGGCATATAAATAAGGTCTAACTACTTCATAAGGTTGTTAAGTGTTATTAGTGCTCTGAGTAATGATCTTACATAGTCATAAACCCTGTTGAGAGAGAAAATCATCACATACCATAAATGACTCAAATTCACTTTTCAAAGTCCTCCAAGGTATCATATGAAAATGAGCCTTGAACATAAGGTGCCATTATCAAATAAGTGTTTGCATTAAATGGAGGGTATTGGATTCAAGTTACACCCCTTAGAGTCTTAAACATGACATAAAGACATAGATTTACTTAGAGACCTACCTATAAACCCTCTTAACAATCAACATGCATAGAACACTACTTATATTGGTATTGATAGTCTATGTCATACCTTGAAATGAGGCTAAGCAAACCAATATAAATGGGGAAACTTAGAATAAGTGAAGCAATCAAATTATAAGAATCATGAAGGAATGATAAGATGGTTTGAGTAGGTTATAAAATAGAATGGTGCAAGCATATATAGTTAACTGACCTAGCTCAATCAACCTAGAATGTATGAATAGATCAAATGGAAATTCCAAGAAAATATGAAATGGGATTCTTGAGGAGATGAATACATATTCAAACCCTTCTAGTTTTTACATGAGGGTGCTCTTAAGCAATGAAGCTGTCCAGTCTAAGTTGCATACTCAGAATAGATAAGCCTTATGTGTGACTATGTAAATGAATATTAATAATAGAGTTAGAGAGGATAAACCTTACGTATTTGATAAAATATTTGAAACATGATGTTTTATTCCTAAAATTTCCCCTATATAGATCTAAAATATACTTTTCAAGTTTCCAATACCAATTACTTTAATCACATGCACTAGATAGTGATGCTTAAGGCAAGCTACATGAGAGAGTAGGGTTGGTGGGTGTCTGAGTAGATGGGAACAAGTAAATAAGATGAATAATAGGTTGTAGAATATTATTTGAAAACTTTTAATCCATAAATACATCTATAGGTAAGTAAAGGTCCCCAACACCCAGTCTAAACTTATGAGGCCTAAGCCCTTTTACCAGATCTAACACCCTTCCTCCACCTTAATATTAAACCCATACCTCTAGGTATAAAAAATTAATGTGGTAATATATAAATATGTTTTAGGTATTGGAAAAGGTATTTGGAGTAGAGTAATGAAATGAGATAGTTCTTTTTGGTATTAGTCCTCTCTTGAGCTCCATTATTCTGGGTAGCCATGTTAGTTTCACTTTCAAGCACTTGTATCTCTCACCATAAAGGTACCAAGTAATAAGTATCTTAGTGGAAGTTGGTAACCCATATATTCTCAAAATTCATAAATTAGTGTTTTATATTCAAGTTCCTAGCTCTATGAATAAATTATAAGAATGTAACCTGCACAAACTACCTAATAGAGAGATAGAGACACACCATATTCTCCTCATATCTCCATGTACACTTTTCATGGGACCCAAGGATATTTAGGAGAGATGAAGATGTTAGTGGGATAAAATTTCATAATAATTATTTTTTGTTTTGAATTCCATACTGTATGAACCATCATTAAGATGGTGGACCTCCAAAACCCTAGCTTAGACCCAATGAAAGAATTATGCCCCTAAATGAATTCAAAAATGGTGGTTGGACTATTAAATAATCCTAATGGTATTCCCAAGTCCTCTAAGTACTTAAATAACCTACTAGTTAGCATGTGTAAGGGATATATTTTAGAGATTAGGCATGATAGAGTCATTATAATCCTATGAGCAAGGAATTGAGGGGGATATGCATAAACCATAGGTTACTAAGGAAAGTGAGCGGCCTAATTATCTCAAATAAATTCACATTAGTCACCTATAGGGGCCTCCATACCTAATATGCACTTGAAGATAGGCTTCGCTACCCAAGTGAAAGACTATATCCAAAGGAAGGTAAATGGCTTGATCAAATTGATACAAATGATCTAGAGGCCTCAAGGGTGTTTTTCATGCCTAATAAATTTCCTAAGCGCCTAAAAACTCTAGTTTAGAGTCATAATTAAGGAACCCTATATTCAAACATGGTGATATAGCATATTCCTCAAGACTATGCCACATGGAGGTTAGAGTAGAGGATAAAAGGAGATTAGATGACATATGAAACCTTCATATAAATATTCATCATGTTGTTTTAGATGTGTGAAATACTTTGGTTTATAGGAGAGAAGACACAATTTGTCATTTTGGCCTATAAGTGTCTTAGAAATACTTAGAATGCTCATTTCCTACTTGAGAAACAAGTTAACTAGCTCATAGTTGTATGGAATAGTTGTATGGGGAGGTGATCACTTTAAGAGAGGTGGGAGGATTTTTCTATAAGAGATCAGTGGCATTAGTTCATAGGTTAAGTCCCTAACCTATATGGACCATTGTTAAGATTCTAGGACCCTCTTAAACTCCTTCAAACCCTAATAAGGACTTGATTGGGAATATTTTAGAAAAAATTCATCCAAATTCATTAGAATCACATGGTATGAACTTTCATCATATAATCCACTTAGATAAGGATTCTGCTATGGTACTAGACTATTTGGATAGTGTACAAACACCCCCAAAAAAGCAAATTTGTAAGTTTTTAGAAAAAAATGAGGTATAGGACATGGTAAAGGATTGTAGATAATAAAAGGAGGTGATATGAGGCTTGTTTCACCTCATGAAGTCATGAAATGTTCACATCCTTACCTAATAAACTTTTTCAAACCTTCACCAAATAGGCAATCTTAAAATACATAAAGGAGGTGACCCAATCATCTAAGTGGTGTGAGATTACAAGTGTGTAATTTTTGAAGAGTCTAATTATTTATATAGAATGTTGGTTTATATGGAAAACAGTCTAATCCAATTATATTGGAGGTTCGATCTAGGCTTTTATTGGCATGTTGTTGTCATTGATGTCAAGTTTGATGTGAAGGTTTGGGTCAACTTGAAGTTATAAATGTTGTCATTGAAGGTTCTTATGAAATGTTGTTGATGTCAAGGTGAATCTAATGAAGGATCATAGAAAGTTGTAATTGAGTTATTTTCATGATATGACAAGGTTATTATGAATTTATGATGACAATTAGGTCTACATGATTGGTGTGAGCAATAGAAGGAATAGGTCATGGAAGATGTTTAAAGATAAATAAAGTCTGCATAAGATCCATGTGACAAGATGGAATTGAAGACAAGAGATAATTTTAAGGAAAGAATTAAGTTTAAGTAAAATTATGAATTATGGGTGTATAAAATCATAGTTCAAGGTGTCAAAGGTGTTTAGGTGCATGGAAGAGAGATGCCAAGTCATATGATGCTTGATCATGTGGTTTTAAGTCTATATGAGGCTATGGAAGTTTTTTTCATTATAAAGAGAATGGTGTAGCTATATGGGTGTGGTGTAATTTATTATACCTAACTATTTGATGTTTTATTGATGTCATGACATGAAAAGGATAGGTTAAGGCATCAAGTGCATAAGAAGCTTGAGTCTAGTCATGGCATGGTAGAGGTATGAATTGGTGGCATGATGAGGTGACTAAAACAAATCATGTGAGAGGTTGTGAATAATATTTGATCATGTATTTGAATCATTATAACACTCATGAGATTTTTTGGGTAAGCCTATATAGGTAGGACTTTTAGTCTAGGTCTACATCTAAACCTCTCTTAAACCATGCCTAGCTTAATAAGGCATGAAGAGACATTTTGAGAAGGCATGAGCATGGTGGATTGGTTAAATGAGTGCACATAGGAATAATTGGTTTTATCAGGTTTCTTTAGTATGTGAGTAAGGTTTTGAGAGTATGGGAAGAGGCATGAAGGTCAATTCAAGGCCTAGTAAGGTATGAAGACTTTGGTATATATAAAGAGTGTAATATAATATGGTATTAGGATAATTTTCAAAGGAAAGTATGAGTAGTTATAATTTAAAAAGTTTATTCAATTTGATTTAGGCATGTTCATGAATTCTTATGTTCTATTTTGAAGGACAAGGGATGAAAAGTTATTTGGAGGTTTGTTGTGTGCTTAAAATGAAGGGTTCTCAACCCAAGAAATATTTTATTATGATCATTAGCTCATCATAAAAATTCATTAGAACCTTATAATTTAATTTTATATGGGTAAGTTTCATAGATAAAAATTTTAGGCATTTGTTTTTTGATTGAGGGGATATACTTTATGAATGATCGTTAAGAATGGAAACATGTTTAAACCCTCTTAAAACCCTAATAAGGACCTAATGTTGAATATGTTGATCAAAAGTGACCAGAATAGATTGGTATGATTAGTTAGATATTATATATTTTATTGGAATCTCCCAGGTACCTCAAAGTGGTATTGGTTAGAGAGAGGAGAGAGAAAATGTTGAGTTATAGGCTTGTTTCTGAAGAAGTTATTATAAAAGTCAAAAGTTGCATTATACATAGTAAGAAAATGGATGGAAGAATAAGGTAGAGACTCATGTTTCTTGTCAATTAATGTTTAAATATATTTTTCATACCTAAATTATTCTAAACCTATCATCCAATTTATCCAGTTGTTAATAGGCCTAATGGTGCAAACATTGAAAAACCCAAGCATTAGTGAAAAGAGGAATTGGAATGTGTATTCATGGTAGAATGATGAATCAAAGTGAATGAATATGTTATTTGGTACTGGTATTTACTATTCATTATTTTTATATATCTTTAATGTTAGGTATAGTGGTGAAAATGATGAATCCAAAATGGCTTGTCTGGTTTAGTAAGGTTTGTGTTTAGTGAGGTCAAAAAATTGGTATATAATACCAATAGTTTCCACTAGAACATATGATATTTATATTTTATAATGATATTAATATATCATAGGACCATATACATTCATCATAATTCATGGAAAGTGTCTATACAAGTGTTTGAGTTCTAAGTCACCATGACTATGTTTTGAGGTAATCTTACAGTTTTGAGTAAGTTGCAGAGGTGTTTTTAAAGCCTTATCTTCTAATTGGAAGTTAATAATTAATTTTATGATGAACCTAAGGTAATTTATACTATTTATATGTAATTATTTGATCATATTTGATTGTCTTAATTATGTTTGAGCTACGTTCTTATAAGATAATTTTTTGAGACACACAAGCTTAATAGGGCAATTTATCCTAAAGAAGGTTTCAAGGTATGAAAGAAGGATGTAGATATAAAATATCATGGAGGAGGTTATAAAATGTACTTTAATAATTATTTTAATGGTTTAAATTTTTTTTATAAATCCATATGGGCCCAAGAGAATCATGTTTTAGTGTTAATAGATAGACCTAATGTAATTATGTCTCTATGAGACATAAAAGTGAAATGAGGCCTAATTAATTCACGTTAGAAAAAAATGGACTCAAAGATAATTTTATTCATGTCAAAAATATGTCTTGATACCTATTATATGTTATAGGTATAATCACTGAGAGGGGGAAGGGTGAATCAGTGAGTGTAGAAAATCCAACTTCAATTTCAATCCTCAAGTTCTTAGTCCATTACCATAAGCATTCATGAAGAATACAAATAATTCATATAAATTAGAAAGAGAAACAATTCAATATCAATCACACAACACATGACATATGTGGGAAACCATATTTAAGGATAAAACCCACTTAAACCTATGATTAGAAAATTATCTTATAAAAAACAAGAACCAATTTAGACAAACTATAAATTATTGAGGAAATACCATCCCTATTTAGTGAGAATACAATCCCACAAGGTGATACCACACCTGTCTAGCTGAGTAACCAAAATAACTAGATTTTTAGCAAGTTTCATGTTGTATGGAGGTAACAACTCCATTATATGTTAATAAACCACAATAATACTTATGAACACATCCACCTTTGAACTAATTTCTTTAGCACCCGATGATGGACCTTTGATTATCACTCTTCACCTTTGCTCACACTCAATCTATAAGAGCACTATTAGACCAACATAATTATGACCTATAGGTCATATAAATAGTCATCACTTAATTTATTCTACTTTTAAACTCATCCACTAGACACCTACCCTTTACTTCACTTCACAACACTATGCTCTCAAATGTACATTCCACACACAAGTATCTCACCAAGTCTAGAAACCAACACATTTGGTTTCATCATTTATACTACAAACATGATTATCAACATCCTAGTAGTCATGCCTTAACCCTTAATGCATATTTCATATAAATACATAAATCAATACAATCTTCATAGGTTAGCCATAGCATCTATGTGTCACCCTTAAGCAACTACACCTTTAAATTAGGCCCTTGTAACTCTTATAGGTCTCAAGAAGACCCATTCACTCTTTTAGCACTCCATTGAACAAAAACATAACATATAACCACTTTTAAATGTATATGTCCACTCCACATGACCCCTTAGTCATTCTCAAGTGATCATAGTCATCACTACTCACATCTATGTATGCTCAATCAACTTGAACATTGACCTTGTAAATAGGAACATCATGGATGAACACATAATCAACTTATTAAGCAGTATTCATACTCTAGATAGATTGATCACACCTTTAAAATTCATAAAGAGTAACCTCATGGAGTCTATAATTCTCTCTAATAGCTAAGACAACATGAAACATTGAAATAACATCAACACAAAATTGAACATCCTTCCTAGGTCACTTGTAGTACATACATAAACACACACTCAAATTCAAACGTCAATATATTTATTTGTACACACTTTTATAGCTTCAAATTTATATTTTTAAATGCACCTTGGAGTCTTCTACATATTTTATTTTTACACCATGAGTAAATTTTTCATAGATCAAAATATATTACATAAAAACTAGACACTGATCTTTCTTTTGAAAATTCAAATATTCAAATGCAAATGGTCATAGTTAAAAATAAAAGTGTACATTCACATCTCGTGTCCTTTCATCTTTATATTTATCATGCACTATCGATCTTCTTTAAGTTTTAACTCATAATATGTCAATTCCCAAACATTAAATCTTTACCAGTTGACCTCATCTCATACAGTCTAGAAACTTTTACTCAATGCACACTATTGATCTCTATAGATTAGTCCTTGCTTGAAAAATGCTAAATAATTATCACTTTGACCTCTTGACTTTAATGCACGTTGTTGATCTTGGTTAGTATGAACACCCACTCACTATTGATCCTTGCAAGAAGATTTATCTTTATCTTTCACTGATATTAAACTTTAAACATTTGGCACCATAATACTATTTACTAACATCCTAAAGCCACATGATCTATCAATGTTGCTCAAAATTTATCTTTTGAAAAAATTACTAAGTATGGGAACCATTTCTATCTACCTAGAAGGTCAACTTTTCACCTTCATATCTTTTGCTTCATTCAAGAGCATGTTCTAAAATTTGGATTATATGATCTCCTTACATAGGATAATCTAACCATGTACCAAAATTTTCTTGAAACCTTTACATTTTCAAGATATAATTCCATTAATCTATTCACTCAAATGTTTTTGCCATAGAGCCAATAATATCAAGAATTTCTTGGAAGGCTAACTTTGCACATGCATATATTTTGATGCACTTTGGTGCATGATATGAGATTTAGGACAAAACAAGTAGGTATAAAAATAAACAAACCCATATGATAAACTTCTCTTAAAATATCCACATGTGTAAGATATGCCATCACCAAATTGCTTACTTGACTCTTTCTTGCCTCATGTAAATTTAGCTAAGTATGAGAAAATGCTATCAAACTCCTTGGGAGCCTAACTTTTCACTTTTATATATGTTTATGTGATTCAATGAATGATCTAAAATATATGACAAATCAAATATGGACTAATGTGATCACAACCATATGACCAACTCCCACTTACTCATCTATATGTGGCAATAATGATGTCATCAAACTACCTATTCAAATGTTTTATCACTAGACCTAAAATGTATAGATGACAATAATGATCAACCATATGAAATCTTATCATGCGCATAAAAAATCAAATAATATATTCCTAGTGGTATCGATGCTATATTCCTAGTGTGGCACTATTGTCTTGAGTATATGGGACCTGGGGGGATGGATCTATAATGGAAAGAGGGATCTAGCTTAGCTAGGATGAAGTTTTGAAGGCTATGGATGATTGGGAATTAGTGAAAAGATGCCTATGATGGTTATGATATAAATTAATATGGGCATAAGGGTTGGATGTCATTATCCACACTTACGTTACAATTTTTTCCATTTTATATGACTACATCTCCCCCCCCCCCTTTATTTTAGTGATGTATCAAAGTAAAATACTAGGATAAAGGAAAAATAGAAAGCGTACCTAAACTTACCTATAAGAGTGAAGATCATGAAACTATGTGATGTTGGGTGTACATAGAGAGAGCACACTATGAAGTATGAAACTACAAAAGAAAAAAAAGAGTAGATTAGTTTTTACTAGATATGCTATATCTAAAATAAGAACATAGAAAGATAGGTAACAAAGAGAGGAAGAGAAAGGAATGAATACACCTCATTGGGTATGTAGACCAATATAAAACTTGTTGTTGTGATAAGTGATGTTGAGTTATGCTGAGTAATGTTGGATGATGTTATACCAAGAGTAATATCTCAAATGGAGCTAAGTTCTCAATTCCCTAAAAGTGGCTCAAGAATGCAAAGGTTGGCCCTTTAGCTCCATCATCACCCACTAAGTAAAGTTGGGTGCTCATATGTATATTGATCTATGTTGGGACTATGTGTCCAATCCCTCTAAATAGGTGGCTCAAGAATACAAAGGCTAGCTAGTCTTTTGGCTCCATCATTGCCCCATGAATTGAAGCTATGAATTGATATTGGTATGAAATGTATGTTGTATGAGATAGATTTTGAAGCCCATAAATATACAATGATATAAAAACATTGGCATGGATATCCAAATGTATGCTAGAAACTAGGCCATTATTGGCCACTCCAAAAGATGGAGATTAGGATTATATGAAAGCCACTCCAAAATGGTGCACTAGGCTTATATGAAAGCCAGTCCAGAACTTAGGAACTCGAGAATGTGGAAGTTAGGCTTGTATGAAAGCCATTCCAAAATGATGCCAACCACTTATAGATGAAATAAGGGACACAACTATTGAGAATACTTTGATAAAATTTAAATTGTAAAGGAAAATAAAAAAATGTGCCATGCATATTTCCCCTAATTATTGATGTCTCGAACATGGATTCCGATTTGGAAGTTATATCAAATACCATGTCTAAAACTAGAAGTGAGATATATCATGTCATGCATGATGCCCCCTATATCTATATTCTTTGAGTAAAAGTGTACTAAAAACTACTAATTTTATACTATTATAACTATGCAAAACTATAGTTGAACCTACTTTTCTTATTGCTTCTTGAAATTCTAATTTTTTTCTTTTTGGATAGGAGCACTAAAAGTGGAAACTAGTAGCATTGATGTTGTAGTCTAAATTAAGTTCTATTTTCCTTGGCCAAATATGGTAACTATTTTGATATTCTCATTATCTTCCTGGTCTATTCTAATTATTTTGATGTCTGGTTACTATTCTAGGTGTATTGAATACTAATTTTTTGATCATTAAGAGCTCTAATCTCTCTGACAAAACCTATATTTGTTTCCCCCTCTTTTGAAGGTAATAATGAAGACACTATAATGACTACACTTAGAATAAAAATACCTATAAGTGTGTTATTCTACAAATATACATGATATATCAATGGTAATCAACAAGATATCTTAAGATACATGATTTTAATTTTGATATTGTTAGATCAATATGGCTGTGCCTAGATAGATGTAACAATGTAATAACATGTGTAATGTACTAAAATGGAACTAGAAATATATCTAGTTATTAGTTGTTATTTACTAGTTTTCATAGAGGGATGGAGCATGATGCCCATCATGGCATTCAATAAATTAAAATAATGCATGATGTGGATGATGACATTGCGAACAATGAGAAGAAAACAAGTAATCAAGCATATAAAGCAAGAAATATACAAAAATGGCCAAGGGGCAAAGAAAACAAGGGACATGGGCACATCACTGAAACTGGAAAAGAAATCATACAAGTAATATTTAAATGCCACATACATATACAATTGAAACAAAAAAGGTTGGCATGAAATCCATAATCACATAGAAGAGTATAGGCAAGGGACATTGGCAAATGCTTAAAGGTACACACATAAATAGAGTACAGGCAAGGGACATTGGCAAATGCTTAAAGGTCCACACATAAATAGAAGTAAGGACATTTATAAAATGTTTGAAGGCACATATAAGAGACAAATATGAACTAGAAAATTTAATCACATCAAGCTATGCTAAGAAAGAAAAGAAAGCATGTAATAATTGGAAAATACAATTGCATCTAAATAATTAAAGCAAGAGGGAAAGTATGTAAGACATGTTAGTACAATACTAGGTATATGTTATGAAATACATAAGTTCTATATACTAGTGAGATGTTGATATAGTAATATGTGTAATCTAGTAAATAATCTACATCAACATGATAACTAGAGTGTGTGGTGTAGGAATGACATAACCTAGATGGTGTAGTCATGTGGAAGATGATCCTAGTTGGTAGATATATCTATGTATGTCTTGAATGTAAAAGTAGGATGCCCCCTAAATGGGTAGAGTTAAACAATCAAGGAAATAGATATCACTACACAGACTCAAAGAAGATCAAGTGAAGCATGGTAATGTAGACAAATAAAAAAATAATAGCATAGAATAGCAAATGTAAGTCTAGCATGATAGTAGAAATGTAAAGCATGGATGATGCATGTAATTGAAATGTTTTTTGTGTTTTATAACTATTTCATGTTTTTGTATTTTAAAATATTTGAATGTTTTTTGTATTTTGGATATGTTATGAACTATGTACAATAAAGCATAAGAAACTATGTATAGGTAAGATAGGAAAGGATGATACTACGTGATGAGTCTCATGGGAGACTCCATATCATGGTGTCATGTATCAAGGAGAGGAATCATTCATAATCATGAATCATGATGGTAATGTTGAGACTTTGTCTCTAAAAACTATATATCTTATAAATGCTCTAAAATATCTAAATTAGAAACTAATTTTGGGATCCCCTTGTAACTCTAAAAAGTTGATGTAACTGTAGGGTTCTTAGGGACCCATTTGGTAGTAAAAAAAGTTATCTAAACATTTTCCTTGTCCATAAATGCATGAGATCCTAATGATACTACCCTAGGTGTGATTACCATAGCTATAAGCTATCTAGAATCATAAAGCTATGGATGTGTATAAACTCTCTATGCTAGTGATGGATACCTGAACTATGTTTGAATCAGAACTAGAAGAAGAACTATAACTAGTGTTAAAACTAAAACTGGTGACAAAACTAAAATTGGTGGTAAAATTCAAACTAGTGGTAAAACTAAAACTGGGGATTGCAAAGTATAAGATGGATCTGAAGTGGGGAGTGGTAACTCATATGAAAATCTACTAATTGTAACACCTTGATTAGTGTGAATGAATTTCACTTATCTATACATTATAGAAATTGTTGCTCAAAGTTTTTGGATCTATGGTCAACCAAGTAAGATATCAAAGACTCCTCCACTAGGAATAATAGTGAATGGTGTGGTGACATGTGTTAGATCAACCTGTAAAGGAAGTATAATCTCACCTAATGAACTCTAAGTTGTCACTAAATCCATTGATAAATATGTCCATTAGGGTAATATCCTAGTCAAAATATCCCAAATGTTGTAATAATGTCATAGTGCACATGTTCACACTAGATCCATTATATATGAGAACATTATGAATAAGATGATTATGAATATAAGCTCTAATAAAGAGTGCATGATAATCTGAATCACCCTTAATGATATCCTACTCTAAGAAAGAGATATAAGGTATAGCTATAACTCTATAATTATATACACTAATCATGTTGCTCAAAGGATGTGTCTCAATTGAAGGTGTTCTATATGTATTTAGTTGTTGATGTGCATGATATGCATGGTAAACCCTTAATGTGTCCCTTATCTCATGTTTAGAATGCTATGGAAAAGGATCTAAAAATATTTTCAAATCTTTGTCCAATGTTTTCTTTGCTTGAGGAGGCTCAGTTGAAGTACCAAGATCAATATGATTGCCATCTATCAAATCATGTATCTTGTTTCTCAAACTAGTGCATCTATTTGTTTTATGGTGCCCTATGAAACTTAAAAGATACATGTTGATCATATCCCTATGAAAGAGGATTTTTTGGGTCAACTTCCTAAATAGGAAGGAGAGATATGATGTTACATTATAATAGATTTTATAAAATTTTAGCTAGAGAAACTAGTAAATTGGTGAAGGTTTACTGAGGAAGTGCTGATAAAACCTATCTCTAAGGGGGCTCACAAGTCACATTAACTATTAGTTAATTTTTACTCTTTTTATCATTGACCTTGACTTTTAATGGGACTTTTTTGCTACTCTTGTTTGTTGTGTTTGAGATACTTGTGTACTTGAGTATGCTCATTGAAATTAATTTGACTTTTTGTTCCTTTAGTGTATGACACAATTTATTCATGGAACATAATCTTTTGAACATGATTGATTCATGTAGATTTGGTAGAAGACTCTATTTGAAGAGATATTTTAACTCTCGATCAGCCATAGGGTTAGTTATCTTAGCCAAAATAGTTTTATATCAGAGAACATAATCTATGATATGTTCATTTGACCTTTATTTCTATTATGTAACTTGGGTATATGAAACCTTATCACCAATGTTAATGCTAAAATGAGCTAGGAACATGTTGTCTAAAGAATTAAATGCATTGATCAACTAATTTGATAGACTATAGAACCATTGTAAAGAATAATACTTTAGGCTTCATGGAAATAGATTGATAAGTAGCTAGTCATTGGGTACATGGTCTAAGCATGTTGTGTAAAAGGCTCTGAAATGTGTCTCTAGATCACCCTTGCCATCATATAGAGTAATCTTGGGTTGAACAAAACCTTATGGAAAGGGTGTAGAAGTAATGTGACATGCCAATCATGTATGAAATAGATAAAAATAGTCTAAATCCTATGTAGGTCTAGAGGTACCTTACTCAAGATGTATCACCTTGGATTGAAGAGATTTTATCTCTTACACAAGGGATACCACATTAGGAGACAAATATGTAGTAGTTCTAGTTGGTGGCATAGAGGTAGGTTGGGCTACTATAGGGGGTTGTTGAGAAATAGTTTCCCTTCTAGTGTCATTTATAACTAGTTTCTCTAGAGGAATGGAAGATTCAACTTTATTATCCTTTTTAATTTCCATGATAGATTGCAAGATAAGAGTATGATATTTGGGCCAGTCTTGGAGTCTTTCTTGAAAACTTTGTAGGATCAAATATTTATTGAGGACAATGTCATTATCAATAATTGGTGGAAGTGGATTAGTAGTCCAATGTGGTGGAGCATGAGCATCGATGTGTACATCATCATTGCTATTTTCATACTACTCATTATTAGAGTTATCTTTATTGAAGTTATTGTAATTTGGATGTGTAGAATCTATAGCAAGAACCTAAGTTGGTTGTCTATCCATGGCATATGGTTAAGTTTCTATAATTTGGGTGAATTCAAGAGGATTTCCACTAAGTCTTACACTTCATCTTGAAGGAAGATATCCAAGAAACTTAGGTGGTATAAGGAGAACAACTTGGATAATAGTATAAAATATTAAATGGATATAATCTAAACAAAGAATTAGAATATGCATAAAAAGGATACAAAGTTCACACAAACATATAAGGTGATACCTCAAGAAGCAATGAGACCTAGTATATGCAATTAGGGTTTGAAAGAGGATTATTTGAAAAATTAATGTGAAGTTTTGAAATTTAAATTGAATTTCTAAGTTAATTATGCAAACAAAAAATTATAAATTTATTAGAAAAATTGTGATTTAGAGAGACCTAGTATATACAACTAGGGTTTTGAAAAATAATATTTTTTAAAAATTACTATTGAAATTTGAGGTGAATTTATGATTTTAATTTTCTAATAAAAAATTAGAAAATTATTGGGAAAATATTGAGACCTTATATGGACAACTAGTGTTCACAAGAAAATTATTTTAAAATTACTACAAGATATTAAAATTTAATGCTAATTTCTAATTTTATTATGTACGTAACCAAAATAAAAAAAAGGAAATATTTGTAGGAAATTTACCCTAGGGTTTCTAGGGTTTTTATGTGTAAATGAAGTAAGTCAGGTTCACCAAATGATTTAATAATTTTGGGAATATTGGTGTATTATTCTTAATTTAGTTAAAGGGTTTAAGTAGTAAAATTAGTAAATAAATATGAAATAATTAAGCTACTAATTTATTTAAATTAATTACAATTTAGAATTTTCTAAAACTAGTAATGAGAGGGAGAAAATCAAACCTAGCTAGAAACTGGCTGATATAGATGAGACAAGGCCTGATACTCATCATGCAGGATTGGGACATTGTCATAAACTAAGATCTAAACTTAATTTTTTGATTGGATAGGAAAATTAGAACTAGACATGAGTGTTACCATTGCTATAGTCCACCTCTACCATTATTGTTCTGAGGATGTGATATTTTTTGGGTTTTGTTCATTATGTCTATGTGACCCTATCTATAAAGTTTTAGTAGTTAAAAGTCTATAGAACTCCTTGTCGAGTAGACTTTATCTTCATTTATAGGACTCATTGTATAGTATACTTTCTCTTCAAACCCTATGTTTCATTATATTTTTACCAATTTTGAGAAAGAGGGGGGGTTAGTGTGTGTATAATTCTCTAACGTGGATCCACACCCTTTATGTGGGTACATTGCCTACATACCAATACTCCAAAGAGGGATCAACCCATATATAGCTCTCCTACTTGATGTGTTTTGTGAAATTGAGTGTATGAAGATGTAGAATCATAAACTAGATGTTCTTGAGATGGCTAAGGACTAGTGTAAGGATTTGAATAAGCTTGTAAGTGTATTGGCTGGCTATATGTAGAGAATAGGGAATATTGCCTAAGTAGTCTTGCTTGTATTCTTGCTTAGTGATAATTGGAAACCCTCTTTGAATGATCTTTGAATGAGCTTATATAGGGATCTATTGGTCATGGGTTTAATGTACTCATGTTAGGCCGACAAGGAGAAGGATTGGGAACTAGAATAAATTGACCATTGGGTCCAGAAATAGACTTAGCCAAGAGCACCAAAAGTGGATTAGAGGTACACTAATTCTATATTCATAGTTTGGTGCTATTTTATTGAGTAGGCAAGACCAAGGGGATGGATCTATCATGGAAAGAGGGGTTTAACTCGACTAAAATAAAGTATAAAAGGCTGCAAATCATGGGGAATCAATGAAGAGATACCTATGAGGGTCATGAGGCAATCAAGAGGGACATAAGAGTTGGGTGTCATTAGCCATGCTCAAGTTACCAATTTTCATATTTTACATGACTACAGTGGCTTGTCTTAGAGATTAAGCCCCTATAGTATAGTGCACATGAAATTTTTTATATATCTCATGTATTGAATCATAGATAACACCTATAAATCAATTATAAATATATTTTAAACAATATTTCCCTATTCATATAGAATCACACCCAATTATAATCAAAATAGGTAGAAAAAATCACTTTCATAATTTATCAGTCTTAGGAAGTACATAATAGTTAGTAATTATTTTATGGTCTCAATTTCCATAAAATACTTATATTTTCCCAATTTTGGTAAATCATGAATGGCATATGGTCTTAGTTTTTCACATAGGGTTTTTTATCAGAATCTCAATTTTTATTATTCAACCTTAGATTCCATATACATCCAGATATCAAATTGATAGCATGTGCGCAACATATGACTTCCCCCTTTATCATGTTTACCCTAGTTTCATATATGTAATGAAAATTATTGTCATCATGTATGAATTATACACTAGACCCAAATTATAATAACTTTTAAACTAGTTTTCACCATAAATTATCATTATTCTATTTGTAGTAGTTAGTTAATAATTTTTGTATTATTGTTTTCACTAGAAGAATTTATTATAATTCATAAAATGATTACAAAATACACTAATTTAATACATAATTATGGAGTTAATCACAAATTTAATTCTTAATAACACTCTCCAAATCAATGAGGTTTGGTTTATTTACAGTTGAATACAAAATTCTTAATGTTAAATGAAATCTCCAAGGGTACTACCCTCCACAGTCACTAGTTTTGCACCAAAAAACACAATGGTTCATATACGCAATAATTTGTTTACATTATATATATATATATATATATATAAAATACCTTTTACTTATCAATTTTCATCTTCAGTGATGATTGATTTTAAATGTTTGATTATAGATTCATGTGAAATAGAGTTCATTATTGTGGCCTACATTTAAGACTATATTTCAAAAGTAAGTTTAGGTATTCAATTTTCATTTTAATCAAGTAATTTTATTTTCATGTATTACTAGAATAAAATGGAGTAAAATTTTTGCACATAATTTAACATTTAAGCTAAAACAATGCACTTGTGACCACCCTTTTGACATACTTAGCTCATGACTTATTTCATGACCTTTTGATAACTTTCCTTCATTTTACATGTGGATGACCCATTAATATAAGAAAAACAATGACATGATAATGTCCCTATTTATTATTAAAAATATGTTAGTCTCACCCATAAACTATTCATTATACCTAGATCAATTGTTTTTTTTACTTAAATAACAAAACCCTAATTGAACATCAGTACACTACTCTCTTATCCAAATCCATCAATCTTTTCCTCCCATAAAATAATGACTAATTTAAAAAATTTAAATTCATGAAATGGTTAGCCTATAATTTTAGGTATCCCTATTTGAAGTATTTCCAAAAATATCACTATAAAACTACATTTCAAACCATTTTTAACAAAATAGGCCTCCATACTTAAAAGAACCATAATTATTATTCCACATTGAGATAGAATTCTAGATTTATCCCAATTATGATTACATATATCCATAATATACTTGACCTAAATTTTTAATATACTTCTAAGGTCAGAAGTTAAAGTTGAAGCACTTTATCACAATAGGATTGCACTAGCATCTAAAAATTTTCACCAATATTTCACACACACCACCATAGCATGGGGGAACCAAATGTAATTTGATACTTATTTAGAGTAATGTTATGTAGGAAAAAATAGAAATAGGGGTGTTGAGGTCAAGCACAAATTCAACAAATGCAACATGTTTACCCTATGATTGCATTTTTCCTCTTGATATATTTAACTAGGGTTTTAATTGAAGGATAGTACATAGAGTGGTTTTTTCACTATATTAGAAGCTCCCACATAGTTCACAAAAAAATAGGTAAAAGTGAATGTCATCTAAAAAAATTATATCTTTTCTACTATTAGCAACCCAAGTCACACTGTTTGAAATATATTGTTTAGTTCTCCTTAAAAATTAGACTAACACTGGATTGGTCTATAGGTTGTGGGTAACCTATATCTATACCAAACCTATATATTATGAGGCTATCTCCTTTGATGTCTTAGATTTTAATCCTTTCTGTAAATATATTTTTATTTGGGGGTAAAAAGAGTTAGAAAGATAACTTAAAGGGAAAACTTATAGTAGTGACGATGATGAAACTAAATGATTCATCCACTCAATCTTGTACTCATAACAACACTAATGAACCAAAAATGTAATAAATCATTATATAAAAAAATATTAAGGAACAAATGTTTCATATGAAGTTCTTGATGGATGATTATAACTTGGAGGTGAAGGGAAAGAGGCCTATCTTGAGGCACTTTCAACTAGATTACACTCCAAACATGATCACCAAAGTTTGACAATTCAAAAAACTTGCATAAGACAATTAATCAACATATATGTGTGACAAGGAGATGTTAATAAAATATTTATACCACTTATACTCATTTGAATAATAATAAACACACTATAAGCTAAGAATGGAGAAGTTACAATGTGTTTATGCTTGTTTAGATGTGTATAATGGTATACATCTTTCCTTAACATGTCTTTGTCACACCTATATGTTTATTATTTCTCTTATGCAGGTTGTGTGAAGTGTAAAACTTTAGTGATCATGTTTGGAGTGTAATATGGTTGAAAGTACCTCAATATAGGCCTCTCTCCCTTCATCTCCAAGTTATAAACATCCATCAAGACCTTCATATTAAACATTGTTGAGTTAATGATTGTCATTGATGACCTTTTTATTCTATCATCATTATTATATATATATTTGACTGATTCAACCTTATGATGAAGTATGATACACCTTTATTTTGTCAAATAACTCTTGTAATTTTCCACTTAAGGGTCAATTATGCATGGATTACCACTTAAGTATTAGTTATTCATGGATTGACACTTAAGGATTATTTATGTGGTATTATCACTCTATATTAACTCATTAATTAGCTTCCCTACACCATTCTCAACTTTACATGATTGACCAAGTAGATCTACTAGGCTAATTAGGCCTAGTAGCCCAAGTCTTAGTACTTGATGGCTAGGAAATATTGCATGAAACATTGAGAACCTATTAAAAAGTTATTTTTAGACCTGAATTAATGTCTCAAATCATAACATAGGTCTCTTTGAGTAGTTTTCAGCTGAAAACTTGTCAAACCAGGTGAATAGGTCACCTTGTCCTTCACTCCTATAGACTAGTCGATTAGAACAGACTTGCAGAGGAACTTAAAATCAATTTTTTGTACATAAAATCCATTAATAAGGTGAAACAATTTACAAAAAACATATTCAATTATTCTCATCATCTTAAACTTCCTTTTACCTCTTTTTTTGCTCTTCCCCCCTAAAAAAATAGTATTTTTTGATAGTTTTGTACAATTTTTTACAACATGATACCATGGATAATACCCTATCTAATTTTACTTCATTATATAAGTTCTAGTTACGTGATTTCAATCTATTTTTATGAAAGAATATTCACTTTTCTCAAGACTGGTCTGTAGTAGGGTTTAGGTAGAGTTTCGAAGGTCCAGCATCTTAATGATGGTTCATAAAATATAGAACTCCAAATAAAAACTTCTTACCATGGATATTTAATCCATATACCCCTTAAATTTTATTTATAATATTTGGTTCCCATGTAAAGTGTGTTTCAATATACGTATGCAGAGAAGTAGGCTTGTTGTCTTTTACATGTATTTTGGACTTGCTTATAGTCTTAGCAATGGTTCATAAACTGATGTACCCCTCAAAAAATTTCAATATTCCATGTATTTCAAGTACATATGGTTCATAAAATATTTATAATATAATTTCTTCTAATTCCCTTGGTGATTAAATATATGATCATCCAAACAGGGCACTCGAACTGACTATGTACACTATGGAGTTTAAATAGGGTCTTAAGACTATATTGACCTTCTCATTTCATTTATAATTCTTTAAAAATACTTCAAAAGACTTTAAAAAATATATTACACCCATAAAAGTGTCAAAATCACCTATAGGAATCTAAAGGTGTCTCAAGCGTGGTATAGGCCTCTTAGGCCTAAAATAGGCTTTTAGGCCTAATTGGTCTAATACTAAATGTTGAGGGTTGTGTTTATTATAAATTATTTGAGATACTCAACATAAATATAATAAATTTATTCTCACCTATAACAACTACCCTTACCACTCAAAAAACCATTCTATCTCCATTATCTAATGATTGTGCCTATAGATAGCACTGTTAAGACTATGTGTTTAGGAAGACAAAGGTATACATGATATTTATCATTCAAATGCAAATTTTATATAGTTTAAAATTATAAAACATATTTACAAGGCCAACCAAACCCTTAGGTCCAAACTATCCTTCAATTATGTCCCTGCATACCCCATACAATTGGCTTAGGGTTTAGGAATTACTAGGCCTCAATAGCCCCAAGATTGATTTTAGTGTTTTTTAAGCCTAAAAATGAGGTTTTTAAATCTTTAAAACATTATTAATTATTTAATTATATGTTTTAACCTTTTAAATAATCAAAACTATGCATATATATTCAACCTCCACATTTAGGCCTATTTAGGTCTGTCTCTTTATTTAGCCCTCAAAGGCATTTTGTCTTGAAAACTGACTGTGTTCAATCCTAGAAATAATATTAAGTAACTAACATGATATTTTAATTTCTTAAAATCCCTTGATGAAGTTTAATCTATCTATCTCATCTTCAAACATTCAATTGTGCACCTAGTCTCATTATAGACTACAAGCAGACTAGGGTAGTTTTGAGATAGAACAATGGATATCTCCACTAAATATATAACCTTTAGGATAATATTAACTCCCTAAAATATTTACCATGACCATATTTACTAATTTTTAAGGTGTGACTACATCTTTAAATGCTTAAAAATCATAAATGCCCTCAAAGATTGGTTTGTAGGCATTAACTATGTGTAGGCTCTCTTAGATTTCAATAGACTTAGGCCATTTTATGATCATTTTTATGTTTATAAGAAGGTTTATTATTGTTTTATTTGTGTTAAAACCCTATATGCATCATATTAAAATTAAATCCATTCCCTTAACATGCCAACAATTCTCTTTCTCTTATATTGCAAATGAGAGATCTTTTAAGAAAAGTATATTGTAGTTCACTTTTTACTATGTTTTATGTATTAGGAAAATTTAACATGATAATTAGGTTTTATACAGTAATTTATATGTGTTTTAGGTTCTATATATGCTTAAACTATCTCTTGTATCTTTATTTCAACACTTTTGACCTACAATCTTACCCATTGTGTACAGTACAATACTTAAAACCTGTAGGTTGACTTAGGAAATGGTGACTATTTTATTTATGTTTATGGAACCTTTTATAGTCATTTAAATGGTTTAAACTTTATTATTATAATTTATCAATTCAAAACACCTCATCATATTCATACACCACAATTTCACCTTTCATTCTTGGTCAAAACTGAGTTTTACTCCACATGATTATATGACTCCATAGGTTGGTTATAGGTGGAAATTGCATTTTTGGCTATGAGAGAGGTGAGTTTCCCCATGTAGGTGTTCTAATAATTTGAAATGTTACTCTCACCTTTATAATGTGTTTATAAACTTCACTCATCCACCAACCACCTTTGAGTAATAATATCCATCTCACACCTCTAAGTGATCCAAATAGGAATCATTGTAGGTGTGCATATTTAAGCCTTGTATGCGATAATAGGTTGATTATAACATGAGGTGAGATATAAATGATATAAACTTGAAAATTTTACCAATCATCTTGAAACCATCTCATCATTAATTTTTCTAAAAATCTAGACCTTGATCTCACTTTAAGAAACTTAGTCATCATGAAGTTCCAAACCCTATTGTATAGAATGAGACAATTCCGAGTATAGTACATAGGGTGGATGCCTTAAGAAAATTTAATGATAATCACCTAGTAATTTTAATTTTCTCAAAGAACATATTAATAATTCATCCAGTCATAACTTTTCCTTCAATGGACTCTTTTATCATAATTTGAACTGACTTCATGATGACTATTGTACATAGTCATTAGATTGTGTGTATGGATTGAAGGAAGATGGGAGTTTGGTATTAATAGGCCAATAGTTGTTCCAAGAATCTCATTTACTCTCCATAATCAACAAATTTATTGGATAAACCTCATCTATCCATAAGATATTTTAATATTAATGAGAACAATAAAAGGTTCGCTACCCTAAACAATACAAAAATATCTTAATCTCTCCAAAAAAGTGATTTATAATGATTATGACTATAATTAGTGATCTTAAATAAGTGTTTTCCTCCATGATTTCAATTATTACTTATTATGTGGTTAATTTGACATGGATTGGTTTTCTTTGACCCCTTGTTTATCCTAAAACAAATCCATTACTTTATCAAACCTCTACTTGATCATGACTACTTTAGGCTTAATTTGAATTTCAAGCATATAAGGTTTTATTGACTTCAACTTGTCTTCTCATGGAGTGATTTTGGAATTTATGAACACTTCTCCTTCATAAATCCTATTTCAACCTACACTTCGAAAACATGGTTGTAGATGGACTTTTAGTGTTGTGTATGTACTAAGAGGACTGTCACTCTACCTTCATTGGATTAATAATACCTCTTAACAACCAACCAAATCATCTTGGTACCTTGAAGATTATTCTCAAAAAACTCTAATGACCTATTTCACTCAAAAATCAAGAATTTCATGTCATATAGAGGCTTAACTATTCATACAAGCTATTTGCATTTTGACTATGGATGTAGATGAAGATTTACTTCTTTTAGTAGAGTTCTAGGTTATATAACTCATCTCCAAGACCATGATGATCCTTAATATCATTGAAATATACCAAAATAGTGGATCCATGAGGTGGATGAATAGGTAATGATAGGTGTATGTAATGATAATGGAAATATGAAACTAAGAATGGAGTGATAAGTTCACAACTATGGTTGAATGGCAAGGATAAGGCTATAAAGGTGAAATGAAACATAGGGAATGAAAAGACTCATGAATATAATTTTAATACCATACTTAAGGGTCCAAGGTGAACATAAGTATATGAATCAATAAGTTATAATAGTTTGGAGGATCTCAAAGATCCACACACAATGAAACAAGAAACCTAGGATTATACAAACAACCTTAACATATGCTAAAATAACTTAACATATGATAAAATAAGAGTGTGAGGGTGTTTAAAAACTAATTGGTGATCTCTATGGTATGAATCTTGATGAAAAGTTTTATAAACATAAAGAGATAACATATGTACAAGGATGAGACCTCTCATACAATCACTAAATTTGTTTGACATCCTGAAACCACCATTAACTATACAACCATCCTTTAAACTACCTATAGATTGTATATTTGGTAGATTATTCTTTCTTTAGATCCATAAACCTAAAACATGTGAGATGAGGTTATAGAATGATATAGGAAAGTGGATTAAACTCTTGAAAATCTCTCTAAACTTTCATATTTTTTCACCATGCTCAAAAGAAGAGAAAACAAGGAAAATAGGTTGCTTGCCTAAATTAAAAATCCATTGTGAGTACCTTAAATTGTAAAGGATTTTTCATTAAATAGAGAGATCCAAACTAAAAACTAATTCATAAATATATAATCTATCTAAGTTCCCTTCCTTTAACCAAAATTCCATATCTTGATATTCTATCTCATGGCCATACCATCTAAAAACTTGAAAGGCTCTCTCAAGCTACAAAGTATATCGGTGGTGTTTGAGAATTGGTTTTGAGCTTGTACAGATCATTCTTTCCATGAAACTCCATTAAAACACATATCATGAATCCATATACAACCTCCTAATCTCCACTATATATAAAATTCCCTACAAATTCACACTTTATGCATGAAAGACATGAAAATACACTTTCTCCTGCATTTTTTCCACACTTTAATTTATGAACTACCAATTTAGGGAAACATGAGGAAGAGTGTGATTCAAATGGAATATTAAAATATGTAATGTCTTTTGAGATAAAAAGGAGGCATATTTCACATGTGGTAACTCTTTGGAGGCCAAACTACACTTTAGACTTGTAGAGGAGATATTTATAAAGCATAATACATTTGACTTAAAGTAATTACATGACTATGGAGATGATTAAAGGTATTATGAAGGGTTTAGTGTATTTTTGACTTAAAATTTATCATTTAAATACCCAAAACCACTCTTTTAGGAATTATACATAGATTCATAAGGAGAATTGTCAATGAGTATCATAAAGAGTACCTTATAGGATTTTTAAAAGGATTAAATGAGGATTTTATATGTTTTCATCACACCTTTAAAGCTTATAATTCATTTCATACTTGAATATACCAAACATAGAAAATAAAATCATAGTGAGTTATCAGCTACCACCTCTCATACATCTCTATCAAGGCACTTTAGATCACAAGACCACTTCAATTCTTTGTCAGTACACTCAAACATACTCAAACACCATGAAGATAATAATCACTAGTTGAAATTGAGGCATGACATGATAAGACATTGAAACATAATCAATTCAGGTGACAATCAATGAACTCTATGATGGTCAAGCACATCACCTAAGGACCAAGGACATATGATGATCATAATAAGGCTTAATGACATCTCTAGGAGTGTTGAATGACTTCAAAAGATATCTTAGGAGACATCATGACTCAAGATAGCACCATGTAGAGTATTAAGTGGATGTAATGAAAATTTTTAGTTATAGGGGTTGGTATTTTCCCTTAGAAGGCCAAATTTCCAACATTTCTGGTGACTCATAGGGGTTGACTAGCCTAATGGTTAAGGCAACCCTCTGAATTTTTATCATAATGATGGTTTTGAAACATAACAATATGGTTTTGATGACTACCTTAGACTTTCAAATATATTTTGTACTTTGCGACACCTCTTATGATTACAACAAATAAAAATACTCAATAGAAATAACACAAGAAGTACACTTAAACTAACAAACACATCTAACCTAATGAAAAACAATAAGATAAGACAACAAAACAACAAGGTAACAAACTACACTAGTGCTAAACATTTATTGAAACAAGACAAAATAAATTAAAAAAATAACCTAAAGTCAAAATATTTCCTCTAGGGTCAAATGTAAAACTTGATTAACCACTATGGCACTAGGAATTATGATTTCCATATCCTAATAGGTCCCACTTGTATTTACGAGCATTAGCATAGTCATGGCCTCTTGAGAAATAATATGGGCCCTATAGTTCAACTTTCAAGTGCATGGATTGTTTATGTTAGTCCAAAACCCAATCATACTCCTCCCATATCTATATTTCAAGTATCAATAGTATCAATTTTATCTTAGTGATAAGTTATCGATGGTCATGTTGGATAGCTTTTAGTGTCTCTTGTGTTATGGTTGTAAGGATGGCTTATATGAGAGATTCATATTATTTCATGACTTCTTAAGGCCATTTTAGATCATTTCCACCTTCAAAGAGTGAAGAGATATCTGAATATGGAGTGAAGAGTTGATAACATTGATTGAAAAGCTCATATAAGTCATCTTATAATAAGATATCTTCTTGGATTGGATTTCTTGGAGAGCTAACTCCTTACTTGATGGAACTACTTCTCTCAACCTAAAATGAATCACCTTTAAGTAAATATTAACCTAAATTGATTATATCTGTGATGTCCCTTACTTAGGGCCTCTTTTTGTCTCTACACAACTCTAATATATAGCATAGAAAGCTCTGATACCACTGTGATATCCCCTTCAAACAGGGAATATAGCAACACAAAAACTTTGAACAAAGATACAATTTTGAGAATAAATTCAAATAAACAAATAAACCACAGTATAGTCTCTTAACTAGCAAATCAATGATCATATTATTCATCCAAATGATTACAATATAAATCCTCTATCATACATATAAAGTAATACAAATATCATCTCAAAACCCTGGTCTTTTGCAAATCTGGAAATAAACCTAAATCTGGAACGGCTCAGGTTGCTGTGTAAAAACACAGTCACCGTCGTCAGTAATACTGCCACTATCGGTGGCTAATACTACCGTCATCGATAATACTGCCATCGTTGGTAGAAAATATTGCCCTCTTCGGTAGATAATACTTTCGTCGTCAGTAGCTAGTGGATCTGTACGGACTTCGTACGGCCTCCAATAAATCACAACCTATCTGTTGGACCCCTGATCTGAAGGTATATGGCTCTAATACAGAAGATCTCTATCTGTATAAATTATTGAATCAAAACATAAAGAAATAAATACTTGGAATATCTGTAATAACTTCTGTGTGAAGTTATCTCTCAACCCTGTAAATTTTATGATAACTTCTATATGAAGCTATCTCTCAATTTGGCAATAAATCAGCTGATATATCACAGCCTCTAAATCACACACAATGAAGAGTTGACGTTCTCCACTACAATGGAATCCTGGAACCCTTGGCTTAGTCTTCACAGAAGAATTTCTTCAAAATCAATATCAATAATCAATGCATGAATCAATAATGGCTTCCATGAGAAACCCTTATACCCTCAAAAAGATATGCTTGCCCTAATTAGGGTTTTTTAAATTAGAATTAGGGTTTCTAATTAAAAATAGGCTAAATAATTAATATTTGATTAAATCAATCAAATACTAATATCTCCCTCAATACATGTCAGATCCTCGAACCATTCGAAACTGGTGAACCAGGGAGTGATTCTGCACATGACCATACAAAAATAAAGGCACTCTACTGCATGTCAAATATCCCTAAATAATAGGAGCTCCAGCCCAATGTGTCTGAAATACCCTGAATGAAAACCAAATGTAGAAATTCTGTGAATCAAAGTCAAGCCAAGCTCCATTATGACCCCCTATCCATCCTATTAGCCTACAAAGGTCATATAATAGGCTAATAATAGGCTCTGATACCAACTGTAATATCCCTTCGAATATCAAAACAAAAGCTCTGAATTGCTTATCTAAATTTCTGCAAAATATCTTCAATTAGATAAATAAATCATAGTATAAACTCTTATTTATTTGCTCATAAGCTTACAATAGAGATCCTCTATCAAGTATACAAAGAATACTAAAAGTATGGCCTGAATAGCCTGAATATTCTGCAAACTGGGCAAGAAAACTGATTCTGGTTCATCTCAGCCTACTGTGTAAAAAACACAGTCGCTGACGTCAGTTATGCTGCCATCATCGGTCGACCTGTAGTCGCTAACTTGCCGACGTCGGTGATATGTCATCTGATGTCGGTCTCTGTTCATCGATGTCGGTGCCTGAACTTTCTGTAGATGCGTACGGATTTTCACGAATTTGTACGGAAGTCGTACGACCGCTAATATTACCCAACCTGTATGCTTGATCCTGATCTATAGAATTATGGGCTAACACAAAAGATCTATATCTGGATCATTCTTGAATCAAAACCCAAAAATAATGAAAATACCTGTAAACCCTTGTGATAGCTTCTGAGTGAAGTTATCTCTCAAATACCTGTAATACTATGATAACTTCTGGGTGAAGTTATCTCTTAATTTTGCAATAGATCAGCTGATCTTTCACAACCTCTGAATCGCACACAATGAAGAGTTGATGTTATTCAATGCAATTGGAATCCTAGAACCCTTGGCTCAGTCTTCACAGAAGAATTTCTTAACAAGAATCAATATCAAAAATAATCATGAATACAAACTCTCTCCCATGAGAGATTCTTATACACCTCCAAAGGTGTGCTTGCTAAAATTAGATTCCCTTAAATTAGACTGGGGCTTCCTTAATTTAGAACTAGGGTCTTAAAATTAGACCAATTCTTAAATTAGAATGAGGATCCTAAAATTAGACCCAATAATAAATAATTAATAATTAATAATTAATAATTAATAATTAATTAATAATTAATAATTAATAATTAATAATTAATAATTAATAATTAATAATTAATAATTAATAATTAATAATTAATTAATAATTAATAATTAATAATTAATTAAAATTGGACCAAATAATTAATATTTGATTAAATCAATCAAATATTAATATCTCCTTTAATTCATGTTCGTACAGATCCACTAGCTACTGACGACGGTAGTATTATCTACCGACGATGGCAATATTTTCTACCGACGACGGCAGTATTACCGATGACAGTAGTATTAGCCACCGACAGTGGCAGTATTACCGATGACGGTGACTGTGTTTTTACACAGCAACCCGAGCCGTTCCAGATTTAGGTTTATTTCCAAATTTGCAAAAGACCAGGGTTTTGAGATGATATTTGTATTACTTTATATGTATGACAGAGGATTTCTATTGTAATCATCTGGATGAATAATATGATCATTGATTTGCCAGTTAAGAGACTATACTGTGGTTTATTTGTTTATTTGAATTTATTCTCAAAATTGTATCTTTGTTCAGAGTTTTTGTGTTGCTATATTCCCTATTTGAAGGGGATATCACAGTGGTATCAGAGCTTTATTTGCTATATATTAGAGTTGTGTAGAGACAAAAAGAGGCCCTAAGTAAGGGACATCACAGGAATCAAAACATAAAGAAATAAATACCTGGAATATCTGTAATAACTTCTGTGATATTTGTAATTTATAATTTGTGATTTGTAATTTGCGATACCTGGAATATCTGTAATTTGTCTTCAAATGTAGGATCTGAAAGAGTTTCATTCATCCTCCTCTGGGTTTCAACCAACTGGTTCAAACTTTGTTTCAGCTTCTTCATATCCTTGTCCCACTATTTCTGAGTACTTGAAGTCATCATGATACTTCACTGATTCAATCTACCCAAACTACCCAACAGGATGGCAAGACATTAGCTCTAATACCACTATGATGTCCCTTACTTAGGGCCTCTTTTTGTCTCTACACAACTCTAATATATAGCAAATAAAGCTCTGATACCACTGTGATATCCCCTTCAAACAGGGAATATAACAACACAAAAACTCTGAACAAAGATACAATTTTGAGAATAAATTCAAATAAACAAATAAACCACAGTATAGTCTCTTAACTGGCAAATCAATGATCATATTATTCATCCAGATGATTACAATATAAATCCTCTGTCATACATATAAAGTAATACAAATATCATCTCAAAACCCTGGTCTTTTGCAAATCTAGAAATAAACCTAAATCTGGAATGGCTCGGGTTGCTGTGTAAAAACACAGTCACCATCGTCGGTAATACTGCCGCTGTTGATGGCTAATACTACCATCATCGGTTATACTGCCGTCGTCGGTAGAAAATATTGCCATCG
Organism: Torreya grandis; assembly: GCA_037957365.1. Lineage (NCBI taxonomy): Eukaryota > Viridiplantae > Streptophyta > Pinopsida > Cupressales > Taxaceae > Torreya > Torreya grandis. The sequence continues at coordinate 622,727 of JARHVA010006490.1, read as the reverse complement.
TCGGTAGATAATACTACCGTTGTCGGTAGCTAATGGATCTGTATGGACCTGTACAGACTTCGTACGGCCTCCAATAAATCACAACCTGTCTGTTGGACCCCTGATCTGAAGGTATATGGCTCTAATACAGAAGATCTCTATCTGTATAAATTATTGAATCAAAACATAAAGAAATAAATACCTAGAATATATGTAATAACTTCTGTGTGAAGTTATCTCTCAACCCTGTAAATTCTGTGATAACTTCTATATGAAGCTATCTCTCAATTTAGCAATAAATTAGCTGATATCTCACAGCCTCTAAATCACACACAATGAAGAGTTGACGTTCTCCACTGTAATGGAATCCTGAAACCTTTGGCTCAGTCTTCACAGAAGAATTTCTTCAAAATCAATATCAATAATCAATGCATGAATCAATAATGGCCTCCATGAGAAACCCTTATACCCTCAAAAAGATATGCTTGCCCTAATTAGGGTTTCTTAAATTAGAATTAGGGTTTCTAATTAAAAATAGGCTAAATAATTAATATTTGATTAAATCAATCAAATATTAATATCTCCCTCAATACATGTCGGATCCTCGAACCGTTCGAAGCTGGTGAACCAGGGAGTGATTTCGCACATGACCATACCAAAATAAAGGCACTCTACTGCATGTCAAATATCCCTAAATAATAGGAGCTCAGGCCCAATGTGTCTGAAATAACCTGAATGAAAACCAAATGTAGAAATTCTATGAATCAAAGTCAAGCCAAGCTCCATTATGACCCTCTATCCATCCTATTAGCCTACGAAGGTCGTATAATAGGCTAATCATCAAGTCTGTCAATGTCCACAAAAAAGGGGACATGACAATATCAAACAATTCCATTGATTATTTCTCACCAAGATCAAGTGTTATTCGACTTTCTTCAATTTGAATAGTAAAATATGTAGGAACAAGCATATCACCATTTAAAATATCACTTTCTTGATTATGATCATGAGGTTGAAAGTTATTTCATCCTCAACATCAAATTTATGATTTATCATGCTCTCAAATACCCCTTGTTCCTCATATTAATTGGATATCCTACACTTGTCTATTATATTTATTACAAGTTGTTGTGAATTGGCATGATCATCTACCATGTGATCAAGGAGTTCTTGGGAACCATCTTCCTCTTATACAATTAGAGTGTCTTCCTCTTATATCTCATATTGTTCTTGTATGTAATTTTTCATCTCAACAACCTCTTTTAACTCATCCTCTTTTTCATTATTAAATATTGAATCATGCCTTAATGGTGATCTCCTCTTCTTGCTCGCTCAAATCATTCTAATATTATATCACCTCAATTGAATATTATTTATTTATCTTAAAAATTAGAGGTTAATTTTCAATAATTATCATGGTGGAAACTTTTAAAATCTCAATAATATGAGACAAATACAAAGGTGTTGTCATAAATTCTTTATTCTACTCATGGGGTTGTTCAACTTTGATAACCATCACTTCCTCTTTCTATTACATTTATCCTTGAATATAATCACATGAGTGGAAGGCCTTGGGATATTGAGGAGTGAGAGGTGGGGTATGAATGATCTAATGTTTTCCCTTTAATTCAACACATGGGATTATGTTTGACTACTCTTCTCTCTCCCTTGACTGTTGGAATTGTTTTCAAGTTAAAAACATGGGTTTAGGAGCTTCTTGCATTGTAGGTATTACAGCTTGGAAAATGAAGGGATGAACTTCCTATTGGAATGGGATTGTAATCCAAGGATATTATCATGGGGTAGTATGAGGTAGAGACTCATGAATTTTTTTTCATGATTTTTATTATTTCAAGGTTAATATTTCATTATCAATGATTTGGCTCATACTCTTCATCTCCTACAACTCATAATAAAAATTATATGTGTCTTGGAAGGGTGGTTGGTGAGGGAAAGAGGGAGAGTAATTTTTGTAAGAATTTTGATCTTGGAATTGATATGGCTCATATGGAGGATAAAAAGATTCATGAAGGGTATCATAAGGTTGTTATGAGCCATGATACTACTAATAGGGTTCAATATAGGATTAGTGATGCTCATCATAAGGTTGATATGGGTGAATGTAGGGATGATAGGGGTCATAATGAGATGGATATGTATCATAGTCTAATAGGAATGGATCATGGGTTTGTTGATAAGGATATGAATGATAACACACTACTTTATAGACTACCATAGCTCATCATAATGCAAATGAAAAGTAAAAAACTATGAAAAAGAATCCTCCTTACCTTAGAGATGATGACCATATGAATTCTTGAAGTTGCTTGTAAAAACCAAGATGTTGAAAATGAGTACTCTAATAGTTAAATTTGGTCCAATCAGGTGTGTTAGAATTATTATAAACCCAAGTTATACCCTTTGAAATAGATTTTTTAGTTCTCTTTCAAACTTAGACTAACATTAGATTGGTCTACAGGGTGTGGGTAAACTAGAGATAGACCAAAACATTATGAGGATAACTCCTATAATGTATCCAATTTGAATCCTTTTAATATATATTTTTCTTTGGGGATGAAAAGAGTTATAAATATAATTTAAATCAAAAACCTCTACTAGTGATGGTGATGCACCTAAATGATTCATCCACTCAATCTTGTACTCATAACAACATTGATGAACTAGAAATGGACTAAAGAATTATCTTTAAAACTCTTAAGAAATAAATTTTTAATATTAAGGTCTTGATGGATGATAATAAATTGGATGTGAAGAGAGAGAGGCCTATTATGAGGCACTTTCAACAAGATTACACTCCAAACATGATCATGAAAGTTTGACAATTCACACAACCTACATAAGATAACTAATAAACATACATTTGTGATAAGGTAATTATAAGAGAATATTTATACAAATTATAAACATTTGATTAAGCATAATCACACTATAAGATAATAATAGATAAGCTACAATAGTTAATTTATTATGTTAAGAGGTCTATCAAGTACAAAACCCAGTACAGTTTCTTCATACCCAAGTGAGGGATCATTTTCAAGGCCATAAGGCTTGAATATATATATATATATATATATATATATATATATATATATATATATATATATATATATATATATATATATATGTGGAAGAGAGAAGAAAAGGTCATCAATGACCATCATTAACTCAACATTACTTAAATTACAACTAGCTACAAGTAGTCCTCAAGAAATATCTCCATGTTTTATGATCTTGCATGATTTATTATCCATTTATATGAGGTATTTGATGATGTATTTGACTGATTCAACCTTTTTCTGAAGCATGTTACACCTTTATTTTACTAAATAACTCTTGTACTTTACCACTTAAGGGCTAGTTATGTATGGATTACAAAGTAAGGATTAGTTATGCATAGATTGAATCTTAAGGATAAGTTATTTGGTGTGATAAATTTGTATTAATTAATTCATCAACATCCCTACACCATTCTCAGCTTTACTTGATTGGCCAAGCACATCTACTCAGCCAATTAGGCCTAGTATCCTAACTCTTAGTACGTGATGGCCATGAAAGCCTACATGAAACCTTAAGAACCTATGAACAAGTGATTTTTAGACCTGAATAAATGTCTCAAATCATAACATAGGTCTCTTTGAGTAGTTTACACCTGAAAACTTTCAAAACTAGGTGACTAGGTCACCTTGTCCTTCACACCTATAGACTGACTAATTAGAAGATAGGTGTAGAGGTACTTACAGTCAATTTATTGGAATCCAATGCCTTGAACATGTGAAAAAAGTTCCAAAAAAACATATTTAATGATTGGCATCATCTTAAACTATCTGTTACATCTCTTTTTTCTCTTTTTTCCTAAACAACACTATTTTATGACAATTCTATATAGTTACATACAACACCATACCATGGTAAATACCCTCTATAAGTTTACTTCATGATCTAGATGCTATTTAGGTGATTTAAAACTATTTGGATGAAATAATATTCACTTTTATCAAGATTGGTTTGTAGTAAGGTTTAAGGGGGTTTGGGGGTCTACCATCTTAATGATGGTTCATAAAGTATGAATATCCAAACTATAACTTCTTACCCTAGATATTTATTCCATATACGCCTTCAAATTTAATAAGAATCTTGGGTTCCCATGCAAAAGGTGTGTCAAGATACACACGCAGAAAAGTAGGCTTGTGGTCTTCTACATACATTTTGGACCTACTTATAGTATTATAAATGGTTAATAAACATGTACCCCTAAAAAAAACTCAATCCTCTATGGATTTAAAGATCATATGGATCCTTAAATGTTGATAAGAGTATTTATTCCAAGTCCCTTGGTGATGAAAGATATGAGCATCCAAACAAGCCACTTGAACTGATTATGTACATTATGGAGTTTGAATAGGGTCTTAGGACTAATTTAACCTTTCCATAGCATTTACACTACTTGAAAAATCATTTAAAAGACCTGAATAAATAAATTACACCCATAAAAGTTTCAAAATTTCTTGGGGGAGTCTAAAGGCGTCTTAGGTGTGATATAGGCCTAAAGTAGGCTTTTAGGCCTAATTAGTCTAATACTTGTTGGAAAGTTGTCAATGATGTCATGGTGATGTAATTTAGGTGTCTAGGTGAGTGGATGAAGTGTCTTTATAGTCTAATTGACAATAAAAAAGTGTGTAATATTCTTATCCTAGTATGATCGAAGTAGGCTGAGTTTATCATCAAAGTTTATCTATTTAGAAATTATTAGGGATGAGTCTGAAGTATTAAGTATGTTCATGAGGTTATATAATAGGTAACAGATGATTAGAGTGATTTTTTTCATAAGTTTAATTTATTTGGTAGTCCATAGTTTTCATCTAGACATTTTGGGTCTAGTGGTAGAAAATCTGAGTAGGCAGTTTGGTGACATCATATCTCACACGTATGAAAGTATCAGGATCATTTTGATCTATGGATAAATTAAAATATGTTATAATATCTTATGAAATAAATATTAGGTCATGTGAATAAGTGTGACAAAATATATTAAAGTACAAATTTTGGCTCCTAGGTATTTTGATAGTGTTCTCCCATAGCCAAATTTGCATGTGGTAAGAAAAGCTGAGTAGGCATTTTGATGGTGTTATATTTTGCACGTGTGAAGGTTTAAAGATAACATGATCATATGTGTTTTTTTTTTTGTTTTTTTTTTAATTTTATATTCACTAAATTTTATTTCATATGATGTATATCATCAAAATATATGCATGTGCAAAGTTGGCCTTCCAGACAGTTCTAGGCATAGTTGGCTCCGTGGTAGAAAAAATTAAAGTGAGTAGATTAATGGTTTTATATCTCACATGTGAAAAGGTTTAAATATAATTTTGATAAATTTTTGTATTCCCCTATTTTATTATATCATATTTTCTAAGTTTTAAATCATGCTAGTTAGCACAACAAAAGTTATTAGGTCTAAAGTTGGTATTCCATGCAGATTGCAATGGTTCCCATACTTAGTCGATTTTGCAAGAGATAAAGATCATGATAAAATGAATATCCAATAATTCATGTGAGATAAAAAAAAATGATATAATGGAATGTATTTATTCAAATATTTCAAATTTATAGTTGGTTAATAGGTTAATGACCGAGTAACTTTCAAAGAGATTGATATAGTGTATTTGTTCCAAGATGTCAGGAAGAAGCAAGAAGATGCCAAGTATTCAAATTTTAAAAATAGGAAGAGGTAATGAATAATATACTTATAAGATCTTATGGTTATTGGGTGTTTGTAAAAATATATATCAATATTACATATTTAGTGAGATGAGTTTAAAGTGTCTAATGCTTAACATAGATAAAGATTGAGCTGCATATAGGAGAGCGACGGAGTGCATTAAGTCGAATAGTCAATATGAATATCCAATGGTGAGAAATGAAAGGTAAAGACAAATAAAATTACAAAAATATCTATTTTTAATATTTGTTAAAGCTATGATTTGGCATGATATGAAGTCAAATTTTCTAAGGTTTAACTATGACCGTTGGCATTTGAATATTTAAATTTAAAAAGGGAAAAACTAGTGATCTATAATTTGCCTATAACTTTTGATCCAAGATGAATTTTTTGGAGTAAAAATTAAAGTTGTATAGGAATTCAAGGCACATTTATTCAATCTAGTTAATATTTTTTAATGTTTGTACAATCAAATATATTTATCTCTAAAGTTGACTCTATGTTTGATTATGTTCTGAAACTAACCCAAGAAGGATGTTTGAGCTTGTGTTGATGTTGTTTAGATGTATCATGATGACTTAGATATTTATGAGTGTTTTATATTCCATTAGGATGATCTATGTGGTATTTATAGTTTTAACCAATTCATATTCACTATGGATAATTTCTAATAATATATTGTGTGTTTGTTCATGGTGTCCTATGTACAAGGCTACTGTGTGAGTAGATTGAGCATACATAGATGTGAGAAAAGATGATTATTAAAACTTGGGGATGTCTAAGAGGATATAATGAGTGAAACCATGTATTTTAAATTATCCCTATGCTATTTTTTATTGATGAAGTTATAAATGGTTTAATAGGTCTCCATAAGACCTATAAGAGTTATAAGGGCCTAATTGAAAGGTGTAGCTGCTTAACGGTGACCCATAGATGCTATTGATGACATATGAAGATTATTTTTGAAGCATGTCTTAATGTGATAGAAATTTTAAAGGTTAATTCAAGTCTAATGGATGACTAATAATCTATTTATCATGAAGTGTGTGTGTGTGTGTGTGTGTGTGTGTGTAAACCAAAGGAGATTGTTTCTAGACTTGTTGGTGTAGAATGAGCATTGAAGCAAAGATGTAGGTAGTGTGTTTTTTGGATTAGTTGATGAGTATAATAGTTTTTTTACTATTTATATGACCTATAGGTCATATTTTTGATGTCATAAAATTTATCTTACAATTTGAGAATATGTTAAGAGGTATGATTTTGCATATGATGACAATTTTAGTGAAGGAGAGAGATTGTGGCATGCCTATATGAGAGGCATGTATGAGATAGAGAGGGAGTTTATGTAGAGTTTATAAAATCATAAATAAATCATCAAGATTTGAATACATTAGTTCTAAGGTGGAGGTGTTCATAGCATAAGAGGGTCTAAAGGACTTGATCTTCCTTAGGGGAAATTTCTCCTTGTGAAATAGGTGTTTCACTAAAGGCCTTAGGTTAGAAGGAATTGACCAAGGTTGTTGATTAGAATGACTTGACCAAAAGGTGGTTAAAAGGTATTTATCATCTTAGGGTTATATGATCATTGTGAAATTGATGTTTCACTAAATCCTGGTTAGAAGGACTCAATCAGTCTCTTGTTTGTAATCTCTTATAGGAAAAGTATTCCATGTGTTGTAGGCTTGAGAGTGGGTTTTATTACCCATGAAGATTTCACATAGCAAATATGTGTTGTGTGTTTTATCTTGTGTATGCATTAAATGAATGATATCACATGTTAATGTTGCTTCATCAACTTGATATATGCTTATTTTTTAATAGTTTGAAAGGATTGGAATTAAAATTGAAATATCTAGGCTCACTGATCAACCCCCCTCTCAGTGTTTGTACCTCTAATAATTTGTATCAAAGCAAGTCCTTTGGTAAAGGATTGACATCTTTAAGGTGATCGAAGGTACAATATGGGTATTCATCGAGGAGGTTTCTCTTATAAGAAAGCATTGATGTTCAGTGGATGTAGTTATGAATTTTAGAGTGTAAGGATAAGTACCTACATCATGTCCTTAGGGTTTGACATTTATAAATCTGTTGTGGATGGCTATTCTACACCTACTATTCCTCTATCTAGTGTTATGGATAAGATTTTTTTTGAGAATATTTCTAAGGTAATTAATTCTATCACTTGTGGTCTATCAAAGACTGAATAAACCAAGGTAATCCATTGTACATATAATAAGGAAATGTGGGATAAATTGAAGAGTAATTATGAAAGAGACTCAAAAGTCAGGTTGGCAAAGTTGTAGACTCACTGAAGATAATTTGAGAGTATCAAAATGAAGGAAGAAGATTATATGACATATTTTCTGCAGAGAGTTGTTGAGATTGTGAACATCATCAGAGGTCTTGGAGAGAACCTTGAAGAGGATAATGTAGTTCAAAAGGTATTAAGGTCTCTTTCTATCAAGTTTGATTCAAAAGTGTCTACTATAGAATAAATTCATGATCTTACTAAGTTGAAGATGGATGAATTGCATGGCATCCTTACTGCATATGAGATGAGGAATAATGATGATATACCACCAAATAAGGAAGCATCATTAAACATAAAAATGAATCCAAAGAAGAAATTTCAAGGTATGAAACCCAAAGAGGATGACACATATGATATTGATAAATATGAACTAATTGATTTATTTACAAGGAAATTTAAAATAAGTTCAAGCAAGTATAAGGGCAAATTACCCTTCAAATGCTTCAATTATGGTGAGATAGGAGTTTTTTCTAACAAGTGCCCTCATAAGCATAAAATTAATGATAATGAAAAGTATGATGAAGACCAAGATGAAGACAATAAGACATATAGTTATGATAAAAGGAATACAATTTTCTGAAAGTATGACAACAAAAATAAGTTCTTCAAGAACAAAAAGAGTCTCTACACCAATAAAGACTACAAATCAACATATGAGAGTGAATATAGTGACTCAGAGTGTGATCATGAATATGATGGACCTATTGAATATGAATCCCTCTTCATGGCTAAGGAAATAAGTTTCTCACATCAATAGGAGTCTACTTGGCGTAATTAATATGATGATGAAGATAAGGTAGACTATGAGACTGCATTGACAAATTCTCTTGAAGAACTAAATATTGAGATGAAGATTAACAAGAAGATGAAGTCTCAAATTAGACTCTAAGGATAAATTTAGTGTGTATGAGGCAAGAATGAATTAAGAAACCAAGGAACATGAAGATATAATCAAGCATCTCAATTTTCAATTGGAAATCCCATCTACAATCTTGAAATCCAAAGAAGATGAATGTTCAAGGTATGTTTTTGAAAATGTGTCTTTAAAAAATGAGTTAGATAAGTATACAAGTAAGGTGAAATAATTTGTGAGATTTGGAAAGATATTAGGTGATCTAGACAATATTATGAATGATTAAAAGCATGTAAGTGATAGAACTAGTCTTGGATATAAAGAAAAACTAGAGAAAGTAACTCAAGGTAAGATGAAGACTAATGTGAACAAGAAAATTCTAACTTTGAAGTCAAATCAGTAGATAAGGAATGAATATACTTGGAGACTAAATACAAATTATATTAGACAACCAAATTCCATGAGGTATGCAATTTCAATGGTTAGTTTTACACATGTAATGAGTTTGGGCATAGAACTAGAGAATCAAATAGACCTCTTAGAAATGTATTTACATGGAACTATGATGGGGGGTTATCATTCAAAATGTGTGAACAATGTTAAGTTATTAACATATATTAATGATGGAAATTTTTTAAAAATTATCCAAATAAGGTAAGGCAAGATACATTTCTTGTAAAAGGTATAGTGTGTTTCAATTGTCAATAGAGAGGTCACATTACTAGATTCTACAAGCAAAGGCCTACAAGATAGAATATGTTTAATCATGCTCCTAGAGTGTAAGAAAGAAAGAAATTTAATTAATTCAATCCAAAGGTGAAAAGTGTAGTCATGATGAGTCTATAGGTACAAGTAATTTATTTTTTATGGTGGAGAAAGCTATAAAAGTTGAAGAGTGCCAAGTGGTCTCATTATTCGCTCATGTTGAGAATGAAGAGACAAAGTTTAAAGAGAAGATAAAGGTGATGGTTGAAGCTAGTTATAAGTTATGTATGAATTCAAATGAACATCTTGTTATTATTGAGAAAATTTCATATAGAGAACATCAGTTGTCTGCACCTAGTGATGAGGTTCCATGTATTGTCAATCCAATCCTATAAGAAAAGGAGAATGTTGTAGTGGTTGAGAATATTGATTCTCTTAAGCCTAAGAAGAAGAATAAGAACTAAAAGTATTATATGACCAAGGAGGAGAAGGAATATGAGGATTTATGGGCAACTCCTAGTTTCATACTATTTTAAGACATTGTGAAGTAGGGTATCTCTGTCTATGCTTCTTAAGAGACTCATTTTAGTGGAGAAGCAAGTGTTATTGTGTATGTAGTGTCTATAAGGTCAGAATGCATGGGTATAGGTGTCTTAATGAGATTGATATAATTTCAAGAATATTTTGATGATTAGAAAAGTCTATGTACTTCTTTGTGATGTGTTTTAGGTAGTTTTGTGTCTTCATGATCCTGTTTGTGCCAATTGAAGATTTTTAAGTGCTCTTAGTTTTAGCTATAGGGTAAGTAGGCCTAAAATGGGTTATAGAAAGTAAAATTTACCAAAGATATGGATGATAAAATTTTTATCTATAAGTGTGTGATGGTTGTCTTCAGGTGTGTAAGAATTTTTAGGAGTGTGTGTTGACTAGAAGGTGTTGTGTTGACCTTGTTTGTTTTGAGATTCTAGGGTTTTGGGATCTAATAAAAAAGTAGTATTCCTTGTGAATTAAGGTACGAGGCTTATTAATAGGTTGAATGGTCCAAATAGGTTTTCAAATAAATATTTATATAGATTTGAAGGTTTTTGTTTTTAAAATTATTCATGTTTTTGTCAAGATGGAAGCCTAATTGGCTAATAAGTTTGTGAAGGAACTATGTTTTAGAGGATGAGATAGGTGATGAAAATTTGTGTGTTTGATGGGGAATATTAGATTGATATAGATATTAATTTTAAATTTTTTAAGGTATGTATACTAATATTTATGGGCTCTATAATTTCCAAGTAGGGCTATAAGGATTCTAGAGAGGCTTAGTGAGAAGAAGGGTGATTGTGTTCAATTTCTCCAAAACAGAAATTTATGAGTATTTCAAGGAGATTTGTTAGGTTGGTGTAGATCATGTTTCCTAATTTTTTAGTGGCATGAAATTATGTTGGTGATCATTGTGGTAGATTGAGATAGAAGGGTAGTAATCATGTGTACTGGTTTTTCATGGTGTGTGGAGATATGAAGATGCTCAAGAGGCATAATGGCTTAGAGATTTTGGGGGAGTACCTATCATATGTTTCTTGGTGAGTTCCATTATATTTTGTGTTCTATATTCATTGATTATAGTGATTGCTTGAAGAAGAGTGTTGGCTTGTAGCAAGAGGAAGTTGTCAAGGTAACAAGAGGTAGGCTAAAGGTAAGGGGGAGTTTATAATATATTTATAACATGGTATTATCTTATTATTAGTATTTTAAGGTATTTAAGATCAGTTTTTTTTCCACTTTTTAATTGTGTTAAAGTGGGACAAAGTTATTATTATGATAGTGTTTGAAGAGAGAGAAGGAAGATGAGATGTATATTATTTTATGATGGGTGTTGACATCAATGACAAAAGAGGAGATTTTTGGAGAGTTTTCAATGATGTCATGGTTATTTCATGGAGGTGTATATTTTAGTGGACGAATTTACTTGATATTCTAAGTGACAATGAAAAAGTGTGCAATATGATTATACTAGTATGTTTAAAGGATGCTTGGTTAATCTTAAGAGTTTGTCTATTTAAAGATGATAAGGGATGAGTCTAAAGTATTGAGCATGTGAAATAAGTTATATCAAAGGTAAAGGATAATTATAGAGATTGTGTGCATAATTTGAATTCATCTGATGGTCCATAAATTTCATCTAGACATTTTAGGTCTAGTGGTAAAAAAATTGAGTAGGCAGTTTAGTGATGTCATATCTCACACATATGAAAGTTTCAAGATTAGATTGATATATGTATTAATTACACTATGAGATAAGATATTATATTATAAATATTAGTTCATGTGATTAATCAAAAAAATATATATGAAAGTGCAAATTTTGGCTTCTAGACATTTTGACATTATTCTCCCATACTTAGCCAAATTTGTATGTGGAAAGAAAAGTTGAGTAAGTAGTTTAATAGTGTTATATTTCACACACATGAAGGTGTTAAGATAAAATTATCATATGGTTTTTTTTAGTTTTTTCTTAGTTTATATGTACTAAATTTTAGGTCATGTGATTAAGCTCATCAAAATATATGCATGTGCAAAGGTGGCCTTCTAGGTAATTCTAGGCATAGTTGGCTCTGTGACAAAAAAATATGAGTGAACGAATTAATGGTGTTATATATTACACATGTGATGGTTTTAAGAGAAATTTGATAGATGGATGTATTCCCCTATGTGAGGAGATCATATTTTCTATGTTTTATGTCATGTGACTTAGTGAAACAAAATTTATTAAGGTCTAAAGTTGGCCTTCTAGGCAAAATGAAATGGTTCCCATAGTCAATTTTTCAAGAGATAAAGATCATAATCAAATGAATATATAATATTTTTAAATAGATAATATAGATTTATCTAACAACACATATATATTCAAATAGGTCAAAGTGATAGTTGGTTAACATGTTAAAGACTGAGCAACTTTTGAAGAGATCGACGGACCATGTTTGTTCTAGGATGTCAGGAAGAAGTGAGATGATGCCAAGTGTTTGAAGTTTAATGATAGGAAGAGGTAAATAATAATCTAATTATAAGATATGAAATTTATTATATGGTCATAAAAGTATAGATAAATAATGTGTATTGATCTAGATGAGTTCAAAGTGTCAAATGTTTAACATAAATGAAGATCGAGCTATGTACAAAAAATTAATGGAGCGCATTAAGTCAAATAGTCAATACAAAGATATAATGGTAAGTGATGAAAGGTAAAGACTAAGAAAATTAAATTAAGATAAAAGGTGCGTATTTGGTCATGTTATGAGAGGGTATGAGATGAATTCAAAGTGTTTGAGGTTTAATTGTGACCATTGGCATTTGATTATTTCAATTTATAAAAGGAAAAACAAGTGCTCTATAATTTACCTATAACTTTTGATCCAGAATGATTTTTCTAATGGAGTAAAAATAAAAGTTGTATAAAAATCCAAGGATCATATACTAAATCCTATTAATAGTTTTGAATGTTTGTATATTTAATTATATTGAGCTCAAAAGTTTATTATGTGCTTGACTATGTGATACAAGTGACCCAAGAAGGATGTTTGAGCTTGTGTTGATGTTGTTTTGATGTCTCATGATGAATTAATTATTTGAAAGTGTTTTAAAATCCATTAGGATGATCTATGTGGTCTTTAGAGATTTAAATAATTTATATTTAGTAGGAAAATTTTCTAAGAGGTTGACTATGTGTTTATTCATGGTGTCTTATGTACAAGGTTACTGTGTGAGTAGATTGAGCATACATAGAGGTGGGAAAAGATGATTTTAAGTACTTGAGGATGTCTAAGGGAACATAACGAGTGGAAATATGTTTTTTAAAGTGGTTCCATGTTATATTTTTTCATGATGAAGTGCTAAATGGGTGAATAGATCTCTATGAGACCTATAAGAGCTATAAGGGCCTAATTGAAAGGTGTAGTTTCTTAAGGGTAACCCATAAATGCTATGGCCAACTTATGAAGATTATTTTTGATACATGTCTTGATGTGAGAGAATAATTAAGGGTTAAGGAAACTCTAATTGTTTATCAATAAGATATTTATCATGAAGGCTCTATATATAGAGAAACTAAAGCAGATGGTTTCTAGGTTTGTTAGCATAGAGTGAGCAATAAAGCAAAGAAGAGAGGATAGGTAGTGTGCATGTTGGATGAGTTAATGATAAAAATAGTTTTCTAACTATGTATATGACCTTTAGGTCATATTTATGATGTCATAATAGTGCTCTTTTAGTTTGAGGATATGTGAAGAGGTCTGAGTGTGCATATGAGGATAGTTCAAGTGATAAAGGAGAGAGATTGTGGCATGCCTATGTGAGAGGCCTCTATGAGATAGAGAGGGAGTTTATATATAGGTTAGAAAAATATAAATCCATCATTAGGTTTTAAATACATAAGTTATAAGGTGGAGGTGCTTATCTCATAGGAGGGTCTAAAGGACTTGATCTTCCTTAGGGGTAGTTGATCCTATGAAATAGGTGCTTCCGTAAAGGCCTTAGGTTAGAAGGACTTGACCAAGGTTATTGGTCAAAAGGACTTGAACAAAAGGTGGTTAAAAGGACTTGATCATCTTAGGGGTAGATTATCCTTTTGAAATTGATGTTTCACTAAATCCTAGTCAGAAGGACTTGATTAGTCTATTGTTTATAATGTTTTATAGGACAATTAGTTCATGTGTTATAGGATTGAGAGTGGGTTTTATTTCCCATGAGGGTTTCCCATAGGAACTATGTGTTGTGTGTTTGATATTTGGTATGTCTTGAATGAATGATCTCTCTTGTTAATGTTTATTTATCAAGTTGATATATGATAATTATTTAATAGTTTGAAAGGATTAGAATTGAAATTGAAATATATGTGCTCAATGATTTAACCCCCATCTCAGTGATTATACCTATAAAATATTGAGAGTTGAGGGTTTATTGGATTATATATGATGTGAGAAACTCAACCTAAACATAATACACTAATTGTCACCTTTAAAAACTACCCTTACCACTCAAAATACCATTATGTCTCCATTATCTAATGATTGTGCTTCTAGATAACACTGTTAAGACTATGTGTTTGGGAAGACAAAGTTATACATGATATTTATCATTAAAATGAAAGTTTTATAGATTTTTCCAAACCCTAAAGTCTAAACTATCCTTCAATTATATCCTTGTATACTCTATACAGTTAACTTAGGGTTTAGAACTTACTAAGCTAGAGTATCCCCAAGACTAATTTTGGTGTTTTTAAGCCTTCAACTAAGGTTTTTACATATTTAAAAAATTATTAAATAATTATTACTTAAATATATGTTTTCACCCTTAAAATAGTAAAAAATTATGCATATATCTTCAACCCCCACATTCAAGCCTATTTAGGTATGTCTCATTATTTATCCCTCAAGGGAATTTTGTCTTGAAACTTGACTATGTTCAATACTAAATATAATATTAATGAGCTAACATCAACTTTTAATGTCTAAAAACCCCTTTATGAAATATAATCTATTTTTCTCATCTTCAATTTTTTAATTGTGCACCTAGTCTCATTATAGACGACTAGCAGACTATGTTAGTTCTAAGATAGAATAGTGGATATCTCCATTCATTGTCTAACGTTTATAATAATATGAACACATTAAAATATTTAACATGACAATATATAATAACTTTTAAGGTGTGAATAAACCTTTATATTCCCCAAAATCGCAAATTACTTAAGAGACTGGGTTTTAGGTGTTGATTATGTGTAAGATATCTTAGATTCCAACATACTTAGACAATTTTATAATCATTTCATGTTTACAATAATGTTTATGAGTGTTTTATGGGTTTTAAAAACCTATAGGTGTCATATTAAAATGAAATCCATTCCCTTAACACATCAACAGTCCTCTTTCTCTTTTATTTAAAATGAGAGCTCTTTTAAATAAAACATATTATAGTTCACTTTTGATTGTGTTTTATGTATTATTACCATTTAAAATGATAATTAGGATTTATATATGCCTTTTAATGTGTTTTAGGTTTTATATAGGCTTTAACTATCTCTTATATCTTTGTGCTAGCACTATTGGCCTACTATCTTACCCATTATGCATAGTACAATACTTAGAACCTATAGGTTAACTTAGGAAATGGTGATTGTTGTGTTTATGTTTAAAGAACCTTATAAAATAATTTAAATGGTTTAAAATTTATTGTGATACTTTATAAATTCTAAACACCTCATCATTTTCATACATGATAAGCTCACCTTCCATTCTTGGTCAAAACTAAGTTTTGTTCCACATGATTACATGACTCCATTAGGCTAGTTGTAGGTACACACTACATTTTTGGATGTAAGAGAGGTGAGTTTCCCCATGTAGGTGTTTTGATAATTTATAATTTTAATCTCACCATGAGAATCTATTTATAAACGTCACTCATCCACCAACCACCTTTAAGCAATAATATTCATCTCATACCTCTAAGTGAGCGAAATAAGAATCATTATAAGTGTGGATATTTAAGCCTTGTATGAGATAATAGGTTTATGGAAACATGAGGTGATATAGAAATTATATAACCTTGAAACTTTGAAAACTCATATTGAAACCATCTCACCATTCATTTTATCAAAAATATATACCTTGATCTCACTTCAAAAAACTTAGTCTTCATCTGGCTCCAAGCCCTTCTATATGGACCGAGACAATTCCAAGTATAGTAAATAAGGTGGATGACTTAAGAAAAGTTCATTATATTCAATGAGTATTTATAAATTTCTTAGAACACATCTTAATCCTTCATCCACTCATAAATTTTCCTTAAAGAGACTCTCTTGTCATAATTTGAAGTGACTTCATGATGACTGTTATAAATAGTCATTAGACTGTGTATATGGATTGATGGTATATTAGTCTTAAGAGGGAAAATTTTATTACAAGACTCTTATTGACCGTTAATAGTCCACACATTTCTTATAGAAACCTCAAATTTCCATAATATGTTTGAATAGTAATGAGAATAAGAAAAGGCCCATTACCTTAAGTAATACAAACTTACCTTAATCTCTCAAAAAAAGGGATATATATTTCTTATGACTTAAATTAGTGATCTTCAATAGGTTTTTTTCCTCCATGATTTCCATAAAGACTTCTCAGGTGGTTGATTTTGCATGGACTAGTGTTTTTTAACCCCTTATTTAGCCCTTAAAATAAATCCATTACTTTCTCAAACCTTTACTTGATCATGATTGATTTAGGTTTGATTTGAATTTCAAGCATATAGGGTTTTATTGAATACAACCTATCTTCTCATGGTGTGAGTTTGGTATTTATGAAATCTACTCCTTCATAAATCTTATTTAAACCTACACTTCCAAAACATGGTTGTAGATTAACTTTTAGTGGTGTGTACAAATTGAGGGGACTATGACTCTACCTTCATTGGATTACCAATCCATTTTAACAACTAACCAAGTCATATTTGTACCTTGAAGATTCATCCCACAACTTTTTAATGACCTTTTTGAATCAAAATTCAAGAATTTCATGTCACATAGAGGCTTGACTATGCATATAGGTTGACTAAGTTTTGAACATGGCTATAGATGAATATTTATATCTTTTATAAGAGTTCTTTGTTTTATAACTCATGTCCAAGACCTTGATGATCCTTAATATACTTGGAATGCATCAAAATAGTGGATCCATGAGGTGGATGAATAGGTAGTGATAGGTGTATCTAATTATAATATAAATATAAAACTAAGAATGGAGTGATAAGTTCACAACTATGGATGAATAGTAGTGATAAGACTATGAAGGTGAAATGAAACATAGCGAGTGAAACAACTCATGAATCCAATGTTAAGACCATCTTGAAGGGTCCAAGGTGAAAATAATAATATTCCTCCATAGGGTATAAAAGTTTGGAGTCTCTCAAAAATGTATACATAGTGAAACAATAAACCTAGGATTGTATAAACAACCTTAACATATGCTAAAATACCTTAAACATATGTTAAACTAAGATTGTGAGGGTTTTTGAAGACTGATTGGTGATCTCTAGGTTATGAAACTTGATGAAACATTGAGAAACATAAAGAGAGAACATATGGACATGGATGATACCTCTCATATAGTCATTAAATATGTTTGACATCCTAAAACCACCTTGAACCATACAACCATCCTTCAAAATACCTACAAATTATATATTGGGTAGTTTATTCTTTCTTTAGATCGATATGCTTCACATAATTATTCATAAAGGATATAAATACAAATTGAAAACCAATTTCCAAATATGGAATATATCTAAGCTCCCTTCTTCTACCCAAAATTATATATCTTTATATTCTCTCTCATGGTCATACCATCTAAAAACTTGAAAGGCTCTCTAAAGTTGTAAAGGAGCTTGATGGTGTTTTAGAATCAATTTTGAGCCTATCATGATCATTATTGCCATGAAACTCCACTTAAACACAATTCATGACTCCATCTATAACCTTCTGATCTCCACTATATAGAAAAGTCCATACAAGTCTATACTTTTTGCATGAAACACATGAAAATACCCTGTATACTACATTTTTCCACACTTTAAGCTTTGAAATACCAATTTAGGGAACATTAGTAAGCTTATGAGTCAAATGACATATTAAAATAAGTAATAAGTATTTTTAGAGCAAAATAGGGCATATTTCACATGTCAAAACTCTTTAGAGGCCAAACTCTTCTTTAAACTTGTATAGGAGATATTTCCAAAGCATAAGACATTTGACTTAAAGTAATGACAAGACTATGAAGGTGATTAAAGGTATTATGAATGATTTAGTGGAATTTTGACTCAAAATTTATCATTTAAAGACCCAAAACCACTCTTTTAGTAAATATACACAAATTCACAAGGAGAGTTATCAATGATTATCATGAAGAATACCTTATAGCCTTATTGAAAGGCTTTAATGAGGCGTTTATATGTTTTTATCACACCTTCAAAGCTTATATTTCATTTCATACTTGAATATACAAAACATACCAAAATAAACTCATAGTGAGGTATCAATTGCCACCTCTCATACATCTCCATGAAGGCACTTTAGATCAGAAGACCACTTCAATTATTTGTTAAGACACTCAAAAATACTCAAACACCATGAATACAATCATCATAATTTGAAACTAAGACATGACCATGACAAGAAATTGAAACATACTCTATTTAGCTAACAGTGAATGAATGCTATGATGATCAAGTACATCACCTAAGGACTAAGGACATCTAAGACATATGTTGATCACATGTAGACTCAATGACATCTCTAGTAGTGTTGGATGACTTTAATAAGCTACTTATGAGACATCATAACTCAAAATAACATCATGTAGAGGCTTAAGTGGATATTATGAAAAAAAATTAGTTATAAGGGTTCGCATTTGGTCTTGGTAGACCAAATTGCCAATAACTACCTTTCAAACACTAGAACTCCCTAGAAAATAAGACACTAATTTACTAACTAGTTAAAAAAAATTGTTCATAAGCCTTGCCAATTTTTATTTTAGGTCTTTACTTAGTCAACATAGTCACCTTATTAGTTATAGATCTAGAAATAGTCTGTCTCAATTTTTATAGTTAAGTTTTTGTTTTACTTTTTATTTTCCATATTTAGTATATTTAAAAATTTAGTAGGCTCTAAATAAATTGTGTCATTTATTGAATATATGTAATAATATGATTTTTCATATCCGTTTATCACATTTAGGTAATTAGTTTCCTAAATTGCCAATATTTGAGAAAGCACATACATAACATGCATATCTTCCTCTAGAGATGTATTCATATAATAAAAAGGGTTATTGACACAATTAAAATAATATCACTACAATGACCTATGATTACATTTGATGATAGATAGGTTATTGATAATGACATAGATTTTTGTCCATTAATCATATGATCTCACATCAGTGAGCACCCTATATATAATGTTATGGTTGATAATGGTTCAGTAAAAAAAGTGTACCATGGCCCTTCTCAACTATATTGGATACACTTAAAGGATAAAAAAAGACTTCAAGAGTGATCAAATGGTTTAATGGACATATATAAGACACCCTCATACATATTGTGCTACCTCTTTAGGTAGGTCCCTCCATAGTGGCTAATTCATTATTAATAATATAAATTAGTAGGTTCTTTGACATGTTGTTGGAATTCCTTTGGATTCATAAGATCTGTTTAGTACCTTATATAATATATTGATGTGTCAAGTATATATACTAAAATAAGGTAGCTAAATTTTTAAGCATTTTATATGAGTACCTTCCTCAACCAATGGTATCTTATCCTCCACCCCACCACCATCATATCCAAATATTAATACTTTTAAGGATAGTTATAGAGAGATGATTGTTACTCTCATTATGGACAATATTTATATGTAGTTATTTCACTCATACAAGATCTATCTATAAATTTAGTGTAGAAGAGAATAATCGATTCTCTTGGGTAGCTATTTTCACAATAGTTATCATATTAGAGATATATTTAGGACTCTCAAAGGCCCTTATCTACTATATCACATACCAATTTAGTGCCATATATAGTTTAACATGTTCCATAGTGAAATAGGTATATATGCATTCCCATAATATGTAGTAAGATCAATAGATTCCTATATCTTCTAGAGTTGCTCACCACACATAATTATATGATTACTGGTCATGATGGTTATATTAAAGCATATTATTTATTTTTAGATTATGATACACCTTCAAATTATAATTATCATTTTAAAATGATAACCCTTGCATCATAATATACAAGTACCTCCCATGACTATCCCATCAATGGGATAATTTGTTGGAACCTTTTCACATATTCAAATAAAAACAAAAAATAAAAATAAAATAAAATAATAAAAAATTAGGACCTACATATGACATGAGTTGGTAGATTACATTGTTTACATATGTTATTTATCACATGCTTGGTATATGGAATATTATCTTCCATACACACATGACTTCATGAGGTATATTAGTGTGGTTAAAGACATTAATATATACATGAACATGTAAGTGTTGGACCCTTCCTAAACCAAAGGATCATGATAATGTTGGGGACATCTACTTATACAAGGATTTTTTTATGTGGTTGTTTTATAAAATCAATAATATGCCTTGGTTCTTCTTGGCAATATTTTTTGGGTGTTTATAGGACTTGGAGCGATAGAGAGAATGGATTGGATGGAGTAGTGGTTTGGAGTTATAGATGATATAAACCCATATGGGAGTGAAAAATTATCTATAGGAGGTAGGTTTTATGTGTTTCATCTATTGATTAAGTCTAAAGGTGGACCAAAGAGTCTAAGGAGTATCATGTTGGTTTGTAGGCCAAATTTCTTTAGGTTTCTATTAGGCCTAATTGATTTTTGGGTCTTAAGTGAAATGGATGACCTATGGAATGTTTGGTTTGAATATATAACGTGTGTAAGAAACTATTTTGAGTATTATACATGTAATTTAATCATCTTGGCCATCTAGGATGGGTTAAATAAAATAGTGATATATATATATATATATATATATATATATATATATATATATATATATATATATATATATTAGGTCTATTTGGCCTATTTGGGATGAGAGTATGTGTGAAGCTAAGAAAAGGAATGAGCTCGGTCAAAGACTAGAGATGGGTCATTAAGTACCATGAGAGGTTTTATAATATTATTCATGTTTGTTTTATTAGATTCAAGAGATAAAATTTCATTAAACCTAATAGTCTAAATGGTGACTTGGTTGAGCGAATGAGTTAGGAGTGTCTGCTTAGAGAAGAGAAGTAAATTGTAAGTGTATGAGCTTCAAAAGATAATAATAAAGTTTATAATAAATAAAATTAGTGATTTACATCATAATTAAGGTGGCTGAGTGGGTTATTAATCATCTATGGGTTCATAGCCTCCTTGTTTATTGGAGATAGCTAAAGGTTTAGTTGGCGCTGGACTAAATTGAGGGGTGGATGCTCCTTCATCGGTTGGAGCTAGTCTAAAGTATCTTATTATATTATACTTATAGGACTATAGCCCATTGGTTTGTATACTTGAGAGTGGATTTTATCCCCCTAGAGGGTTTCCCACATAAATTATGTGTTCATATGATGTTTCCTCTTGTTCATGCTTTGGATGTATAAGATTTCATGTTCATGTTTTTATATTATGAATGAATTTATGGAATTTAATGTACATTATTAATTAATGATTCACCCCTCCCCTCTTAGTAACTACTTCCATCAGGTTTGTGGAGAGACTGGATGATGCTTGACTGAAGGAACAATAGGATCTAAAATTAAAAGAGATTGAGCTAGAGAGGGAGTGTAAATACGATTCAAAGTAGGCTCAACTAAGGGAGGGGTAGGATGCACTGAAGGCTCAAGGATAGTCACAATCATATCAGGGATAAGTTGGCTAGAGTGTTCTTGGAATTGAGAAAATTGATAAGGACTAGTCATAACATGATCCATAAACATACTCTTATGAGGCTATTCAAAAACTCTAGGTGTGTGAACCATATCTACCTTAAAAATAAGAGGAAAAATAATAAAATTAGGAATGATATAAGATGGATTGTTAAAATATATATTAAAATACTAAAACAAAGAGGAATGATAATGAATAATTTTAGCATCTCTAGATTAGACAAGACCTCTTAAGAATGGATGATCTAAGGTATATCCATCATCATAGTCAGGTGTATGAATATTGATGGCATAGTTAGGGACAAACTTGTCATCTAATAAGGTGTGATGAATGGAGTTATGAGTCTTAGCTAGGAAAATGGGTATATCATCACTAGGTAGTTGGTGGGAATGTGGTTTTAGATAAGGGGGAAGATTAAAAATGAGATGAGGTGAGAGATCTAAGGTTTTACTCTTGATATTGATCTCATTAGGTTCATTATCATCTAAATCTAGGAGGTTAGGTGGTATATTCTTGATGAGTTTGGGATGACCATTGTAACCATGTGTAAAGTTGAAAGGAAAGTTAAAATGTTGATATTCATAAAATGTAATGCTCAACAAGGGTTCAAGGGTGGTAATCTTGAATACACCATAGTCTTGGAATTTTTCAAAATTCCAAGGGTTAGTGTCACCTTGAATCTTATAGATTGATCCATTATGAGCAAATTTGACACATTAGTAGGTGGAAGAGGCAATAGTTCTCATGTGATAAGTTAAAGCCTACCAAGTAAAATATTATAAGGTAGAGGAAAGTTAAATATCATCACCTTCACTTAGATGGTGATAAGTGGGATGGTGATATGGATCCACACACATCTTAAGTGAGGCATTTTACTTCTATCATAGCCTTGACACATGTTGCATGTGGACTTAAGGTTACATTCAGAATATCCAAGGGTTTTTAATAAAATTTAGAATAATAAAAAAAGGCCCGTAACCCTCATCAATCAAGGCATGCTTGACTTTTATATTACCAATTTAGACACTAATAAAAAGATAAGGATCATCTGCATGAAGCAAAATCTCAGCGAGGATCATAGAATTAATGGGGAATTTGAGGGAAATAGAAGTGTCTATTATTTCATTGATGTGTATGGACATCTCTTCACACTATTGTAAAATTATATCTTTTGATCCAAATAAAGTGGCTTCACATCTTATTAGGGGAGGATGAGGGATGTTGATTTTGAACAAGATCTACATAAGATAATTATGATGATGCAAAGAGGTCCACATGATTTTGAGAAATGGGATATGAGATGAGAGATTAGTAAGTTCCATAAAAAGATCCCACTCATTATAGCCCATAAGAGGACTATTTGAAAGAGGTGCATAATGTTGAAGGAGGTCCTTGGAAGGAGGAGTGTAAGTGCATGTGAATTTATGTCGATAAGATATGTGAGGTTTAATTTTAGGATACGTTTGTTGATTATCTTGATAAGATGGGGTAGTTGATGCAAGTTTGGTTTGAGATAAGTTGGAAGAAATGTTGATAGAAGTTTGAGTATTATTGGTGATGGATAAACAGGTTGGAAAAGTAGTAGAAAAGGTATGAGAAGTGTTATCCAAGGGAGGTGATGGAATTGTTTTGTTGAAATATATAAGGTCTACTTGGCCCAACTCTATTAAGTGAGTTGGGGAAGAGTCTTGGATAACAAAAAAAGTGGAAGATAGTTAATGAGTGTGGATGGGATGAGGATCAATTAAGGCAACCACCCTTCATATATTATTCATATTAACCACATTATTTTCAATAATTAGGTAAATAATACTATGAACATTATTGGTAGAAGGGGTAGGCTTATCTTTTTTATCTTGGTGATTTAGAAGAGGATCTTTGCAAATGGACAAATGATCATTATCCTAGTTCAAATCTTGAGATTTAGTTTGTGTTTCATGGGATTTGAAGGTAATTTAATAGTCTTGTTAATGTTTATGAATGATATAATCATGGTCAAAATTGGGGCCAAGAAGGAAATCCATAACAAAATTATGAAGATGCCTACAAGTCTCATGAGAATGACCCAACTATCATAAAACTAACAATATTTATTGGGATCAAGTTCTCATGGATGAGGCCTTGGTAGATTCTTTTTTAATTCTACTAAGGATAAAGGTTTATAAACATTGGGTTTATTTATTGAAGATAAATGAGGATTAGTGATGTGGTCAGGAGGTGAAGCTTGTTATAGAACTTGATTGGGAATAATAGCTTCAATAGTATGAATGATATCATAAGAATTAGCGACACCAATATTTATAACATGATGATTCTTATTTATTTTTAACATTCAGGAACCCAAATAAGGGTGGGATGCCTCAAATTGATGCATGATAAAATCTTGGTAATTTTCTTGGTCAATGGCCTCTTCTAAAGTTTATCGTCACAGAGTCTAAACCTAAGATTACAACTTGGGATAAAGAGTGTAGGTACATAGATGAAATAGGTTATCATATGCCATATTGTGTTCACAATTCTTAGACAAGGTGTTCCATTGTTTGATGAAATATTATGTGGTTTTAGTTTCAAGTTTCTTACAATTAATAAAATGGGCCAAAGTATTTTTAAGGAGATCACTAGTTTGAAAAATTTTGCACTAGAACATTGTCTAAATCTTCCAAACTAGTGATGAAATGAAATTTGGGTTAGTTCTACCAATCTAAATCAACACCCATGATAGTATTTGATAATAGATTATTAGTGGTATATTATTTAACTTGACCTAATATTTTTATAGATTTACAAATGTTTTTAAGTGGAGAGTAGGATTGGTTGACCCATTATAAGTAATTCTATGGGTAATTCCTTCTAATCGATGTTAGTAGTTTAAGGAGTAAGAGTCTCATTTTTAAGGTGCTTGATTTTTTAATTAACAAGAGGAGGCTGAGTGATAATATTACCATGGGAATTCCAAAGAGGAGGTGGGGGAGCATTTTGGTTATGCATTCCCAATAGAACCTATTGAGGGTGATTTTGAAGATGGATAAGATGATTTTTCATTTACATCATGTGGTTGGCATTAATAGCTTGGAAAGCACTCATTATTAAAAAATTTTAATAGAATTTTATGGGTTTGATTGGTATTATTAGCATTATGTGATTCATTATAATTTTTAGTAGTGGCTTGGGTACCACTATGAATGTTAGTAGTAGATTGAGAAGAATTATTGGTAATTGAGGTGCTAGAAGCATGATTTTATTATGTGGAAAAAGATGTACTAGTAGAGGGATGATAAGAGGTGGAAATATAGGCATGATTACCATGTGCATAAAATAATTCACTAGTGGAAGAGTTGGGAAGAGCAGGTTTTAGAAGAGTCCCACTAAATGTAAAACCTACCATGTTAGTAGTTATACTAGGCATAGAGGTGGAAGAAATTAAAGAGGAAGATGTCATGGTATGAGAAGGGGTTAAAATAAATGGGAGAGGTTGAGAAGAAAATAAACTAATGTATGTATCCCCAAATCCATGTGATACTGTGGGAGAAGGTAAATGTGGCTCCTTGACTTAACCATTTATCATGAGATGGTAGATAGTAGAAGGATCTTTTCCTCAATGTTGAGGAAACTAATTAATGAAGAAGATAATTTATAGGGTATAATCTAATTAAATTTGATATTATAATGATAAGAGATGGTTATGAAATAAAGAGGAATGAGGAAGTGTCCCATACTTTGTAGTGCGAGTGGATACATGCACATTACTTTCATCTAGGGTAGGAGCCACAAGCTACTTATGGGAGGACCTATTGGGGTTGGTAAATATAATTATATATATTTAATTAAACATAGTGTTGTATTAAAAAATAAAGTTAATTATGAGTGAAAAATATTAAGGAAGATGAATATGATGCAAAATCAAAGAGATAGGAAGGATATAGAGTCAACTAAGTTGACTATGTTTTGTAATCCAAGAGGGAAATAAGAGTATAAGGTTGATTAGGTCAATTTAGTACTAAAAATAGGGTATGAAACTAAGATGATTAGTATACAAGGTTGATGAGGTTGACTTATTACTATAACCTGATTGGTATAAAAGAACACATAGTTGTACCAGTTGACTCTATATTGTAATCTAGGAGATAAAGTAAGTAGAAATGGATACATAGTCATGTAGGTTGACTATGTACTATTGATAGGAGAAAACAAAGTCTATAAGATAATATACTAGATAGAAAAATAGTGTTCTAAAATAGGGATAAATTTTTCAATAATTGAAGCAAGAAATGAAAGCAAATACACAAATAATTGGATCAATGTGAGTGATCTAACTGGGGCACATAACACAAAACATTGCACCAATGCTGGCTAATGCAAATTTTTGTAATAAAATAAAAAATTATTAGAAATAAATAAATAAATTAAAAATTAATTTATAACTAAGTGGTCATCTTGTGTGTTATTATATTATTATAAAGTATTATTTTAAGTGTGATAGGGAAGTTGGCTAAAAATAGGGAACTAGAAAGTAATATATGGATGGTTTCAAGATATTTATGATAAAAGGGATATATGTTGGCAATGGTAATAGATTGGTATTACAACCTACCCCTTCACTCAACAACCCCATAATGATAATGGTTTCAATTACTTTGCCAATATATACCATTAACCACATGTTTATACGAGTCTAGAAAACCAAGTTGACTTCCCCATTGGTGATGAAATCCAAGCAAGTAGGCCTTGGGAAGACAAATGTTAAATGTGTTTTGAATATTGTGTGATTTTTCAATGTGTGAAAAAATATTAAAAAAGTCTAAATAAATGGTAATTAAAAAAAACCATCTAATTAGACTATGTTAGCTACTTTAAGCATGCAAATAGCTAAAAGTGAAAGTATGAATTAGTTACTAGAAAATAGTTGTTAATTTACAAATTAAGAATGGTACAAATTTGGTTAAAATGACACTTTATGCAAATAGTATAGAACAAATATGACTGGGTCATTATTATTTTTTAGAAGCAAGAGTATTTAAGAATAAAATTGACTAGGTCAACTCAATCTTTCAGATAGAGATAGGCTACATAACTAAGTTTACTAAGTTGACTTAGTTTGCTATAGGGTTACATTTTTGAAAACTAATAATTTTCATAAAATATAATTGTAATGAAGTATTGAATTGATAGAGATAAAGAGAATAAAATTGGATGGTTTAAATATTATTAGGATTGAAAATTTTATGATAAAGTGCCTTGAATTTTCTTTTCAAATTATAAAAACTAAGTTGACTAGTTTGATCCAATTTTGCAAGAATCTATGTTTTGAAGAAACATAAGATGACTAAGTTGACTTGTTCAGCCCATTTTTTTGATTTGGATGTTGGAAGAAAGACTAAGTTGACCTTGTCAACCTAGTTTGTTGATCTGAATGCTGGTAGAAAGACTAAATTGACCTATTTGACATAGTTTATTATCTAAAACTAAATAAGAATATTGTGTCAACCTATCTAATCTATTAAATTATATCTGATGAATATCTACACAAAAATAACAAAGCCATGTTGATGTGAGTCTATGTTAAACATGCACACAAAAGTTAGAACTATACCATTTAGTTTAATACAATATCGTAAATATATAAAAATAATGAAATAATAGAAATGAAAGCATGAAGGAAAACTTAAAAGTGTTAGATTCACATCTATTTCACCAAAATGTATGCAATGGGAAATGTAAAAAATCTACAAATCAATCCTAGCTTGGAGAAGATAAATCCTAATTGCACTTCTGATTGAGGATACATTAGATAATTGGGGTCATGATAAATATGGATCTAATAGACCTAATCAAGGGATCTCTTACCACAAATAATATCATTAGGGAGGGATACAAAGCCTATAGTCAAGCAAAACTATACAGTGACCCTAACTAGGTCCTATGATTTCATATTTACTAAACTAATAACAATTAAAGTAAAAGTCTAATCTAGTGATCAAAAAATCTTATGGCACAAAGTGGGGGTAGTAAAAATTAAAATTAAACATGAATAAAATAGATATACTCATGTATATGTATATGGAATCCTATTGCATGGAAGAGAAGTGAAAATGCACACCTATGTACTCTTACAAAGGAGGAAAAAAGTTAGGAATACTTAGCTTTGAAGGCAAACCTATCGAGCCTCAATCTCTCCATTGGCCAAGGTGATTTGATAGAGTTTTTTGTGTTATGTAAGGATGAAAAGGATAAATCAGATCTAGGATACACAACCTACCAATACATCTAAGAGACTTGTCTACAAGACAAGATCCATATCTTTAAATAAAGTATGAAACCTTAAACATGCTCGTCTAGTAGAAAGGTGGATAAACATATGAATAATATATCTTACTTTTTCTCTTCTATTAGAAATGGAAAAATTAATGTGTTTATATAGATGGACATAATCCTAAACTCTTCAAAAAGTTTATGCCAATAAGGTTGACTCGATCAACCTTATATTTTAATTGACAAAAACATATTAGGTTATGAACTAGGTCGGCCATGGGCTGACCCAGTCCCTAATAAGATTTATTAATAAAAATAAAAGGTTTACATGGCCAAATATGTAATTTAAAGTACAAAAAATGGGTTTAGGTTAGGAAAAGGGCTAATGAATATGGTAAAATACTAGAGGAGTGTGAAATAGGAGGCAAATATTAGGGGAATGGTTTTAGAAGACAAGTGTGTAGATAACAAGTGGCAAAAAGGGACAACAATATTATGAAACACCAATAGTATTCCCACCCATCTCCAAGTTCACCCCTTATGTAATTAACTTAGAGATATTAAGACTCGATGGGTTCTTACAAGATAGATAGTGTCAATAATTAATAAAATTTGAAACTATTATATGTATACACATGGATTTGGAAAGCTATTTAGATTGTTCATAACTCCTCCTTACTTATATATTCTATGTAGGAACTTAGAAATATTCTCCTCATATTCCACCCTCTATATCTCTTCACAATTATCTATATAAACAACCACTTTTGGCCTTGTAAGATATTCACATCTGGTAAGGTAAAACCCTAATAGTTTGAGTACTAATTTTGCCTTTGAATAAAACATTTCAAGTTGGTTTTAAGTTCTAAATTTATTCTATAAATTTTTTAATTAGTTCAAGGTTTAATGGAAAGTGATAGTTATCTCTCCTTGTGTTCGTATCACTCTCTCATACTTTGTGTAATTAATCTGCCTTCTAGTAGGTCACATGAAGTGTAGTTAGTTGTTTTATGTGTCTTTAAGTGTAATAGTTTATATGACCATACCTTATATTCATCTACCTTGATAAATACATGGAATATTACATTCATGTTTAAGATTTTTTTTAGAATAAACCTGGGTGTTGAGACCAATTTTACATATTTCCCTTTCATAGTGCAATTTTAGGTAGTATTATGTAGTTAATCTTGGTGCATCACCCCTATTAAGTTCATGTTAATATCATTATATCCTTTTTCCTTAAAATAAATTAGATTAGTGGTTATTTATAGGTGTGGTTCAAGGGATATATCCCTTTAATCTAGACACTCATCTCTCCCATAGGTCACCCACAACATGAGAGAAGTTTCCATGTTACATTAAATTGAAGGAGGCTAGATTAGACCTAGTTAGGATACAAATTTGATTAATAAAAATAATGGATTAGGTTTAGATATAATAAATAATGATTTAATATGTATACTTATGTTTGGGTAAAAATGGGACTATTGGTTTTTAATTGACTTAGAATAATTTAGTTTTACTAATTACATTATTTCATATGTAATATTGTTGATGTTATTTTTGTATGAAATCATGAGGTATGTTTATGTATAGTTCATGGTTTATCTAATTGGTAATAATTCATATCAAACTAATATTAAATGAATACGGGTATAGTTATTAATAATATTTTAAGGATGAATTCTGTTGTAGTCATTTTTAGATTTCATTAAACTATGGTTAATCTCGACTATTAATTTAATAGTTTATGCATCAGAAGTGTATAGAAAGGGTATGACAATGTGGACTTAGAAAATGGTAATTTATTATTATATTTATGTGTGTATACTAAACTAAATTCATATTATTAAATTATGGAATTTATTTTTCTATTAGAGTAAATGGAAATAGAGCATGATGTTTTGACTTGTTTTATCATTTATTCTCATTGTAATATATGCATGTTGTATTGTGTATTTTCTACTTGGATTTTGGCATAAAGATAACTAGTGATAGTTATAAAATAATGACAATGCAAAAATCATATAGCTACCCATATTTATCATGTGATACATGATTAAGTAGCAAAGAGTTAGTGTGGGTGGATATGACTCATATTGGTATATCTAATTTATTATTTGAAAACTTTGGCTAAAGTATTTTCTTAGCTAAGACATTTGTCATTCCATTGCACTTATAGTTTACATGTGTATAATGATACCATTTAGGTAGAGGATTATAATACATGGTGTTTATGATTTTTTAATGTAATAGTCTTAGTATACACACATGTTCAGGTTGATCTCTCGATATATGCATTATCTTTACATTACCCTCTGTGAAGTGTAGGGCCATTCATAATGGGAGGTGTTTCAAAGACCATTGGTATATGGTTGGAGGTAAAACACTTATATTATGAGCTCCCTCTTTAAATCTTCAACCTCTCAAAGTAATACTTAGACTACACTCATGGATCATTAAGTTATTTTGATGATCATTTGTACTTTTGTACTTTATTATATTGTAAATTTAACATTATATTATATTGTACATTATTTGTAAAGGATATTAACATATTAATGGTTGTGTAAATTTGTATGCCATTCTAAAATGGTTACAATAATGTGGTAAGTATGTTTATAATTGAATTATGAACCTTATCAGTGGTGATTGTACCTACTTTACTCTATTGTATTTGATTTATTGTTATTCAACTTATACATTGTTTTATTCTTGATTACTATGTGAAATTTATTTATTTATTGGGACAATGGTTGTTTGAATATTAAATTCAATTAGGTTCATATTTTTGTTAAGTAATATACAAATGGATAGAAATGAATGATTAATGATTATATATATTTTTTTTGTATCTTTCAGTTAAGTTGGTGGGGTCTAACAATAATTTTATATCATCAAACAAAACTTATCATAAACAAGTTTTTAATCTTAGGAATTTTAAAATTATAATAAGTGCAAAAAATTAAAATGTGATACACCCACACAATTTAAAATAAAACTTTCATAAAAAAATATGTCTATAGGGTTTTGAACTTAACCTCAACATAGGGCATGTAGAATAATTTTGATTGATTTTCACTTAACCAAACAAAAATGGAATATAAAAAACCCTTTTTTCATTAATATCACACCCTTTTCACTCCTTCACATACATTATGCAACTTAAATACAAATCATATTCCCAAAAATATTACTTCTTTTAAAATATAAAAAGTAATTTTGACCAAAATAATACTTTGAAAAAATTGGAACCTTATACTTCCCACTTTCAAGAGTTTTACAAAAATTAATCCCACCACTTTCTCTACAAACCTTAATGCCATATACATACAAGATATTGTATTTGAACTTTCTGTTCTTTCAAATTAAAAATAGTTGCTTGTGTATGTAAAATGCACTTACCATTGTCAAATAAAATTAAGACAAATGTTGAGGGGATCATTATGTATTTGGACATCATGTAAATAAAATAAAACTATGTTGTGATTAAAATTTAATATTTTTCAACATTGGTGGAATGTTCCAACACCACACTAGGAATTTTAAACATCACATAGGGTCATTCCATTTTTGTAAGGAGGATTTCTATACTTCACTATGGTGTCATAATGATTTAGAATGTTTTATCAATGGATTTGACTATAAATAAAAATTTAAAACACCATATTTAGACCTTAAAAACTTTTAAAAACACCATGCACATGTCTTAAAATGCTTGTTGGCTGGTTGTGAAGCTTCCAATAGCCCTTTTATATTGATATATATCATTTTCACTATCTTTTAATCAAAATTATTTGATATTCCAACACCATACTTGTATATTTTCTATTCAAGTAGTTAAATTCTAAAATAAATATATTAATGAGATATAAAAAACATATATTAATAGGATTACCACACCTTTGAATGGGTTGTACCAAGCCTTTAAATTCTCAAAAAATATATCTTTTAGTCCAAACAAAAATATTTTCTTTAAATTATTAATGTATACACCATAATTAAATAGTTTTATTTCAAAAATATAAATTAAAAAATAAAATTTTAATTCTTATTTTCAAACTATGACAAGATTTATAAAAAATTTAAAATTACAATGTCAATGCAAAACTAACAAAAAATTACTCTCATTGCCAAAATTTATTCTATTGGGTCCACCAAATTCATGAATATCTCTTTGAAACCATACACTTATCTTTAAAACCAAATTCAAAAGGATTTGATACCACTAATATCACATAAAACCATGTGAAATAAATCACCTATTGTGCCTACAATTTGTAGGTCATAATAGTTTTACTAATGTTTAAAACCAAGTACAAAATGGTGCCTATATGCCATTTACCCTTGATAACCAGGAAAATTCATATTTATTTGAATCTAATATGGACAAGTAAATTAACCTTCTTAAGAAATAATAAACACCTAATTCTATATGGGAATGCTTACTTATAAAGCAACATTACAACTTTTTTATTTACTAACCTAATAACATGTGTAAAGGGGATTATAAAGAATCATACCCCTTTAAAATTTATTACAAAATTTTATTAACCTAAATTAATGTCAAGATTTTTTAAAAAATCATAAAAATACCCTTAATGATATTAATAAACCTTTATAAGTTACTAATGCAATAATGGGTGTTCAAAAAATTACTATTGCTATTGTTCCTAGGTTTACACCCTTAGTTACAAATGTTTTTCTCACCCAAGGTGTGGGAAAAACAAAAGGTTTATCTTATAATTTCATGCATATCTATAATAAAAAATCCATTCACATATTACATCACCAACCTTTCTTATCATATGATCCTTTGATCAAAATCTTATATCTATGTAATAAAAGGTGTTGTATTTAGAGAAATTTGCCTCTAGAACTAGTCATTATATGAATTTTCATGATTTTTTCCACAATCCTTTATCCACATATATTTTATATTACACTTTACCTATGTATTTTTCAGCTTCTAATATTCCTTTTTTATGATAGTAAAATAGATTCTAAGCATCAACTCAAATCCTTCCATGCAACATGTTTGGATTGAACATCTAATGATAAACCATTAACCAAGTTGTCCCCATGAAATATTAAGGATTATTCACTCCAATGGTTCTATGATCTCCCATATCAATTATTAAATAAGTTGAAACCTTTTGTAGATCAATTTATAGCACCTTCCTCCATCAAAATTAGTTAAATATTATCCTATGCTTAAGTTTACAAACTCAAGAAAGGATCCAATGAGCCATTTAGTGATTATGTTTTATAGAATAAGACTATGTTATCCAATATGACTACTCTTATGGACAAAAATTAGCTTCAATATATATTCAAAAAAAATTGCTTATACCACTCCATGAGTCTATTTTCAATAAATTCAATTTTTTTAATAAGCTATGCCATATAGTTATAAATTGAGAATTGAGCTTATAGCTCTGAATAAGATCAAGTACACTCTTAATGATAAAAATTATTCTACTACTAAGTTTTAAAGTGAGCCAATTTACAAGGCAATATAAAATAATAGTAATAATGTGGCCAAGACTATAATTAATATAGTATCATAACCTATAAATCAACTTGCCTTATACACCCCACAAAAATCTAATTTTCACAGCTAGTTCAAGCTCCTCATATATTGGTAGTTCTTCGTATATTATTACCTAAGCTACTAGAGTCTAACCTCATATATCTCCCTCCACCATTTGAGGTTGATATAAGTCAACCATTATCCAAAACATCTCAAAATATTCTATATTATGATCATCATATTTGTATTGGACATTATACAAAAAAATGTTATACTCTAAGGCAAAATATTAAAGATATTATCAATACCATTATAATTGAGCTTAATAGACCCCTAGAATAGTCAAGACCATAACTTAATGGGAATTAAAACTTATAAATACTTTTTGATCCTCTTTCCAATAATTAAGCAATAACAAAAGCCTAGGATAGTAATTTGGTGAATTTTACATATAATGAAAAGAATCTTTATAACACATACATACATCCTTTGAGTAGTATTATTGTCATAGTGACAAACATTACAACACATACACCTATAATTACATTCAATGATAGTGATATTGTAGATAAAAATTATGATTTTAATGATCTAATTATACAATATTATGTGGATTTAAGACCCATTCATAATGTCATGATAGACAATGGGTCAAGTGATAATGCTTCCACAATGACACTTAACATTATTTTAAATACACATGTGGGGATTTGACAAAGACGCATATGATAGTTATAACATTTTATGGACACCAAAATAACATCTTGGATTACATTTTAATTCCTCTTGAGGTAGGCCAAATATTAATTTCCAAAATATTCATAGACTTACCCACTACAGGGGTCTTTGATATGTTATTTGGACATCCTTGGATATAAAAACTTCACGTAGTACCATCATCAATACATAGACATTTTAAATACACATATAGATGCGTCGTAGTGATAGTTCTAGGTATTAAATATGAGTACCCTCTTACACCTTAGGAATTTATTCTTCCACAGTCACCATCATCATAGTTGGATGTTACATCTATTCAACATTGCTATCTAGATATAATTATTACACACATTTAGAATTATTCTTCTAATCACCTAATTCAAAATTATTCTACTACACTATTTATTACACCTATCTAGGATCATGTTACTAAGATAGATACCTCACATAACCCAATTCATTCTACATAATTAGTCATATAGCCTATTTAGGTTCATTAGACACATACTAGTTAGAATAAAACTATGGAATTTCTGAGGTGGTTAGTGTTATAGTTCTCATTACATTAGAGGTTTATTTCGAATTTGAGATGCCCAATATTCACTTCACATCCTACACCACATTTAATGACAATTATGCATGATCCACAACAAACAAGGTACAATATTCCCTTAAGATACAATAGTTTTTACTAGATATGGTTATCCTTAAGATACTCATCATCTACAATAAACTATGAGTGATGATGATGAGGGTTATAGGATAACATGATAAATGTTTAGATTCAAAAATAATTTCACATCTAGCTCCATGTCATGCCTTTGGTTCTAATAAGGTGACCTTGATTATATTTTATATTGACCCTCCACATTAAAAACCCCTATATTTGTTGATTATTTAGCATACCCCTTGAGTACATTCCAAACAAACTAAAAAAAATACAAAATACAAAAAAAAATCATATATCTTAAAAATTAAAAATTTAGGACCTAATCATGACAATATTATTAGTTAACATCATGTACAAATTTTATCTATCATATATTTGATATATTGTATATTATATGTAGAAATAGATGCATTTCACATGGTGCATGAGTGATGTATAGGGAATATAGTTATACATGATACAAAGATACATAGATGTTGGATCATTTCTATACCAAAAGGCCATGCTAATGCTAGGGGATTATTATTCCACATGTTATAACAATATAGGTTATATATTTATATACTTTCTAATTTATCATGTTGATCTACTTTGATTTATCACACATGCCTCAATATTTCTCATGATTTATACATTGTTACATAGATATGTTAATTTACTATGCTATGACATTTGCATTATTAGACAGTGTAGACTAATTTTCATGTTTTATGATTATTTGATACTATTAATTTTATAATAGGCTAGTTATTTATTGCCTATTATATGTGACCACTTGAATTTTTTTGTGGCCCTTTGGCCTTGTTTTTGCATCATTTATTTCCCATTGGTTTTTATCTCATTGACCTTATTGATGTGACATTTATTGTTGATTTTTTGTGGATACATGGCCCTTTTTGTGTGATAATTATTTTTCCTTTGTATGAAACCCCCTAACATTATGTGTGACATTTTATGTTATTACATTTAATTATATTGAGTGAAATTGCTTATTGATCTTATTGTATTTGATAATTTGTAGGTGTCATGATCCATATCATGTACCTTTCCTACTTAGTTCTATTCAACAATTACTAGTGATGCTTCTTACTATGTGCCTCATTGACATATATATATATATATATATATATATATATATATATATATATATATATATATATATATATATATATATATATACATATACATACATATATATATGTATATTATATATATATATATATATGTATATATATATATATATATACATATATGTATATATATATACATATATATATGTATATATGTATATGTATATGTATATATATATACATATATATATGTGTGTGTGTGTGTATATATATATATATGTATATATATATATATATACACACATACATATATATATATATACATATATATATACATATATATATATATATACATATATATATATATACATATATATATATACATATATATATATATACATATATATATATATACATATATATATATATACATATATATATACATATATATATATACATATATATATATACATATATATATATATACATATATATATATATATATATACATATATATATATACATATATATATATACATATACACACACACACACACACACACACACACACACACATATATATATATGTATAGACATTGAAACTTATATGCCCTTGTATTATATAATTTCTATACATGCTCTGATGATATATTCAATATTATGATTACATAGTCTTCACATCTTCACATTTTTAGACATGATCACATATTATTACATAAAATTAAAAAATTCACTTATTATTTTGAGATGAGTAACTTGAAGGCTACATACCTCACCTCAAAAGGAGGAATATTAGTGGGGATAGATAATTAAGCCTAAATAAGGAAAAATTATAGCTTTTGGTACAAGTTATACATACTACAGATATTTAAGAGTAGTTTAGATATCAAATTGGGATAGTTATATAAATATTACATGTACATATGTAAGTCATATTCATTTTACAGGACACGAGTTACATGTTTTATAGATATGCATATTAGATACATTTAGGGGAATATGCACTCTTTTCATAGTGTATGATTTATAGTTTTTAATATTTTTTAGACATGAAATTATGGGGCATGAAATTTGTTTTATGCACATTTACACAAATAACATTATATATTTCAAGACATATATAGTTTTGAGAAACCTTAAATCTATAAGTCTATCTATAGTGGTTGATTCATATTTAAATGAGTAATGAGTTGAGGTTTTATGCTACTCAATGGCCTAACATTACATTGTGATCCCAATATGTGGCTCCAAAATTTCATCTTAGGGTTAAAATATTAGTTCAAATTAGTTATATGGGTTAGTATGGTTGATAAACTTCATTAATAAATGACTTAACACTATTCCATTGGTTATTATTCAATGAGGATCGGGGGAATATTTCCTTCCTAATCTATGATACTAACCTTAGTTAGACAAATTAGGGATTGATCACTCATAATTATCCAAAAGGGTTCAATAAGAGGAACCATTCTCCAATGATTTAATAAGGAAGTATCATATTAAACAAGTTATAGGTAAATATGGTTCACCTATACACGTGTACTCTTTATTTGATTTTTAATTTTAATTTTAATTCGTGCACTTCTAGATTTATTTTTATAGACATTGAATAAGATATATTCGTTGTAGTTTTTAATTAGATAAAATTAAACATTTTGAGCCCTATCCTAAAGACAAATTGTGTTTGAAAACTTAAGCACATCTTGATCCAAGGCTCAGGGGAGACTTGGTGGACAACCTACTTAAATGGATTTAAGAGGGTTATTGGAGACCTGGTGTCTAACCTACTTAAATGGATTTAAGAGGGTTATCAACAAAATAAAATTATTTAATGATATATAATATGAAATTGCAATGTATTCAAATATAAGGAAAACAAGAAAGTGATGATAGTTAATATAGGAATTTATTAACAAATTTATATTATGCTAAGTTTTGTATAATATTTATGAGAATAGATGTCTAGTGTCTATGTAATTACTAAATTTATTATTTTATGATTTAGATAACCTACAAAGAATGTAAATGTAAATTATTATATAATAAAAGAGATGAATAATTGGTTGAATCATTGCAACAATTAGTAATAATCACTTCATAATCAAAGAGTGTGGTGATGTCATTTAATACCATTACTAATGAGTTACAAGCTAAAATACTAACACTATAAGAGTTGTGTAGTAATGCAAGAGTGGAATAACATTGAACAAACCAACACATAGGTGTAGAATATACTGTCTAAATCAATTATTCTAGTGAAATATTTTATATGAAATAGTAGTAAGATTCATTATGATATAGTGACCCAGATCCTCATGGATTAATTGCCACTAGTTTTGATACCTCAAACATTTATTCTTAATTATATTTTATAAAACATATCATGATATAACTTTTATATTCTAGTTATAAACTGGTTATCACCCCTTTCTTTGCTTTATTTATTCTTTGAACACATTAAACTTTCATGTTCTCTATCATTTAGTAATTCACTTTTATTAATAAACCTATTAAGTTCATAGGAAGTCCACCAAGTCTCCCCTTGGGCTCCAAATCAATGGTATTATTTCATACACACTTCATATAATTTATGAGTTGTATCTTGGTGTTTATAAACTTTGTCATTGTTTATATGCCCATTCATATGATTTCTAATTAAAAGAATCTATGGATCGGTACTCATGACCCTTCATCATACCCTATTTCACATCCTAAAATGGGAGAAAATATTTAATGATTCCAAATTTAAAAAATGTTCTAGAAGATGATAGAGGATGCATTTCAAAGACAATGGGAGATCTGGAAGAACTTCATACATGTGAACAAGAAAATATCTTTGATAAATTCTCTACTTCTCAAGAAAAAAAATCCTCCCAAAAACTCTCATTCTCATTGGTCATTAATAAATTTTCCATACATGGTAAAATTCAATCTAGACATCCCTATGCTAGAAGTAAAATAAATATAGATGCACTAGATACTTGGCTTAGCTTTATCTATTCATATTAAAAGTTAATCAATTTTCTAACCAAGAAAAAATTACATTCACTCTTTTAAAATTTTATTTATTAGTAAATAAATTATGGTAAAATTGATATAATTTGCATGAGAATCATGAATATGAAGTCAATTTAGACACATTTGTAGACCCATGAAATGGGTTTGTAGAAGCATTCAAAGAAACCTAGTATCTGAATAGAAATAATGATGACTAATACATAAAGTTATCCTAGTTACACCAAGGAAATGAAAAAATTATGAAATAGTACATATATACTTTTAATAATTTGGTGTCCAAACTTGGGATCCATGATTTATACCTAAATCATGTTTTAAATTATAGGTTATACTTGAGACCTCATATCCAATTAGACATGGATTTCATATAGATATATTCAATAAAAGGAACTTATAAAATTGCTTTCAAGTTTGAAGATAAGGGCAAGGCCAAGAATAATATAGAATATTAAAATGAACATACCAAAAACAATCTAAATATTCTAGGAAGAATTCTAAATTAGGGAATAAATCCAAGCATCGATAGTCATTCTAATGAATGTGTACCGCAAACATGTCTACTACCCATGTAGAAAAAAAATAAGTAAAAACATTATTCCATTATAAAATGTGGATCAATTAAAAATTTAATATTTTGAATTTGGAAAGAGTGAAAATAAAATTTGATATAATATTAAATTTAAGTTGTGTATTAATCAATCTAAGCTAGACTTACTAGTTGTTAATCTAACAGTGTTGTAAGTGTGATTGTTGACAAAAATTACACTGAATAACTTCAAATTAGAAAATATATGATTGATATTTTTCCTTTATAAAAAAATATGATAAAATAATATATTAACACATCCAATTTTTTTTTCAAATAATAACAATTAGACCACTTTTATTAATAAGAAAGGCTAAAACTAGTTAATTACAAGTAGATTGCATGACAAGTCAATGCTAAATTAAGACATTAATTAAAAAATAATTTAAATAAAAATAGATTCATAAAAATATAATCTAATATAACTAAAATTTTACTTAATTTTTTTTTGAATAAATGATAAGTTCAACATGCAAAAATCCTTTCTCAACAAGTAAGCACAAACATGCACACTAGACAAGCTAGGCACCCCAAATACCTATAAAATAGGAAATTGAATGAAATAAGTTTAATTTTAGTTAAATAAATTATAAAAATTGTGACCCACCTCTTTGGGATGAATGGATAGGTTTTTGAGCTCAATTAAGTACAAATTTAGTGAACTGCACTCTAGCTAGCACTTCTAGATATTTTTTGAAAGTTTGCAAAAAGTGTCAAAAATTATTGATAAAGCAATTAATATAGGACATATTTGAGTTAAATAAAATTATTTAAATAATAAAACACAAAATAAAATAAATATAAAACTAATAATTAAATTAACATATTGGAATCATACTCAACATTCCCTTTTTGATGCAAAGAGGAGAGATGCCTATCATCTCCTTAGGTCTTCCATGAATATGATTTTGAAATACCTTGATGATAATATAAAAAAATTATATTAAATTATCAAATAATAAATTAAAAAGTGTTTATAATTAACCAAGTCTCTGAAAAAATGATGTTTATGTTCAATATATTTGGTTCTCGCATGAAAAACTAGATTCTTGGACAATTATATTGTCCCATTGTTATCATATTTTTTTTTGTGTTGGATAAATTGAAGCCTCTATGAAATAAACTAAAAGTCTTATAAATCATAATATTTATTTGAAATATAATGTTAAGTTTTGTATGTTTATCTTTATTATAGGAAAATACAATTATAGCTTATCTATTTAAAGACCATGAAACCAACCCACTTCCTAATGTGAAGCAAGAACCTAAAGTTGACTTCTTATCATCAATATATTTTCAAAAATATAAATGTGTATGAAATTAGACATAATGAAATACATAGTTTGAAATTAATATCATGATAATAAGTAATTATTACATATCTAAAAATTATCTTTACTACTTGAAAATGCTTGAGTGACTATTTGCCCATAAATATAAAAATTAGTAAAACCCCATAACCGATAGCAAGTTTTGTCATAATTAGATACATCAAAACTCCCACCATGACTATAAAAGTATTTTGATAATCTGAAGGACTTTCATATTCTATCATTATATTTTCCTCATTTACAATTGGAGTGTTTACTAATTTAGAAACATGAAGATTATACTTATTTAACATATCTTGGTAATATTTGGCTTGATAAATGAATAATTCATATTTATTTTAAAATACTTCAATGATAATAAATTAATTGATAAGTCTAAGATCAGTCATATCAAATTTTGATTTCATAGCTTCCTTGAAGCTATTCAACATATCCATAGATCTACTTATAAATATCAAGTCATATACATAGAGGAAAACATATAAAACATTAGAACCTAATTATTTTATGTAAAGAGTTAGTTCATTTTTAATTATTGAAAATACCTTATCTATTAAAAAACTATAAATTTTCTAGTACCAAGCTCTTGGATCTTGATTTATCCCATAAAGAGCATTATTCAACTTGTATACATAAAATTATTTACCCTTTACCTCTATAGATACTGAAATATGATTATATATAACATCTCAATCTTTTACACTTGAAAAATATTAATAATGGATCTAACCTTTAGTTCTAGACCTTCAATCTGCTAAAAGGCTCACATTCACTATCTCAAAGTACCTCCCTAATTACCTTATGGACTATCTCTATCATTAAAATTACCTAGATAGCTTTTAAACTTAAACAAGATTAAAGTATGATTTATATCCTTCAATTTCAATTACATACCTTTAATAGTTTTCTATCTTTCTAGACACTGACACCTAGATAAGGACACTACCACTTAGATAGGGACACTCAATTCTATTGCCTATATTTCATATCTAGTGTTTGTGATTCAAAATTCATCCAATTTAAAATATTTAAAAATGTATGGGTTGGCCTATTTTACTTATCTAACCCTTGCATGATATATTTTCAAAACATGTGCTATAAATACAAATCAAAGCCTACTCATTACCTATCTATTAAATACAAAGAAATCACCTATTCAATATCATTAAATCAAT
Organism: Torreya grandis; assembly: GCA_037957365.1. Lineage (NCBI taxonomy): Eukaryota > Viridiplantae > Streptophyta > Pinopsida > Cupressales > Taxaceae > Torreya > Torreya grandis. The sequence continues at coordinate 580,294 of JARHVA010006490.1, read as the reverse complement.
CAAACAAATAATTTTTAATACCCTATTCTTTCCTATTTATATATCAATCATAGGATAAGTCATATTATATGTTTTAAATATTTAAATAATAACCCATAAGCACTATTTGTCAAGTTACAATCTATATCATCGCATGCAATTAAATATATTATATTTCACCTTTGTGCACACATAATTCCACACTTAACAGAGAAATACATATTTTTTAGGCCATCTTAAAATTATTTCATGTGTATGCAACAATCATCAACAAAGGGTTCGTTGATTTCAACTCAACTTCATGAGCCCACTAGCCCATATTTAGCAAGGTGACATCAGCTAAGATGAAGAGCTAAGGTTTGAGATATATAGTCATATAATTCATATGCACATGATAATAATATATCAACAAAAAGGTGAAATAAATACCTAATAGGTATAGGTGGTAATTTTTGAATAAATCAAATATTTCATATGAGATAGAAGCATCGAACCACATACAAAAGTGTCAATGCTACTGTCTACAGGTTGATGGTAGTGTCTATGCCTCTAAAAGTAATATTTATAAAATATGATGATGGGATCATATGTATCAATATGCCTATTTATACACCTATACATATTATTTCCACCTACACATCTAAGAACAAGCTAAGCATTATATTTTCTTTGTGTTGTAATTATTAGAATATCAATTGGCATTGTACTTTCTATATTTGATATTTTTAAGATTTAGTATATTATGTTATCTTAATTAGTTTAATTGGTCTACTTTAGAATATTCTTACTCATCTATTTGATTAGGATATTATAACCCCTTAAAACTTATCTATCCAAACATAAGTGTTAAAAATTTGGTGAACATGACCTCTAAGTCTCCTTATGTAAGTCCTAGATTGTCCTAGGTTTTTCAGCCTTCTAGGGGTTTTAATTTAAATTATAATTTCATTATCATATTAAATTATTTGATATAATTTTTATGTATATTTTTATATATCCTCCAATTTTTATTTATAATGTTTAAAATGGAATACCTTCCTCCACTTAACCCCTAAGAGGATGATAATTACTTTTCCTCTAATTTGGTCCATGTTATCACTACTTGAATGGGTAAGGTGGCCCATCCTATAGTGATAAAATAAGGTAACCAACATACCCTTTATAAAATCCTTCTACCTCCCACATATACTCTAAATGGTATGTGTATGCATACTCAATTTCAAGTACATAGGGTTTGTACTCATGAAACCCTCAAGGGTAAAATAATCACTATAAATAAGTTAATAGAAGAGTTACAAAATCAAAATCAATATTTTAGTTCAAAAATAACATTATTGGAAAATTAGATCACATATGGCATGCATCCATGATGTGTTAGTGTTAATCATGCATTTTTATCATCATATAGCATTATTATTTCCAACAAGGTTTCATATCAAAATAAATATTATAAAAGAAAAGTGATCTCAAACAAGTGTATAAAACATTAAACAAAAGGATAATAATATTTCAAGTGAAATTATAAGGTAAATTAATATATACAAGTGGATTAAATTACCTCTTCTACATCATATAAACATATCCAAATATTCATTTAATAGAATTCATGGGCATCATATATATGGTTATTTTGACTTAAATAATAAAATGAAAAGTGAAAAGTATAGTGTTGATCCTCTCATTAACACATCAGTCAAAAAACACACTCACATTATGAGTACCTCTCCTAAATCACAAGTGAAAAAATAACAATATGGGTACCAATGGATAATCAAGAGAAAAACAAATTATAAATGAAAAAATTAGAACAAAAAAAGGGTACAAATCTACCTCTCAATAATAATACCCAAATTTTTAATCAATATGGTTTTGGACACTAATATCTACAACACTTTGGTTACCATAATCAAGTATTGGGAAAACAAGCATAAGGTATCACTTATCCTATCTCCACATTTGATCATAAAGATCATCAAAGCTTGGAATATACTAGAAATACTAATGTAAATCATTCAAAGATGCATATTCATTTCGTTAATACAAAATAACAAGAACCTACAAGTAGAAACAAGTCCAAGAAAAATTCACAAATGGAACAAGATTGATTGCATAAACACAAATTGGAACAAGATGAAAAAGATTGGGTATAAAAGGAACAACCACAAAAAACTAAGACACATAAAAATGACAATTTTAAATGTGTGACTTCATATGGAGAAATTAAAAATATTTACTCAAAGAATAAAATTATTGAGCCTTGCATAAATGGAAATCAAGGTTAAAATATCATAATTTACCAAAATTTTGAATTCAATATATGTACTTAGAATTTATTTACTTCTCTAAGATATGGAATGGAACATGTGATTAAAGCTACTAAATTTGATTTTTGTGTTACATATTTTCAATATAATTCCACACTTGGATCATAATCATGTTCTATTATACTATATGTTAGTTCATTTTTGTTTGGATATAATGCTAGACTAAAAAAACCATGGTTTTATAAATGAAAGAAAATATCTCTGAAGCAAAGATATCAAGTACAAACTTACCAAACAAACATGATACACTATAATTATTATATGTACACATATGTCCCATTTTGTTTAGGAAATGTCATTTATTTACCAATCCTTGTAGATAATGGTCCTCCCATTGAGATCATTAGATAACTTAGACATTTTAAAAGTTTATAGAATCAAATAAAAGTATCTCAATTATAGTTATGTTGAAAACCCACAAAGTGCTAAATAATGGGTTATGTGAACCAATACACCTTCTTATACCTCTTCACAACCATAAAGTCCATAGTTCTAGATATAACATCTATGCATGCTCCTTTTTATTATCAAAAATTTGATGTACCATATTCTAAGTTTATAGAACTATATAAGCACACCTTTTATTGGATTATCGACTAGTTATTTCTTTCCAAAAAATAAGAAAAAATGAAAAATAAAAAATTCCAATAAAATACAAAAACATAAAAAAAATACAAAATACAAAAATTATTCAATATACACACATTTAGTATCTCCTTAGTCTCTATGGTATTTGCTTTATGTTTTTATATAGCTTATAATTAATTTTATATGCACATATATGTTTCACATATAATTGAGTGGGATGTAGGAATACACCACATCCATGCTACATGCACATACATATGTTGGACCTTTCCTCTTCCCATGTGACACACTACATTAGGGGCATATACTTCCTTGATCATCATATCAACATGTTATATTTTTTTATGATCAATTTAACATTATCATGTTGTGTTTATATACTAACATTTACACATGTATATACTCATGCTTACATCTTACACCATGTACTTTATATGGTATGTTACATAAACATTTTTTTATAACACATATATGTAGGGACTAATATGATATTTTTATGTTGGTTTCTTATACTTCATTTATTCACATTATGACTTCATTGAGTGTACTTATTATTTTATATTATATTAATTTGTAACATTTGAATATGTTTCTTGTAGGACTCTATTCCATCAGGTGTTATATATTTATGTGTGGACATTTGAAATGTCCTCCCTTTGAGTGTGTGACATTTGAACATGAGCCTTGTTTAAGGTCTCCTTCTATGCCTTTTGTGTGACATTAAGTACTCTTATGCATGTGATTTATTATTTTCTAAGATTTTATTATTACATTATATAAATTTCCATGATCAGTATCATGTATCCTAGGGATTATAATGATCGCATATTACGATATATTTACTTAGACATGTTAATTCTCTATGTTGCATTATTCATACACATAATATAGTAATCTTACTTTTTAAGGTAAGATGACTAATAGATTCCATTACCCTCACCTTCAAAGGTGGTGGATATTACTAAGGGAATGTCATAGATAAATTAATAAACATGTAAACATTTGGTATAATTTTATACAATTTACATGATTCATACATACACTTGGGTCATAATCCTTTACATTTGACACTAATTTTGATAGATTTGGAACAGGGTTTTTTTTTAAAATTATAATATATACTATACACAACTATAGATGATATGATAAATTTTTATATACAATTCATATTGAGACACATTATAGGTTCATGTGACATGCAAGTGCACCAAAAATTACAAATACATATTCAAAATATTTTACCAAAAAATGCCATTTTTACCAAGAAACATTGTTTTGAGCCTTTCATGTCAATATAAGCTGGATCCTTTGAGTAGTTTGATTAACATTTAGTGCCTTTTATGTCCTTAAAACTATTCATATTTTGTATATCAAGTTGGTTTTACCACCTAACTTGGTTTTATTATACATTCATCTGAGTTGTATCATTGATATTATGTAATGTCAATTGTTGTGTAACAACTCATAGTTGCACCAAATTGGGCAAACAATTACAATTAAATTTTCATCTTAAAATATCTAAAGTTAAATTATAAACCTCTATAAACTCAAATTATTCATAAGGGAACATCTTTACCAAATCGAATTATGAAGGGCAACATGGTTGCATCGACACACATGTGTACTATTTCCTTGATCTATTTACTTTTCAAACATTTCAATTATTAAATTTTAGATTACATGCACCAATTTATACTATAATATTCTCTTGGTTATAATTCATACACTAACAAAAAAACCTAGGCTCAAGAAAAGGAAAGGTACATTATACACACCTAGGTACACATTTCATTCCTTTCACCTAGTAATTTCATCCTTATGCATCACTAGATTAAAGGGGAAACAAATATAGATACTAAAATATGATTATATATATCATTTGAGTATATTAAAACTTTATAAATACCAATCAAGGCTCAAAACTCTAACTACAGACCCTCTTCCTAGCAAAAGGCTCACATTCACTAACTCACTGTACCTAACTACTTATCATATGGACTGACCCTATCTTTCTGATGACCCAGATCACCTACACACTTAATCAAGGTTAAAATATGATTTTTATCCATCACTATCAATTAGATTGACCTTCAATAATTTTATAACATGTTCAACACTATTGCCTAGATAGGGACACTAGAATTGATGTTAGTGTCTAGATTCCTTATCTAGTATCTCTACCTAAAAATTCATCCAAATTAAAAATCTTTTGAAACATATGGGTCAACCTTTTTATCTTATTTATCCCTTCTATGATATATTTTCAAAAGGTGTGGTAAAAATAAAAATCAAATACTAATCTATAGTAAGTAATAACTTATTTGAGATCTTTCAATCAATCACACAATTGAGCTATAATATCATATTCTTACCTATTTATATATCAGTCTTAGAATCAATCATATTATAGGTCTAAAGTATTCAAATAATATTCCATGAGTAGTATTTATCAAGTTACAATCTAGATCATTGATTGCCCTTGCATTTATTATATTACACTCTTATTCACACATAAAAGTACACTTAAGTGAGAAATACATATGTTTGAAATCCTCTTGGGAGTATTATATAGGTACGAAACACTCATTGACAAAGGTGTCCTTGAGATCAACTTGATTTCATGAGCCCATTAGCCCATTTTTGGCAAGGTGACATCACTTAAGGTGAATAAATAGGGTTTAAGCTATATTAAATCATATATATCCTATGAATGATATATAGATTTATTAATATAAAGGTGACATAAAACCATAATAGGCACAAGTTTTCACTTTTGAATACAATGAATATTCCATAGCATAAAAAGGTGTTGAACCACAAAAAAAAGCATTGATGCTAGTGTCTATAATATGATGGTGATGTCAACCTATAAAAGTAATATTTATAGAATCCAATGATGGGATATTCAACATCAATCTACCTATTTATACACATGTAAATATTATATCTACTATTTATCTAGAAAACCTAAGTTCCATCTCTTCTTTGTATTGCAATTATCAAAGTATCTAACACTATATTTTCTATATTTTGTAATTTTATATATTTATTGTATTGTGTTAATTGAATTAATTTAATTCAAATTATTTATAATAATTTTATTAAACCATTTTATTAGAATATTCTAATTCCTTAACTCTTATCTATACAAAAAAAATTAAAAAGGGTTAAACAACCTCAAAACTTTGTGGTTTCCCCACACATACTTCTTCAATAAATCCATTTAAGAATGATATTTTGACATCCATTTGATGAATTTTACATAAATTATGCTAATATATATATATATATATATATATATATATATATATATATATATATATATATATATATATATTGAAATGTCATTGGTGCATAAGTTATTCATATTTAACCCCATATATTTGTACAAACCCTTTTATAAATGGTCTAGCTTTTAGCCTATCAACAATAATAGGTCTTGTAGACCCAATTATTCCCATTGACATATTTATTTATTACAGGCTAAATAATATTCCATAAATCATTCCTATTAATTTATTCCATCTTAAATTTCATAGTGTTAACCCATTCTTTCTTTTGACTAGCTTTTGCATAACTTCTAGGTTCACTAGCCACACATGACAACACAAACATAGTATTTTCATCATAAGAATCATAAAAAAACTAACTTAATAATTTTTAAGTATTATGATAATCCTATCATAATAATTATATGACATTTTATTTTTGTATGTGAATTCAATAAACACATATCCACATATTCTTACTTGGATTTGATGAATATGGATGACTAGTCTCTTGTGAAAAGCTAGTATTATTTCTTATTGAACTAGAAACATGTTTAGGAATTGTTAATCCATAAAAATAAAATTCAAGAGGATTAAAAATTAACTTATGAAATTTATAAATATATTATCATAATTTTTATCTATCTCATTTTTAAAAAATTACAATCCTGAGAAATAATTATGGATTTACTAGTAAGATTATAAAACTTGTATGCATTACTTTCATCACTATAATCTATAAAATTATAATTAATAATCTTCGGATACATTTTTGGATACAAATAAAAAAAAATTATTTCAATATCACCCTGAATTGTGGTGATTTTTTATATACTAAAATTGAATATTTATAGCATTTTAGTGTTAAACATTTGACAAATATCAATTAGGGATCTACCCTTTAGTTCTAGACATTCCTATTACCAAAAGTCTCAAATTCACCATCTCACTGTGCAAAAATTATTATCTATTGGTATAATACATATATTTATGATGGCACAAGTGTCCTAAACTTCATATAAAGATTTAAACATCACAAACATCCTTCACTTTTAGTTTCAAATCTGTACCTATTTTATAACCTTCTAAACACTCCTAGCCATAAAATGACACTACTACTGATTATATTGTCTAAATCCTTATCTAATGTCAAGTTTCCAAAATTAATTAAAATTTAATATGTTTCAAAACCTATGAGTTGGCATATCTATTTTATTAAAACCTACTATTAGATAGTTTCAAAATGTGTAGTATATATATAATTATAATCTTTCTCATTCATCATCAAAAAAATACTAAATAAACACTTAATAAATCTAAATTAATCAACTAAAAAAACACTCTATTTTTAAATATTCATCCTTATTTTAATATAAAGTATATGAGTATTCATATTACTTGTCTGAATGAATTAAATCTCAACCCATGAGTGATGTTTTCCAAATTACAAGATAGATCACTACATGCATCATCATATATCATATTGCATCCTTATGCACTCACATTCCAACATATAGGGGAGAAATACATAATATTGAGGTCATCCTTAGAATATTGTGTATGTAGGTACTACCCATTGATATAGGGGTCTTTGGGGTATCTCTATACCTTTATACCACTAACTTATTTTTCAACAAACTCATTCCAAGGGTGAACAAGAGTGAAGAGCTAGGATTTGATCAATCGATAAAGAATGATATAATATGTCCTAGATCTAAATACATTAGTCTAAAGGTGATATAAAACCTAAAACAACAAAGTTTTTCACATCCAAATCTAATCATTATCCCATACTAGACACCTACATCACATTTAGACACTAGTGTTGACATTAATGTCCAAATCTAACAATAGTGTCCATGGCCAAAAAAGTAAAATTTATATAATTTAATGATTGATATAGATTACCAACCTTTCTTGTTTTACACCTAATTATATTATATACATTCTTACACATATTAAGATAGATAAGTACCATTTTTTATCATTTATTTCAATATCTTCTAATAGCTACACTTTATTATTTTAATAATCTTAGTTGTATAAATTCATATTATTATTTATCTGAGTTTAATATTAATTGAACTACTATGGATTTTTTTATCATCCTTGTGATCAAACTATTTATATATTATTAACCCTATTTTATTTCATCTTAAATTTTTAGGGTTAAACATTTGGTGAACCTAACCCCTAAGTCTTCACATTCAACCATTATTTGCTCTAAGGTTGTGCAGTCTCCTAGGGTTTCAACTTGTGATTGATTTTTAGATATAAAACATAACCTTAAGAGTTTATAATCATCTGGTTACAATGGTTTTGTGTACATACACATGTACTTTCTTCTTATTTTATTGTCACATTTATGCTTCCAAATAAATCCATTTCAAAATTTCTCATAGATTTTTTTTTTAAATTAGGGTTTTAAATTATAGTAATTATTTAGTGCTAATTTTTCCTATCATTCTAGAATGATAAAATTTATATGTCTCTTCTTTCCTATTCTCATATTAGTCATTGGAACATTTAAAATGGATAAAAAGGAACATCTTTCTCTTTATATCCCTAAAGAGGGTTATATATAACATCCCTATAACTAGGTTACTCTTCCAAGGGGAAACATGCCCCATCCTATGGTTTCAAATTAAGGTAATTAATATGTCCTTCCTCAAACCCTTCCAACTCCCAAACATCCTTTAATTGATTTGTGTATTCATATTAAATCCATAGCACCTAGGGTTTATGTTTGTGAAAAGCTCAAGGATAAAATCACCATTATGGGAATGTTAACAAAAGAATTATAAAAGAAAAAGTAGTATTTTAATTCAAGGCTCACATCATTCAAAAATTAGATTACATACCTATAGAATCTAAAATATTATAATGTTAATTATGTGCTTGTAAATTCTTTTAATAATGTTATGTCTCCTATGATAATGATTACATTGATGATTATGATCCTAATAGTAAAAAATATTGGTATTATCCTAATGATATTTATTATGTAGCATATAAATATGACACATAATACATGGTGTTCATAGAGGCATCCATTGATGAGCTCCTTGGCTTATAGTAACAATTTTCCTTTGTCCATAGTTTCTATTCTTATCAATTCAAAATTCAAAACTAAAAAAAAACAAAATATTAAAGAAAATATAAAATCATTAGAATAATTAAAAAATACAAAAATATTAAACATTCAAAAATTTTATTAGCTCCTTGACATTTATATTATTTTATTTATGTTAGTAGATAACATATCAATTTTTTACATATACACATATGTTTCACGTATAGTTGAGTGTGATACAAGCATCCCTAGATACATGATTAATGCACTTCAAAATGTTAGACCTTGACTATACTCATGTCATATAGTACATTGGGGGCATCTAGTTCTTTGATCGTAATTGATACCAGTTACATATCCTTTATGATAATTTATAAATTATCATGTTTGAGCCTATATGTTAGATTTTACACATGTTTATATCCACGCTCATATATTTCAAAATGTCCTTGATATGATATGTTACATAATTTTTTTGCTAACACATATATGTAGGTACTAGTATGATATGTTTATGTTGGTTTCTCATGACTCATTTATTTTTCATTTCCTTGAGTGTATCAAATTGATTTCTGTTATCTTGTATGTGCAACATTTGAGTATGTTCCTTGCATGTTAGCCCCCATGTCATTTTATATTATTTAAACATTTAAATATGTCATTATATGTTAATTAGACATTTAAATATATCATACATGTTAATTATGTGGAATTTGAAATCTCCCTTATATGAGGTCTCTTTGTATCATTATTTTGCATTACATTGAGTGCTCTTATGTGTGTTCTTGATTGCTTGCTGAAATTGTATTATTAATCTCTAGACATTTTAAAACCAAATTAATAAATACAAAGGTGAGAGGTAAATACAAGTTGTTCCCAAGAAAAAAAATATAAAATACTTACAATATTTCCACACAATCCTAGTCTAAAAAGTGACAAAGGCATGGAAATCTAACCATTATTACAAACATTGATAGAACTTATTATCAACACATTAAGATAAATACAAACAAATAGAAAGAATTTTGTATTGTTAAATGTTTATTATAGTTGGGTAATTATATGCATGAGATAAAACACTTACCACTTTTCCATGTTTCCCTTGGATACATCATGCTACCAATAACATGTAGACAAAAAGTGGTTGATACACTAGTATGGGTAATGAGCCAAATATTAGATTTAATTTTCCAATTTTCACAATAGTGGTTATTTGATATGAAAATAATTGTCAATAAATCAAATATGTTCCTTGGATAATAGTTAAAAAATAAATAAGGACGTATTACACATGATGGATTTGATGATAAAATCATAACAAAAATTTCCAATCATAAATTACTAGAGAACATTGAAATAATGGCAATAAGTAAACATACAAGGTTTTAGAAATTAAAGGACACATAATTTGATGATCTGGTCCCTAATTTAAAATATTTCAAAATATAAATCAAATATTAAAATAACACAAAAACATTCAAAAAATTCAAAAATACAAAAAAAAATCAAAATGCTTCTAGTGATACTATTTGTTATACATATGTTTTTTTCTCCATGTTAATAAATAAAATATTATTATTTCCTATATACACATATGTTTCATGATTAATTTGAGTGTGATAAAAGTATACCCAGATATTTGATATATGTACATATAGATATTAGGACTTCCCTTTACTCACATCCTAAACATGTTTTGGCATCTACTTATTTTGTCATGATACACCGAGGTTATATTACTCTATGATAACTTTCCATTATCATGTTTGAGCTTATATAATTACACATGTTTATATCAATGATTATACCTTTCATAGTTTACTTGATATTATATAGACTTAATATTTAATAAACACATATGTTTAGTAACTAGTATGGTATGTTCATGTTGGCAGCCTATTTTCATTACTTGTTATTATATTGCATTGCATTTCTTGTTTGAGCATTTGAATATTCTTCATTGATTATGGCCCCCATGCCTTTGCTTTCATATTTCTACATTGGAATATGTCACTCTATGTTGTATGTGTACATTTGAATATGTCATTTCTATTCTTTGTGTACATTTCAATAAATCATGACCCTTCAATTGTGTGGCATTTAAACATACACCTTATTTGAGGTCCCCTTTGTACCATTTCCTTTTACATTACTTTTGAGTGATCTTGTGTGTTGGATTAATTTATTGTTGATATTATATTGTTACTCTCTAGACATTTCCATGATCTGCATCATACATCTTAGGAATTGATGTGATCACATACTATGTACCTCATTGATATTGTTGGCCAAAATTTGCCCACATAAGAAGCTTTTTGGTAGATGTGGTGTGAGAAGATTAGAAGGGTCTTGGTTGAGTGAGTTGTCAAATGATGATAGGAGAGGATAGACTTCATGACCTTTTCAATTGTCACTTTCAAGATTTTGAAACACTTAAAGTAAGATTAAAGTGTGAATTTGGTGATTTAGAGGAACCAGACAATCATGGCATGACATGTAAGAATGAACTATTTAGTTTGTTTTTGCATTTCATAAATATACGTAGGAGGTCAACCAAAGCTAAATAATTTCATAAAGATGATGTAATTCATGCCATGAATTTACCTTAAAAGTTTAGTGTCTTTATTAGTTTTCTATATCAAGATATAGGCCTTTGAAAATGATCTAGCAATATGGAACATGTCTAGGAACGTCAAGTTAAGGCCATGAGAAGTAGCCGTTTGGATTCAAAAATCCGTAACAAGTTTCAAGTTGAATGTAGGGCTACTAAGTGGTATGATCTCAAAGTCTTAGATTAAAAATCAATGACATGAAGGTGCTCATCTGAGGTTAATAAGTTAATATAAATCAACAACATGCATTCAATCATGTAAAAGCATATCTAACAAGGAGCACAAGGTCAACAAGTTAGTGAATCCTAAGATTGAATGTGATAGTGCCAAGTGTCATGATCATGGTGGATTACCAAATCAATGATGCATATTTGATCAAGAAGATCAAATATCTATGAAGCATGTTCAATTGTGCTAAGGGGATTGATGATGCACATGAGGTTAAAAGTCAATGAACCTAGATTACATGTGAGGCCACCATGTGGGATAAGCATATTAACTAGATGAAGACTAATAATAGGATCTATAGGAATCATGCAAGACTACCAAGTGTCACATTTTAAAAGGCCAAGGAAAATATCAATGTGGGGATGTGAAGTGGCATAATCTAAAAAGTAGATCACAAATTAATGGAAACATTGAAGGTCAAATACAAGAGACTCCCAAGGGGATAAACAAAGTAAATTAAATCAAAGTTATATAAGGACCAAGATAGATACACATGTCCAAGGCAACTATATTTAGGTTTTAAAATTAAATACATAGCCGAAGGGGGTGCCACATGGTTATACACATTAGAACAAAATATTTCACCATCCATATAGGCAAGCATATATATAGAAGATCAAATATGATCTAGGTTTCCAAAATAAAACCCTACAGAATCATAGGATGTCATTATAGCTTAGCTAAACCTCTCAAAATACCTCAAGAATAAGTTTCATGTCTTGTTCATTATCAAGAGACTAGGTAGCCCATGGATCTTCATCGAATTATCACTAGATGAAAACCATTAAATATGATTGGTATTCATCTATAGTATATCTATGTTTATGATTTGGAGTATGGATATATTTTTTATTGTGAAATGAGTGTCTTATATTTCAACATAGTCATATCATCCACTTTTAGTAGGTACATGTATCCACTTAAAATAGACCTAGTCATGGTTCAATTAGGTCCATGGATATAAATATTTTGTATTTATAATTAGGGAAAGTAGAGGATGGCATAGAAATACAAGAGAGAGATATAGTGGTTGGAAAGTGTAGGTGGAACATTTAATAAAGTTTTAGGGTCTTTGGGTACTTTCCCATTTTAATGGATCATGATTCATCATCTTCAAGGAATTCTTGTCTTCTAGTATGTTTTTTGGCTAATGAGGGAACTTGAAGACTATTGAAGCTAATGAATAGTTAATTTGGAGACAAGATTATTGTTAATCAATAAAAAGGTTGTTGAGACTCCATCAAAGTGATTAGACCTCATTTATTGATTTTTGTTTGCTCAATCATTCTCTCTCTTCCCATTTTCTTTATATCTCTCATTTTCTTCCCCATTTTTAAAAGAAGAATCATTGAGATATTTTGAGAAAAAAGAATCTCATTTGATAAGGCTGTAACCTATCAAAATTTGTATGAAAGACCTCTTGGAGAAATAAAGACTTTCTTTACCTATCTATTTCCTCTGAATTATGTTTAGCAAGCTTATGCATGATGACATTGTGAAGGAGTTTCTTCCATGTCCATTGTCCTTCTTTATTGCCTATTTTTAGGTGTTTTCAAGATTTTTGTAGTTTTGAACTCATGATATTTCCACCTTTAATGTAGTCTTGGTGTGAATACTAGAATTCCTCCTTGATTCATTCATTAATTATGAGCCTAGTTTATAAAACACTTATGGAATCACATATTCTATGAGATTGTGTGATATATCTGTTGACGCTGGAAAGTGCACCTAGCGGCAGGAACACGGATTCCTGCCCTCTCCCCGCAACATGGAAACCCCTCTCTCGCCTGTGGGACGGCGAAGCAGGAGAGGAGAGTCTCTAGATATGGGCTAGTTCCCTCTGATGTATCTTGTTTGTTTCAGGTAACGCAAAATATAGGTATATAGGTATACACTTGGGGGGGGGGGGTGAAAAGAGAAAAGAAAGCTTGAAAACAAACAGCCTACTCTAAAAGAGGTGATACACCAAAAACATGAGTGACCTTCCAGATCCACTCTCAGAATCAGACAAAAACATACATACACTCAGATCTGGCAGAAAAGACCAGGTCTCTGGGATGACAGGGAGGTTCTTATGAAAAGCACAAGAAACAGGGACTCACCAAGGTGCTGAGTAACACACACTGTAAGTGACCTCACCTGTTCAATACCTCTGAAACAGAACTCTACTCCTGGCAGCAGTAGACAGTGGCGCTTCGTAGATCACAGGTTTGCTGGTGTTGAACCTGTGAGAGCATCAAGAGACAATGACTGGACACAGATTAACATTCAATACATACACTGATAGATCCATCCAAATAGAGGTAAAAACTGTATTTTATTGATTCAGGTGGGAAATTTGGAGAGCAATGCTCTTTACAAAAGTGAGGAAGATCCTTTGAAAATGACTAAGTCTTTGTATTTATAGCAGAAGAGCCAAGAGAAGTCTCATTGAAAAGTGTGAAAAACACTATTGATGACGTCACAAGTCTGCCAAGACCACGCTGGTTGCCTCGTTTTACGTGCTGGTCTTCTCCTTTGGCAGTTGGGCGGGTTTTTTCTTGTGCACTGCAGGGGAATTTTGCCGCCCTTATAGTGGGCGGTGATTTTGCCGCCCTTTACACGAACTTCATGTAGGAAAACCTGCCGACGTCGGCCGATAAGCTGCCGACGGCGGCAATCCTGCCGACGTCGGTTAAGTAATCTGCCGACGTCGGTATAGTTGTTCTCTGCACGGCAATTTCCCTTTCCCCGCCATGTGGCGGGGTTTTCCATTTTACCGCCATGGGCGGGATTTTTCATTTCACCGCCATGGGCGGGCTTTTTTGGTTTCTTGTGCCTGCCCTTGTGCTGCCAACGTCGGCGGTTCTGTCGACGTCAGTTTCTATAAGGTGCCGACGACGGTAGTATTGCCGACGTCGGCCGATGTCTTTGCCTTTCTTTGTGTTGTGGGCGGCGAATTCGCCGCCCTCTGCATTTTCTTCGTAGATGGGCTCATTTTACCCGCCCTTGTAGTGGGCGGCGATTCTGCCGCCCTCTGCATTTTCTCTGTCTCTTTTTTGGCTAAGTGTTGAACATTCCATTTTTTCCCCTTCTTCTCTTGCGGACGTCTGAAGACTCTGTCCTTCGCTGCCTATTCTCTGCAATGGCGCTGTCAAGACCTGAAAGTGGACCTTGCAACCTGAAATGACTGGGCCTGTGAAGCAGGTGTAGGAGGTGGCCGAGATTTTGCCTGAGGGGCAAAATTGGGTCAACAAATTGGTGACTCACGGGGGAAGCGTGCCTGCTATGCTTAGAACCCAGTTGCCTTACATATCCATTGGGTGTGGAGTCAGATGGTGACTTTGAAGCAAGTTCACAACAAATTTTGAAGATTCCAAAATCAAAAATACAGAAATTACCCCCATTGCTAAGGGAAACACACAAGACTAAAAACAACTAACTGTGCAAACTGCACTTAGGGAAAACAGGGAAGAAAACAAGGGAAACTATGTACGGTGGAACCAAAAATTCAGTGACAATGCTTCAGGTGTATCCCATTGACTGGGATACGCAATTCTTCGCCGTCCAACCTGGAGAGCTGGAACACATTATGCTGCTTGCACTGAGTAATTATGTAAGGACCGCTCCAGAGGGCATCAAATTTTGCATGTTTTCCAGGCTTAGCTCTATCTTCGTCCCATTTTAAGACAATGTCTCCTTCGACGAAACTCTTTGACGAAGACTTCTTGTTGAAATGTCTTTTCACCTGATGCTGGCGACTGATCATAGAGACCATGGCCTGGTTCTTTACCTCTTGGAGCTCCATTAGTTCACATAATCTGACCTCCATGCTGCTTCCTTCTTCTAGCTGCAGCTGATGTGTGAGGTCCAGCGCTGGCAATTCGAGTGAGATAGGAAGCCTTGCTTCCCTTCCATACACAAGTGTATATGGAGAATTTCTGATTGATCTTTTCAGAGTGATTCGATCGGCCCATAGAGCTGTTTTCAACTTGGCATGCCAAGTTTTCTGATTTTCTTCCATGGTCCTCTTTATAATCTTGATCAAATTTTTGTTAGTAGACTCAGCTAGTCCATTCCCCTGCGGGTAGTAATTTGACGAAGTGTTGAGGTATATACCATACCTTAGTGCCCATTCACTAGTTTTGGTTCCCAGAAAAGCCAAGGCATTATCTGAGATTATAGTGGCTGGGACCCCAAAACGTGTCACTAAGTCCTCATAGAAATCCAAGACTGCGCTCTCATTTGCTTCCTTCAAAGCAATGGCTTCCACCCACCTGGTGAAATAATCCGTAGCAGTCAGGACCCACTTGTGTCCGGCGCTAGAGGGAGGGTTGATCATCCCTATGAAATCCAGGCTCCACTGTATGAATGGTTGCTCAACTTGAATGGGTTGTAGGGGCATGGCAGCCAATCGCTGCTTTCCGTCAAAAAGTGCACACTTCTGACACTTCCTTACCTAGGCATGGGTATCCTTGAAGAGAGTGGGCCAGAAATAGCCAGCTCTCATTATTTTTGCTGCTGTGGTCTTAGGGGCGAAATGGCCACCTGCTGGCCCATTGTGAAACTCAGCCAATACCTTGTCAGCCTGACTGGAGTCAATGCATCTCAAGAGAACCCCAGAGAGATCCTTCCTAAATAATACTCCGTCAATCAAAACATAGGGAAGGGATTGAAGTTTAAAATACCTTCTTCCGGCCCTATCAAGACCTTGTGGACATTCGCCCGTAAGAAGGAAACGCCTCATGTCTAGTGTCCAATCTCTTACGACAGCTGGTTCTTCTGCAGTGGCTGCGTCATGGATCAGCAAGTTGTCTTCACCCCTTTGTTTCAAATCTACGGCTAGCTGTTCACACAAGCCCCTTCCTCTAATCAACTTGGTGATTTTGATGTCTATGTCGTACTCCATTACCTTGGTGATCCATCCCGCTCTTTTCTCGTTTAAGTCTCGATTGGTCAAGAAATCCTTGACGCCAGGATGTGGAACCATGAGATGGATCCTGCTGTTCGACAACATATATCTGAATTTCTTCAGGCTGCGCACTACTGCCAAGACTTGTTTCTCTACATAGGTGTACCTAGTTTTGAAGTCCTCTAACCCTTGGCTGAAAAAAGCGAGTGGTTGCTCGAGGTCATCACTGTTTGCTTGGGTAAGGATGGCAGATATTACTTCTCCGTTACTGAAGGTATAGAGATTGAGGTCTTTGTTGAAGTCGGGGCTGATCAGAGCGGGAGCCTGGGTCAAAGCCTGTTTGATAGCTTCAAAGCTATTCTTTCTTGGCGTTGTCCATTTGAATTCTTCACCCTTCTTGAGCAAGGAGGTTAGGGGTTTAACTATTTCAGCAAAGTTTGAAATGAACCTCCGAATGAAATTTATTCGGCCGAAAAAACTCTGCAGGGCTTTCTTGTGCTTCGGTAGGGACATCTCCAGAATGGAGCGGACTCTCTCTGGGTCAATAGACAAACCTTCCTTGGACACAATGTGGCCAAGAAGTTTCCCCTCATGAACCGCGAATACACATTTCTTTGGATTTAGGGAGATGCCAAATTCCCTGCACCTCTCAAAAATTTCCCTGAGGTGCTTCATATGTTGTCCTGCCTCTTTGGAGAAAACTGTTATATCATCGAGGTACACCAGCACGTTCCTATTTATCAAACCACTGAAAGCCATGTCCATGGCTCGCTGGAAAGTAGCACCAGCATTGGATAGCCCAAAAGGCATCTTCTGGTAGGTGAACGTTCCCCATTTAGTGGTGAAGGCTATTTTGTATTGGTCACAGTCACGCACCAAAATCTGATTATATCCCGAATAGCCATCCAGGAGGGAGAAGCGTTCGGAACCAATTACCTTTTGAAGGATCTGCTCCATGTTTGGAAGGGGATAATGATCTTTTAAAGAGACTTTATTAAGGTCTCTAAAGTCGACACACAGCCTGATCTCCCCATTTTTCTTTCTAACTGGAACCAAATTAGCCAACCATGAGGAATGTTTGATCGGAAATATAATGCCGGACTCAATCAACTTGGCCAATTCTTTTTGCATAAGGAGCTCGACCATCGGGTTAACAGGCCTCTGCTTTTGTGTGACAGGTTTTGCGCCTTCATCTAATTCAATGGTGTGTTGGGCGAGCCTTGGATTGAAGCCTTTCAAGTCGCTATAGTTCCAGGCAAAAATATCAACGAACTCCTGGCATAGCAGAATGAAAGCCTGTCTTTCTTGAAACGTGCAGACCTTGCCGAGCGCCAGCAACTTATCCTTGAAGATTTCTACTTTTTCATAATTCTCCTCCTTGGTAGTGATGCATGCTTTGTCATTTCTTAGTTGGTCCTCTCTGTTGAAAATACTTTCAAGTGTGATCAGACCCTTAGGGAGTTTATTGTTCTTCAATTGAACAATTTGATTTCCATATTGCTGCTGCAATTTTGCCTGATTGTGGACTGCAAATTCAGCTTCTTCCTTTAGAAACAAGGCTATTTGTTGGTCGTTTTTGAAGACCTGCCAGTTTGTAACATTGTTTGGAATTGAAGGCCGGACCACCACTTTTAAATGGCGCGAACTACAACCCCTACTTATCTCCTTCGAAACATCAAATTGGGCACCAACAGCTGCCAATCTGTCAGCCTGCTTATTCTGTTCCCTGGGGATAGAGGTAATGTTAAGAGCAAGGAAATCCTCCATCAAGTCCCAGACTCTGTGCTTGTAAGATTTCAGTAAGGAGTTCTTGGTCAGGTTCAGGCCTCTGATTTGGTTCACTATTAGTTCACTGTCCCCCAGGATTTGCAATTTTTTGATCCCTCTCTTTCTTGCCCACTCAAGTCCGTGAATCAAAGACTCATATTCTGCAATGTTACATGTGCAAGAGAAATGGAAACGAAAAGCTGAAAAGTACCTTTCTTCAGAAGGGGAGACTAACATTGCCCCACCACCAGCGCCCAGTTTGCTTCTGGAACCGTCGAAATATAGCTGCCACAGGCCAAGATCTTCTTCATTTTTCTTCATTATATTGGGCATGACGGCACTCTCTTCATGCAAGCAATAGACGCCAAGGTCTGCCTCCTCAATAAACTTATAAGGATCGTGTTCAAAGTTATCGTTTCCCCACTCATCCAAGAATAGATCTGCGACTCCTTCAAGAGTAGAAGATGAGGACTTGTCTATTTGAGAGTCTTCTGGATCAATGATAGTATAACTGACATTCACTGCCTTGGGTGAATAGGACTCTAGGTGGTCCTTATAGAGTGGCTCGGATTCAATTTTCACTTTGGTCCCATACTTGGTTCTGAAAACCAGGTATGACCAATTTGCAGCTAGATAACCACCTATCTTGGACGTAAAGTCCCTAGACAAACAGATTGCAAAATATGGAGGAACGTCTGCTACCACTATATCTTGAGGGATTGAGAATGTCGGGCAGGCATGCAATGTTAAACTCAATCCTTTCAGGACTCCGACTGTCTTTGTGGGTGTCCCATCTAGTTGTAAGACTCCTTTGTTCATTGTTTCATACTTTAACCCCATCTTATCAGCAATGCATTTAGGCATTACTGAAGTGCTGGCCCCGCTATCAATTATGCAATTATGTACTAAGAAATCTCCAATGATCAAAGATACATAAAAAGGGGGAGTCTTTTCTTCTTTCCTTACCTGACCTGGAGCAGGAGGCTGCCCATTCATCATTAAGACATTATTAGTGTCTGTTGGGATGGCCTGGCGGTCTAGCTCATGCAATTCTTTCTTCAATACCTCCTTTTGTCCCGGAAGAGACAATGAATCCCATAGAGAAATGCTCACATGCAATTTCTTCATTTGATCAACTATATTAACTTGGGGACTGACTCCTTTCGCATTTTCCTTTGGGCTGATCCCGGCTGGAGCTTTAGACTGAGGAGCTGGGGGTACAGATGGTTCACCGGAAATTGGGGCCTTTTGAAAAGGGTGTGGTGGAGGATTCGCTGCTGCCCGAGAGGAAGCCTGCACTTCTCCAACTGCTCTTCTTTTAAATCTCGTATTGGCCACAACGCAATCAGCATGATTGACTGCAGCACCTCCATGATTAATTGCACAGAGCTCGCCCTCTTCGTGATTTATCAGGGTAGAATCCGGCTGAGTCTGATTGTTGCTTATGCTGGTTTGAGCTGGGAACTCAAAAAATTGAGAAAAATCAGCACCTTGATTTTCCGAATTCTGGCAAAAATTTATCATGTCATTCGGGTGGACAGCTTGCTCTTGACCTTGTCCCATGTTTGAACAACCTGGCTGCTCCTGCACTAGATTGTTCTGTGTAGGTACCATGGCTTTAGATGACGAAGGAGGCCCAGGGTTATAATTTTGATAAGGCCTAGTTGTAGTGAGCTGCCCCTGACCTTGGTTATAATTTTGAAAGGGGGGTCTAGGGGCATGGCCATAATTTTGATAACTCTGGTTTGGCTTGTGGCTTTGAGCTTGCTGCCTTTTAAGGGCAACAAGTTCATTTGACATGCTCTGCAACAGGCCCTTAACTTCACTTAATTCATTGGATGGAACAGCAGTTGGCTTTTCAATGACAGGTAGGGGGCAATTGTAGGATAGACTGCTTGAATTGGGGGCAGCGGTTCTGGGAAAAGTGGCATGTGAGGTCTAGGGGCGATTTTTCCAGCTTGAATCAAGCAATTTTCGGCTGCAATGGCTATGTCATACGCAGCTGGCATTATGTGTCCCCCCATAGATTGAATCATCATAGCAATGTCACTATTCAATGCTTTTAGATAGTACAAGAAAGCGTAGCTGGGGGTCGGCCTTACCAGGATGGGAATTCTATCCCAAGTCTTTTGAAACTGCGTATTGAAGTCCTGCATATATTCATGCGGAGCTCTTTTTATAGTTGTCAGCTGCTCAGCAAGAGAGAGGCCAACACTTTTTTCCCCAAAACGATCAGTTAAACGAGTGCCCAATTCGTTCCAAGAATGTATGGAATCCACAGGCAAGGTGCCGTACCAGTCGAGAGCTTTCCCCTTCAGAGACAAGGCTAACAGTTTGATGGCAATATTTTCTTCTGTTATATTATGAATATTGCAAAGGTTGGCAATATTTTTTATATGCTCAACAACTGTAATAGGTCCCACTCCATCAAAAAAGGGCACATTTTTTAGAGCTGTTCCGGGGATCAGATCATAGCGTGGGAGGTTTAAAGGGCTTTCACCACGAAAAGTTGCAAAAGGCAAGGCCATGGCTGGAACAGGTTGTATTTGTGGCTGAGCTGGGTTGGTGTTCCTAGCGACAGGTCTAGGAGGATTTATCAGTGGATAAGGGTGAGTTCTTCCAAACCTGAGTCTTTTAGCGGAGTTTAAAGGTATTCAACGAACTCAAAGGGAACCCTTCTTGAAGCTGACCTGGTGGTAACTTTTGGCATATAAGCTAAGTAACTGGTCTTTTAAAAAAAAACTGAGCTCTTACCAGTGGAGTCACCAGATGCTGGAAATCTTTGAAAATCACTGTAGCAGGACCAACATCAATCCTGAAATACTACTGTGTTAGAACTTGATAAAATGCAGTCCCACCGGGCGTGCCAGAACTGTTGACGCTGGAAAGTGCACCCAGCGGCAGGAACACGGATTCCTGCCCTCTCCCCGCAACATGGAAACCCCTCTCTCGCCTGTGGGACAGCGAAGCAGGAGAGGAGAGTCTCTAGATATGGGCTAGTTCCCTCTGATGTATCTTGTTTGTTTCAGGTAACGCAAAATATAGGTATATAGGTATACACTTGGGGGGGGGGTGAAAAGAGAAAAGAAAGCTTGAAAACAAACAGCCTACTCTAAAAGAGGTGATACACCAAAAACATGAGTGACCTTCCAGATCCACTCTCAGAATCAGACAAAAACATACATACACTCAGATCTGGCAAAAAAGACCAGGTCTCTGGGATGACAGGGAGGTTCTTATGAAAAGCACAAGAAACAGGGACTCACCAAGGTGCTGAGAAACACACACTGTAAGTGACCTCACCTGTTCAATACCTCTGAAACTGTATGCATTGAATGTTAATCTGTGTCCTATCATTGTCTCTTAATGCTCTCACAGGTTCAACACCAGCAAACCTACGATCTACAAAGTGCCACTGTCTGCTGCTGCTAGGAGTAGAGTTCTATTTTGGAGGTATAAAACAGGTGAGGTCACTTACAGTGTGTATTTCTCAGCACCTTGGTGAGTCCCTATTTCTTGTGCTTTCCATAAGAACCTCCCTATCATACCAGAGACCTGGTCTTTTCTGTCAGATCTGAGTGTATGTACATTTTTCCCTAATCCTGAGTGTGGATGTGGAAGGTCAACCTATTTTTGGTGTATCACCTCTTTTAGAGTAGGCTGTTTGTTTTCATGCTTTTTCTCTATCTCTTTTCATCCCCCCTAGTATACCTATATACCTATATTTTGCGCTACCTGAAACAAACAAGATACATCAGAGGGAACTAGCCCATACCTAGAGACTCTCCTCTCCTGCTTCGTCGTCCCACAGGCGAGAGAGGGGTTTCCATGTTGCGGGGAGAGGGCAGGAATCCATTTTCCTACCGCAGGGTGCACTTTCCAGCGTCAATAGTTTTGGCATGCCCGATGGGACTATATTTTTCAATGCAGTAAGGTTTCAGGATTGATACTGGTCCTATTACAGCAGATCATTTTGTTTCTTCAGCATCTGGTGACTCTGAGTAAATCCACTAGTTAAGCAGCCTGGTGCCATCATAAATCAATCACTTCTTGTATGTATACTTATTTTGCTCTAAATCATGGATCTTGTTTTCCTTCATATGAACATAATTAGACTTCAGATATTCAGAGAATCCCCTCAAGTAGCTCTCTTAGTTGCCCTGCAACTATAAGGGAGGTGGTGTTGGAATTTGAGAAGCAGACAATGGAAATTGATAGGCTGGAAGAGTAGTACAAATATCAGCAGGAGCTGATATATAAAGAGGAGTGCTTGTTTAGGCAAGCGCAGGCCATATAATCCATGAAGGAAGAGACACCAAAATGGAGAAATCCATCTTTTCAAGGTAGCCAGCCTTGCGTGCCCCCTCCTACCCTGAAGAAAACCCCCTCTTTTGCACCAAATCCATTTTATCAAATTACACTTGCTCATTCCAACTCATCAAATACAGTTGCTCCCAATCCCATGCGCCTAGCTTTCCAACACCAGAGGGTATCAGAGTAACCTCCCATGGAGATCAATCTTTTCAACTCCTTAGATTAGGAATCTTCCATAAAAAATAATACCACCAGCCAACACGTCCCTTTTCTAGAGGCTCCTCCAATGCACCAACAATGGTTTCCTTGCATTCCTCAGCCTCCCCAAGTTTTCTAGCATGATGTGCAATTTTCAAGTTGGAGGAAAGAATGCCAAGGACCAATTCAGAGCTTTGAAGAGGATCATGCTAGCCACCTCCAAGAAAGACTCTTCCAGGAAAACCTAGCCAGACAAATTGAAGACTTAGAGGCTAGGATGAAACTGCTTCTTGAAAAAGAGATAAAATTTCTAGACCTTGTGGAGGAGCCTCAGGACCTCGTGGAGAACAAAGTTGCTGCCTGTTCACAGGAGTAGAATTCAAATTCAGAGATCCTGAATTGGAGGAAGACAGTGGAATCATGGGGTAGCAAAGAGGAAGAAGAAGAACAGGGTTTTTCTCAAAAACTTGAAGAAGCTGAAGCTGTGCCTGCCTATGATGATGCTGGCGGCCTCCAAGAAAAGCTTTTCTAAGAAGATCTGAGTAGAAGAATTGTAGAGTTGGAGTCCAGAGAGAGTTTCCTTAGCCAATGTGTGGTGGATGGTTCAGACCAAATAGCACATTCCATGCCTGAACACACCCCACTTACACATTTCTAAGAGAGTTATCAGGCTGCCCCTAATATTGATGAAGTGTTGACCAAGTGGAGAGAAGAGAATCATCCGATTCTAGCTCAAGGGCTGCCCCCTCTCCCACATGTTTTCTCCACTTCGTCCCTTCTCGAGGAAGACCCTATTTTGCAAGAGGCAAGTGAGGAAAAAAAGATCCAATCTGCAAGTCTTCAGGAGGCTATTATGAGTAACAACGAAGAACAAATCGTCATTGACGCTCCTTGTGAAGACCTTATTAGCAGTGGAGAAGATGCAGGCCTTGCGTATATGCGGATGTTCCAGAAATTAGAAGAGGAAAAAATGCATGGTAAGCTCTCTTCCCCTCAGTTTGATGAACTTCCTTGCTATATTGATGAGGATGATTACATTGAAGAGTTTGAGTTAGAGGAAGATCAGGGGAATGTTTTTGAAAATCTAGAAAACCTGATCAGTAAAGAGGAAAAGAAGAAGTCCATCTTTTTGGAGAAATGCCTTGAAGAATTGAGCTTTAAACAAGAAAGTGAAGTCTTGTGGGATGAGCAATCATTTTGTGAGCCCCTTTTAGACATCACCACAGTCAACTTTCTTCAAGAAGGCCACGAAGAAGTAGAGGATGAGTCTGACAGAGTTTTCAATGAGGCAGAAGGGAATGAATCGGACCATGATACATTGCAGAAGAATTGTGTAGATCAGAAGGCTTACGGTGATAAACCGACAATAATTGATTTCTTGGTGAGGGGCACCAATTTTAGGGACCAGCATTTAACAGGCCTCCAGGGTCAATCAGAATATGTATATATTAGAGGCATGTTCTATTTTGATCCCCTCGGTTTCTAGCCAACTCAGGTGATAGGCAGGAGGAGCAAGTCACCAAATCTCATTTTCTTTTAGCTACTTGCCTGTCACGATAAGTCTCTTTGCTAGGAAGGGGACTTAAGAAAATTTCCTTTCAATCCAGAAGGGATGCAAACATTCCTAGTTAACTGTATATAATAGTTTGCTTTTAGTTGTTTTCCCTATTTTTCCTAAGTGTAGTTGCACAGTTATTTTTTTTTAGCTTTGTGTGTTTCCCTTTGTTTGGGGGGTAATTTCTATGTATTTGATTCTAAGATCTTGAAAGCTATTGTGAACTCTCTTCAAATTCACCATCTGACTCCACACCCAATGGATATGTAAGGCAACTGGGTTCTAAGCATAGCATGCACGCTTACCCTGTGAGTCACCAATTTGTTGACCCAATTTTGCCCCTCAAGCAAAATCCCGATCACCTCCTACACCTGGTTTGCATGGCCAGTCATTTCAGGTTGTAAGGTCCACCTTCAGGGTTTGACAGCTCCGTTTCAGAGCATTGGCTCATTGGCCTAGTTTGTTGGCATTCACAGTAGCAAGAGGCAGAGTCTTCAAACGTTCACAAGAAGAAGGGAAAAAATTGGGGCGTTCGACACTTAGCAAAAAAGGAAGGGCAGACAAAATGTAGAGGGCGTCAAAATCACCGCCCACAACACTGGCGGGTAAAAAGAGACCGCCTACACGCAATGCAGAGAGCGGCAAAATCACCGCCCACAATGCCAGCGAAGAAAAATAGGCCACTAACATCGGCCGACATTGACAAAACTGACACCGTTGGCAGCTTACATAGGCCGACATCGGCAAAACTACCGCAGTCGGTAGCTTATCGGCCGACGTCGACAGAAGTCCTACATGCAATCCACTGTAGCGGGAAGCAAATTCACCGCCCATAACATGAGGCGGCAATAAACACTTGCAGAACACAGGAAAAAACCTGCCCAACCACTGGAGGAGAATACCAACATGCAAAACGAGGCAACAAGCATGGTCTTAGCAGACTTATGACATCATCAATAGTGTTTTTTCACTCTTTCCAATGAGACTCCTCTTGGATTTTCTCTATAAATGGGTAGACTTGTTCATTTATCAGGAGATCTTCCCCACTTTTGTAAAGAGCACTGCTCTCCAAATTTTCCACCTGAATCAATAAAAGACAGTTTTACCTCTATTTGGATGGATCTTTCTATGTATGCATTGAATGCTAATCTATGTCCAGTCATTGTCTCTTGATGCTCTCACGGGTTCAACACCAGCAAACCTGTGATCTACAAAGTGCCACTGTCTGCTGCTACCAAGAGTAGAGTTCTATTTTGGAGGTATAAAATAGGTGAGGTCACTTACAGCGTGTATTTCTCAGCACCTTGGTGAGTCCTTGTTTCTTGTGCTTTCCATAAGAACCTCCCTGTCATCCCAGAGACCTGGTCTTTTCTACCAGATCTGAGTGTATATATGTTTTTCCCTGATCCTGAGTGTGGATGTGGAAGGTCAACCTATTTTTGGTGTATCACCTCTTTTAGAGTAGGCTGTTTGTTTTCATGCTTTTTCTCTATCTCTTTTCATCCCCCCTAGTATACCTATATACCTATATTTTTGCGCTACCTGAAACAAACAAGATACATCAGAGGGAACTAGCCCATACCTAGAGACTCTCCTTTCCTGCTTCACCATCCCATAGGTGAGAGAGGGGTTTCCATGTTGCGGGGAGAGGGCAGGAATCCATTTTCCTGCCGCAGGGTGCACTTTCCAGCGTCAACAGGAAGAGGATAAGTTGGTTGTACCCTATGCATTTCCATCTTGGAAATAAATATAGAAATGCATAAATAAGAAAGAAGAAGTGCTATTTGAGGTAGTCTAAGCACTAATTCAATAAAAAAGAGGCATTAGCTCAGCCTGATGATCTTGTGCTACAATAGTTCCATGACTCTATCTCCCTCCCTCAAGAGCCACCAAAAATAGCCTTCAAAGTCCCTAGTTGGAAAGACATTTTGTTAAGCTTCAACCAAGGTGAACTTTTTCACCCTCCCACCATCTCCCTCTTGGAGAAAGAACCTATTTTATAAAGGATAGAGGAGGAGCTTGTATTCATAGGTGAACCTAAAGAGGATAATTAAATTTTATATGATTAAGAGTTCATGATAGGTATCCCATTTCATTAAGATGAGGAAAAATTAGGTTTAGACTAGCCTTCTTAGCATGGATTTGACACTAATGAAATTGAGCCACAAGAGGACAATCCTCAAGCCAAATATAGGGAATAATTTGAATGGACCACTGATTGTCTATTCTAAATAGACAAAAAAGGGGATCAGATTTAGGTACTAAAAGTTGGCCCACTTTAGGATGAGGTGTCAAATGAAGGTAGCCTTGATATATTAGAGCTAGAAGAAGGAAAATCAGACCTTAACTAAGACACACATGTCTTTTTGGACCTTGGTTGGTCAAATAAATCCTCATTTATAGTTGAATAACAAGATGAAATCTTGAGTGAAGTTGATGAAGGAGACATCTTAAGTGCTCAAGTGATGTAGTTTGAGAAGCATACTAGTGAAAAGCATCAAGATCATGATGAGTTAGACCTAGCCTACAATAATGAGCCTTTATTCTATGCAGAAGAAGAAGAGAAATATATATATCATATTTTGGATCATGGTGAGATTGAAGAGATTGATGTTACAGACTTGCAACCATATATCATCAATAATGCTTCAAATGTGCAAGAAGAGGTTGGATAAGGTAACTATGAAGACTTGTTTAAAGTATTAGAATCAAGATATAGGTTGTTTATAAGAAATAATGATTGACTAAGGTAATTGGAGGCAATATTGGTGACCCAACCAATGAACTACAAGTGGTGGATGAATAAGTGGAGACTCCTCAAGAGGCTACTGAGAGCCAAATATGCCACTTTGGTTAGCATTGGGTGAACAAGATTGTAAGTTCTATTATAGTCCAACATGAAGCAAGATTTGAATATTGGGACCAATATATCTACATTGGAGACATGTTTCCCATACTTCATTTATTAGAGAGTATGCCAAAAGGATTGGCAATCAAGTAACCTAGTTTACCAATTTTGATGCCTCCAAAACAAGGTATTTTTTATGCTAGTCCATTAAAATTGGATAATGTTTAATGCTTCCCATTTGATCTAGGAGGAAAGTAATTGTAATTGTAATACTTATACATATTATAGTATATTTTATGTTTTCCTCTAAGTGCCTTGTGTACATTTCTTTTTAGTTTTGTGTTTCCCTTTTCCTAAGTGCCTTGGGCATAATGTGCATTTTGTTCTTATTGATCTTATTGATTTAAGAGGAGGCTTTTAGAAATGGGGAAAATCTTGTGCCATTTTCATATATATTGGAATGAAATACTCATGACCCCATATTCCCAATGGATCAAATGAGGTAACTAGTCTATTGCATAGTAGGCATGCAATCCTAGAATGTTGTTAGAAATGTTAGCCAAAATTGGCCCACATAACAAGCTTTTACCTGGATGTGGTGTGAGAATATGAGAAGGTTCTTGGTTGAGTGAGTAGTCAAATGGTGATAGGAGAGAATAGACTTCATGACCTTGTCAATTATCACTTTCAAGCTTTTGAAACACTTTAAACAAGCTTCAAGTGTGAATTTAGTGATTTAGAGGAACCAGATCGTCATGACAAATCATGTAGGAATGAATAGGTCAATTTGGTTGTGAATTTCATAAGTGTAATTAACATGTTTACCAAATATTAATAATTACATAAAGATTATGTTTTTTTTTCCAAAAATTTCCCCAACAAGTTTGGTGTATTGATGAGTTTTCTATCTCAAGATAGAGGCCCTAAAAGTGATCTAGCAGTATGGGACATGCCCAAGAATGTCAAGTTAAGGACATGGGAAGTAGTTGTTTGGATCCAAAAATCATTAACAAGTTTCAAGTTGAACATAGGGATACTAAGTGGTATGATCTCAAAAGCTTAGATCAAATATCAATGGCATGTGGGTGCTCATCTGAGGTCAATAAGTTAATACAAATCAGTGGTGCACATTTGATCATGTAAAATAAGATCTAAAAGTGATAATAAGGTTAACAAGTCAATGGATCTTGATATTAAATGTGATGTTGAAAAATGTCATTATCATGGTGGATTACCAGATCAATGGCACATGTTTGATCAAGAATATTAAATATCTAAGGAGCATGTTCAACTATGTTAAGGGGATTGATGGTGCACATGAGGTCAAAAAGTCAATGAGACTAGATTACATGTAAGGATACCATGTGGTATAAGCACATTAACCAAATGAATACCGATAATAGGGTTGATAGGAAGAACACAATACTACCAAGTGTCACATTATTGAAGGCCAAGATAAAGATCAATGTAGGGATACCAAGTGGCATAATATAAAAAGTAGATCATAGATCAATGGTAATGATGAAGGTTAAACTCAATAGACTCTAGAGGGGATAAATGGAGAAAATTTGATCAAAGTTCCAGAAGGGTTGATATAAAGACACATGTTCAAGGAAACTACAATCAGGTTTTAAAATAAAATAAGTAGCCTGAGGGGATACCATATGGGTAGACATGTTAGATTAAAATATATTTCCACCCAGGTAGGCAAATGTATAAATGTAAGATAAAGTAAGATCTATGTTACTAGAATCAAACCTTTTAAAATCTTAGGATGCCATTAAATCTCAACTAAACCTCTAAAAATTCCTCAAGTGTATGTTTCACATCTTGTTTAAGATCAAGAGATTAGGTAGCCCATGGATATTTATTAAATTATGACTATATGAAAACTAATAAATAGGATTGGTTTTAATCTATAGTAGATCTATGTTTAGGGTTTAGATTAGGGGAGGATTTTTTATTATGAAAGGAGTGTCTTATATTTCCACATATTCATATCATCCACTTTTAGCATGTGCATATAACCACTTATAATAGACATAGTCATGGTTCTATCAGATCCATAGATATGAATATTTTGTCTTTATAGTGAGGGAAAGTACAAGATGGTGTAGAAATCCAAAAGAGAGATATAATGGCTGGAAAGTAAAGGTGGAGCATTCAATGAAGTTTTATGGTCTTTAGGGACTTTCCCATTTTAATGGATCATGACTCATCATCTTCAATGAATTCTTATCTTTTAGTATTTTTGTTAGCCAATGAGGGAACTTGAAGACTATTGTAGTTAATGAATGGTTAATTAGGATAAAGTATTAATGCTAATCAAGGAAAAATTGGTTGGGACTCCATTGAAGTGATTGGACCTCATTTATTGACTTTTATCTCCTCACTCTTCTCTCTCTTCCCCTTTTCTCTATTTCTCCCATTTTTTACTCATTTTTGAAGGAGAACTCTCTAATATATCTTGAGATAAGATACTCTCATTTTAAAAGGCTACACCCTATCAAAATTTGTATGAAATACCTCTTGGATCAATAAAGACTTTCTTTACCATTCTCTTGTCTCTAAATTGTGTTTAGAAAGCTTGTGCATGATGGCATTATGAAGTAGTTTCTTCCATGTCCATTTCCCTTCTTTCATACCTATTTTTAGGTGTTTTCAAGTTTTTTGCATGTTTGAACTCATGCTATTTCTACTATTAATGTAGGCTTGGTGTGAATATTAGAATTCCTCCTTACTTCATCTCTTATGAGCCTAGTTTATGAAACACTTATGCAATTAGTTAGTTTGTGAGATTGTGTGAGTTAGCATTGTCTTATGATTCATTAATGTTTGTTTCAAGATTATGTGAGTTCTCATTCAAATTTGGTGTATTACCCATTTATATCTCTTAGTAACCATTTATCCCCTCTATATCCCTTTTCCTAGTAGAATCATTAGTTTAGGTGATCCACCAAGAGGAAGTCAGAATTATTTGGAGGTTCAACCCCACCATAAGATACCCACAACCTAGGGTAGTCCCATTTATGTGGCTTAGTTGGAGGGAATCTAAATAACTATCTCTAAGGGTGAAAATTAAGACCACAACAACTATATCTACCTAGACATGTTATCCATAAATGCTACATGATCCATTCACAAATTATACAATTATATTATCCTTTTGAGATAAGGTAACTATAATATTATACTTACCTTCACATCCAAAATGGGGGCATATTAGTGGGGTCATGTAATATAAGTATGAATTTGACATTTTTCATAGCTATAGATTACAGTGGTGGCATGTCAAAAATTCATGACCTCCACACTTATTTATTACTCAAAATATCCTAATTATAGTGGGGGAATGTTATGAAAACATGTTATCCACATTTACACTATTTCTTAGATTATCTATATTTAGTGGGGGCATGTCATAGAAACATGTCCTCCACACTTTCATTAATGTTAAATTCACTAGATTTCATAGTTATATGCTTTAAATACACATTTATGGAAACATTATATACATTGGTATTGTTATTATACCTATATTTTAGCTTAAAACATATATGAGGTGTATATGCCATTCAAAGGGAACCCATAATTTAAAAATAATATCAATTTACAAATTTAAAATACTATTATATATTGTTATCATACCTAGGATGGACTATTATGGATTGTTATCGATCTGATCTATTATAGTAGTTAGTTCACCTTTGGAAGGTTGAGTTGATTAAATCTCTCAATATTTCTAAACTTATAAGTTAGATTTTATTAAATCATATAACTTTACCATAATTATATTTTGGATTTGAATAAATCATTCACCTTCACTAGATATATAGCATGAGTTGATTAAATAACTCACACTCATCAGAATTACGCACATCTTTGGGTTGCATAATTGAGATGAAACAAGCTCAATGGATGTGTTTCAACTCAACTTTACACCAAGGTTGGGATAAGCTGTCCTCCAATATATGTGTGTGTGTGTGTGTGTGTGTGTGTGTGTGTGTGTGTGTGTGTGTGTGTGTGTGTGTGTGTGTGTGTGTGTGTGTGTGTGTGTGTGTGTGTGTGTGTGTGTATGTATATATGTATGTATGTGTATATATGTATGTATGTATGTATGTATATACATATATATATATATATATATATATATATATATGTATGTATGTATATACATACATACATACATACATATATATATATATATATATAGACACACACACACACATGTATATATACATACATACATATATATATATATATATGTATATATACAATATATATATTTACATATATATTATATATATACATATATATATATATATACAATATATATATATATATGTATATATGTATATGTATGTAGATATATAGTGTAGTTGTAGGCTAAATATTGTCCTTATATTAAGTTTAATGTTTCATAATGAGGCATAATTTAAAATTAAATTTATAAAAGGTAAGATGATTGCATAGACATATAGGTGTACTCTTAACCTCACTCTTATTACTTTCAATAATTTAAAAAAATAAATAAAGTATAAAATTTCATAAATTTATTATATAATGTAACATACTCTTAGTTGTAGGCTAGTCAACAAAAAATCACTCAATTTGGTGTCACATAAAGATAAGGTGTGTATACACACCCAAGAATCCATTTATTTCCTTTAAATTAATAATTTCATTACTAGATTAAAGGAGGGGAAATGTAGATACTAAAATTTGATTTATGTAGTACCTCACTCTTATAAAATTGGCCTATCATGGTTGTACATTTTAGTTATAGACATATCTACTACCAAAAGTCTCATGCTCACTATCTCTTTGTGCCTAAATTGATTATGTTTTAGTTTGGCCATTATTATTCTAATGACTAGGCCTTGTACACTAAAAAAAATCTCAAAACCTAATTATTATCCTTCACTACCAGTTCTAGACCTGTACCTATTTTACAACTTATTAAACACTTACATCCCAAATAGAAACCTACATCAATGTAAGTGTCCACTTTTCTTAAAATGTGTTTAGTACCCAAAATTCATCCAATTTACAAATGAAATGTATCCTAAAGGTCACCCTAAGTTCTTTAGTTTGAGATGTTTATAAAATCGATTGGTAGATATACAATATCACCATCATCCATTCATCACCTATAAAACAAATATAACTCAAAATGTAACATATCAAGAAGCACTCAATTAGGCATTCAAGTGAGTAACCCTACCATATTCATCCTTAGTTCTATATTATTCAAAGGAGTAGTATTTTCATAGGTATGAAGCATTCATAGATAATTTCATGAGCCATAGTTTTCAAGTTAAAATATAGGTCATTTCATGTCTTTTTTTAATCACACATTGCACCCTTTTATACACATAATCCAATACATATGGAAGAGATGCATAATTATAAGGCTATCTTCATAATATTAGATATGTAGGAAAAACCCATTGATAGAGGGGTCCTTAGGTTAGTTTTAAATCATGTGGATACTAACCCAATTTTACCATAATCACCCAAAGGGTGAAGATCTAAGGTTTGATAATTTGACAAAGAGAAAAATCTTATGCATTCGATCTAAAGACATAAAGATAAAGGTAAAAACACCTAAAAGGCTCTAGTTGGTCACATCTAGATCTAGTTAATATCTCATATAGGATACCCACATCAAATTAAGACACCTAAATTAACACATATATCCAAATCTAGTACAATAATTGCATAAATAATATTCCCATAATCTAATGACTACTCTAGGATCATTTTCTAGTCTAATTCTAGCCTGTACCAGATCAAACCTACATGTGTACATGAAAATAATTAGGTATTATTTATTTCCAATTCATTGAAATATCTATCAATAACTATAATTTACTATTTTTATAAATCTCAGTTGTATAAATTTAAAATATTATTTGTCTAAGTTTTCTATTAATTGGACTATTCATTAGGTTATTTCATCATCATTGTGTAAAAGATAATATAATACCCCTTAACCTTAGATAGACTTGTTTATCTAAATTTAGGATTAAACATATGTATCCTTTGACTATTAGTTTACATTACATTGAGTGCTCTTATGTATGTGCTTGATTACTTTTTAAGCTTGTATTGTTACTCTCTATAAATTTCCATGATCTATATCATGCATCTTTGTGACTTGATGTGATCACATACTATGAGCCTAATTTATATATTTACTACAACATATTATATTTATAGTCTACATTTTTAATACAAAGATTATAAATCTATTTTATCCTTTTGATGTAAGGTACCTACTAGATTCTATTTCTGTCAACTTAAAATGGAAGGCATATCAGTGGTGGGATGTCATAAAAGCATGACCTCCACATTTTCAAAGTTCCCAAATATAAATGTAGTCATATCACAAAAACATGACCAAACTTATATAGTTACTCAGTATCTCCAAATTTTAGTCGGGGCATGTCACAAATACATGACCTCCACACTTTCACAATCTCCAATATACACTTGGGTTAGAATCCTATACATTGCACTAATTTTGCATAGATTTGAAACATATTTTTTCAAATTTATGAAACATATATTATATATTAGACATATTATAGGTTCATATTCCATGATATTTCACCAAGAATTTCAAACTTACTAATTATACTATTCACTATGATACATCAATTACACCATGATGTATTGTTATCAAATATTTTCTACTATAGTTTTTTGTTCAATTTATAGGTTAAAGTGATTAAAAAATATAGCCTCACTATAAATATAGATTGTATTAATTAATTTATCTAATATCACTATATTTATAGGATCAGTTGACTAAATTACTCACCCTCACTAGATTATATATATTCAAATTGGAGTTACATGATTGAAATATAATGATCTCAATGTCTGTGTCACAACTCATACTTGAACCATATTGGGGGAATAATACCTTCCAATATCCCTCTTCAAATATCTAAGTTTTAGGTTTGAAACTTTCCCAAATATAATTCTTCATATAGATGCATCTTTACCAATTTAAAGTATCAAGAGGGAACATGGTTACATAGACATATAGGTTTACTCCTTCCTTGATCTTTTTATTTTCAAGCATTTTAATTATTTAAAATTTGAGATTACATGCATTGATTTATACTGTAACATGTGTTTGGTTATAGTTCATACACTAACAAATTATTCAAAGTGGGATCAAGAAAATTAAGGTGTGTTATTCACACCCATGTACACATTTATTTCCTTTAAACAAGTAATTTCATCCTTATGCATTACAATATTAAAAGTGGAAAAATGTAGATACTAAAACTAAATATTTATAGCATCCCAGTGTTATACATTTGAAAATTATTAATAAGGTCTCTATACTTTAGTTATAGACCTTCCTACTATCAAAAGGCTCACATTTGCCATATGGTTGTGCCTAATGCTTATCTCTTAGTCTGATCTATATCATTATAATGATTAGGTCTCATGCACTTCACCTAAATATTACAAGTTGATAAACATATCTCACCATCAATTTTAGATCTGTACTTATTTTCTATCCTTTTGGACACTACTAGTTACAAAGGGACACTATATATGACAGTAGTGTCCATATCCTTATCTAGTGTCCTATTTTTAAAGTTTATCCAAAATAAAAATGTTTCAAAACCTTAACCTATTTGTCTTATTAAACCCTACTATGAGATATTTTCAAAAGGTGTGGTATAAATACAAGTATAAGCCTTTTCATTCATCATGTACAATATACAAAGTAAACACTTACTAAAATTAAATCAATAAACTACACAATCATTCTATTCTTATTTATTCATCCATATTTTCATATCAATTATATGAGCAATCATTTTACATGTCTAAAGCATTAAAAGTGTATCCCATGAGTGGTATTTATCAAATTATAATCTAGATTAGTGCACATATCATCATATATCATATTTCACCCTTGTACACACTTTTTCCTACATATAGGGGAGAAATACATAAGTTTGAATCCCCCCTTGGAGTATTGTCTATGTAGGCAACACATATTGATAGAGGGGTCCTTAAGGAAACTCAACATTGTGATCCCATTAACCCATTTTTTATTAAAATCATTCTAAGGGTGGAGAAGGATGAAGATCTATGGTTTGATCAATCAATGAAATATTACAAAGTATGTCCTAGATATAAAAAGACTAGGACAAATTTGACATAAAACCCAAAACATTAAAGTTGGTCACATACATATCCAATATATTTTATACTAAACACCTATGTCATATTTAGACACTAGCATCGATGGTAGTGTCTAAATCTAAAGGTAATGTCTATGGCTATAAAAGTAAAATTTATAAAATCTGATGACAAATACATAAACTGATATTTCCTATTTTACACTTAAATCATATCCTAACCTACCTGTATATAGTAAACTAGATAAGTACCATTGTTTCTTATTTATTAAAATATCTTCCAATAGTTAAAATTTACTACTTTTACAATCTCAGTTATATAAATTTAGAATATTGTTCATATTAGTTTTCTATTGACTAACTTACTATACATTGGTTTATCACCCTTGTGATTAAACTATTTATATATTCTTAACCCCTAGATTCTTGAATCTAGAGTTTTAGAGTTAAACAGATTTACATGTTATCATTTCCTTTAATTTGGATGGGTTTTCCATCTCCCAATTATAATTGGGTTTCAAAATAGTTATATAAATTGTTGAAACCATCTTTTTGACTTGTCATGTTATTTGAGAAACTGAATCAAGAGAAAAAATTCTTTCCATACTCTATTCTAAAAATGCATGTGAGAAAATATTATGAGTATTCTTACTCCTCACTTTATTTATCTTGGAATTCCTTCTCTTCACTCTATTGATTATATTGACTCTTAGATACTAGTATATTTCAATATTATATAAGGTTTCCCATTTTTATATAATGACAAGTAAAGTATTTCTCACTTTTACCTATGAAGTTATCTTCATATTTTCCCTTTGAATTTATGTTTTTTGAACTCCAGTGATTCTAATTTTTTTTTTTTTTTGGTATTTTAAATTTTTTCCTTAGTTTCAAGAGTTTTTTCTATATCATTTTCTATATCTCTTTCATATAGTCTCATTTGATCCTCAAAGGATGATATAGATACAGAACCCATTAACTCATAACAAATTAGTGCTCATGTCTTTAAACTCATTAAGAGTGATCACAATATGAAACCATATTTGAGATAAATATCTCAAATGTTTTCATATTATAAAACTATATTATATATTTTCTCCATAAACCTTTATTATATGCACTAAGTCATTTATCCTTGTGCAACATTTTCCAACTCCCTCATTATATGAGATTTTCAAAAAATAAAATTTAATTTTAATAGTTTAGAGTTTTGATTTTTTTAATATTATTATACCCTTTATATGAATTTTAAAATGTATTTCATGCCTTATGGGAATTCTTACATCTTATAATTACTGAAAAGATGTTTGGGTTTATGGCACTTTGAAGATATAAGAAAGTTTGTGCATCTTATTGTAATCATTATTTTTTATTTGTTTCTGATATTGAATCAAGGTATTAAAATATTTAGGTTTTGTGTACTCATGTATAAAATTATCAAAAAATCTTTTCCATAAAATAATTATCTTCAATTGATCTCTCTAATATTCAAAATTTTCACCTTTAAAGATGGGAATATTCATGGAAGTAGATTTCACCGAAGTCATTGATTCTCTTGATAGTGAATTGAAACCCTTATAAAATTTTATTGAACAAGGATATAATAACATATGAATGATTTTAGTAAAGAGGGAGTTAAATTTAGATTTTATTTTATCTAAATTAAATCTATGTATCAACCAATCTATCTCAAAATTACTAGTTACTAATCTAGTAGTGTTGTAAGTGTGATTGTTGACTCAAACTACACTTAATAAATTCAAACTAGAAAATATATGATTTATATTTTTTATTTTTTAATTCCAAAAATAAAATTAGGTCTTAACACATTGAATTTTTTTTTTCCAATCATAACTATTAAAACACCTTTTATTAACATAAAACTTGCTAATTAAAAGTAACTTGCATGACAAATCAATTCTAAATTAAGTCCTTACTTAAAAAATACATTAAATAAAAATAAAATCATAAAATTATACTATAATATAGATAAAATTATATTCAATAAATTTTATTTAACACGATGATAAGATAATCTCAATGTATAATAAGATTTTCTTAACAAGTAATCACAAATGTGCACACTAGACAAACTAGGCAACCCAAATCCATATAAAATAGGAAATTAACTCAAATAAGATTAATTTTAGTTAAATTAGATATATAAATTGTTCAAAAAATATTTTGGATGAATTTATAAGTGTTTGATCTCAATTAAGTACACATTCAGTGAAGTACACTCTAACCATCACTTCTAGATATTTTTAGGAAGTTCCTAGAAAAGGTGTCCAAAATTTACCAAACAACTATTTGAGAATTTAAAAAAAATTAAACAAAAACCATAAAATAATAAAAATAAAATAAAATAAAACCAAAATTAATAATCAAGTTCCCATGTTATCATCATAATCAACACCAACCAATAGACTTCATTGTTGACAATAAAAGTCAAAAGAATATGATTTATTATGAAATAATTCATAAATTAATGTTTTCATTGGAACCTCACCCACAACCATATTATATTAGGTGGTTTATTATAGTATAAAATGAACACTTCACTCATATATGTTAATTGGATTACAACATCAAACTTTTTCAAGATACAGTCATCATGAAATCAATTCATTAGAGGTATGTGATGTGTTACTCAGTCAACCATATCTTTATCATCGACATGCAGTCTATGAAACAAATACTTTAAATGTTTTCATAGATGTTGGTGATATGAGATACCACATATTATAGTTAGTCCCTAACATATCACACATTAGTGGAAATTAGTGTAAGAATATTATCACATCTATTAAAATGTTTATGATTTTGATGGTAATATTTGAATGCAATAAAGTCCCTATGACATCAATTTATATCATACTTACTCCAATAGTCATATCATCAGCATCAAAGTTAAAGCTCAAGTTGGAATAATAAAAGGATATATTTCAACTATAAAATGAAGTGCCTATACATTGTGAAACTAAGAAAACTATTGATTTTATCCATGGACTACCTCTCCCTAATGCTTATTTATACCACAAATCCTTTTTGGAGAATTAAAAAATCAAGTGACATATCCATGAACTTATGGACAAGGGACTTATTAGGCCAAAATAATCACCTAAAAAAATATCAATTATGTTCATGCCAAATAAAAATGGCACATGGACGTTTTAAATTGATTATAGATATCTTAACAAGATTGCAATGAATAATCACTATCCTCTTCCAAGGATTGAGGATTTATTAGCATAGTTTCATGGTGCCAAATACTTCACAAAAATTGATATTAAGTTTGGATATCATCATATTATTATTGATCATATATATGTATGGAAGATAACATGCAAGGCCAAATAAGGTTTATTTAAATGGTTAGTCATGCCCTTTAGTTTGACCAAACACTAGATACATTCATGTGGATGATGAATGACATTTTTTGGCCATTCAATACTTCATTTTTTTAATACCTTTATGACATAATAGTTTTAAATAAAACATGGTATGAACATGTACATCATATAAATAAAGTGACTGACACTTTGTTAAAACATAATTTGTATGAAAACATGGAGAAATGCTAATTTGGTAAAAAGGAGATACACTAAATGGGATATATAGTAGATGAAAAAGGAGTGCATGTAGACCCAACCAAGATTTAAGTCATCCAAAAATTGACACAACTAAATATTATCATGAAACTTAAAATATTCTTGGGATTATAAAATTTCTATAGAAAATTTGTACTTGGTTTCTATCATGTGACTTCGTCTCTGAACCAAGTTACCAAAGGTGGTGCTAAAGTGAAGTTCATCTGGGATGTTACACAACATAAAAATTTGAGGAATTGAAATTTAGAATTTATTTTACACTAGTAATTACTTTATCATACCTTCAACAACCAATTTATCTTGATATATATTCCTCTAACTTTTCAAATGGAGTATTCCTCACTTAACATGGTCATCTAATTGCTCACCATAATGAAATGTTCATTTTACCTATAATAAAATACCCAACATGTGATTGTGAGATTTATGCTAATATTAAATAATCTAAGAAATTAAAGCATTATATCTTCGGATATGAGACTATGATCCACATAGATCACATGTCACTTTAGTTTTTGTATGATTATAACAAGTCGAAACAAGAACATAAAAAATGGTATTCTTATCTTCAATGGTTGTATCTAAACATAAAGCATAAGAACAAAAGTGTCAATCCTATAATATATTAACTAATCCACCCACAAGTTCAAACTCTCCTTTTTGTATTTGATTCATGTAGATATGAATTCAACACATGGTCAAAATTATACTCATCTGACACATATTTTATGGATATTTATTTGAATTTACTTTGTAGTGATTTAGTTCTAGATTTATAGTTTTGAATTGAAATTATATATCACCTTGGGAACTTGTGAATATTTCATGAGGTAGAAAGACACAAACTAATATGAGAGACTCATTACAGTAAGGCTGCAAGACATTTTGGTGTTGAAAATACTCTTGTAGTGTTGTATAAATACTTTTTCTTGTTACATCTTAGGTGTGATGTATCCAGATATATCAAGCCTTTAGTTGCATTAAAATGATCAATCTAGTCAATACTTATCAACATTTTTACACAAATACATCAATTCTAATGAGACCATTGGAATATATTTCCATAGACTTTATCTTAGGCTACCCTAATACCAGTCATGGTAATGATTGTGTTTATATAGTAGTTGATAGATTATCAAAGATGGAAATTATCATACTCTGTAAGAAATGAATATAAGCTATAGAAATAACTCAATTATACTTTTTATCTGTATGAATCCACTTTAGAGTCCTAAAAACTTGTCTATCTAATAGAGATACAAGGTTTTTGAGCCATTTTTAGAAATCACTTTGGTCTATGATAAACACAAAACTAAACAAATATCCCAAATTTCATCCACATACTAATGGATAGATATAGGTGGTAAATAGGATGCTAGTGTACCTTATAAGAGTGTATAATTATAGAAAACAATGCACTTAGGAAGAAAGCATGTCTTTCATTAAGCATAG
This sequence comes from Torreya grandis, assembly GCA_037957365.1. NCBI lineage: Eukaryota > Viridiplantae > Streptophyta > Pinopsida > Cupressales > Taxaceae > Torreya > Torreya grandis. The sequence continues at coordinate 539,411 of JARHVA010006490.1, read as the reverse complement.
TTACAATAGAGCTCTGTACAACTTTATCATGCAAAACCATTTCTAGTGATGTTTGGGTTTTCCAACATATGGCACCCATTTATGTATCTTATCATATTTCACCATTATTAGTGTTGTTTCTTACACAACACACCCTAATTCTTCCAATAATTAGGGAACCTCTTTTTTTTTGGCCTTTTTCTCTACTCTTACATGCACTCATGGTTTGTTAGTGTCATCACTACAATTTTCCTTGGTGGATAATATTGGTTTCCATGTCAAACTAGGAATAAAAACCATCATCATTATAAATACCAAATATGTTCAAGTCAAATCTATATTTTACACTTAGCATAAAAGTGGAGTTATGACCTCCCAATTTTCTAACGAAGCCTAGATTTCTCACCTCTACTAGCATACTCTAGGATTTAATTCAATTTACATACCATTTTGGCCCTAAAAACCTATATCATTATCACTACCAAGTCTAAATGATAAACTTTCATATATCCAATGGTGGAAGGATAAGACATAATTTATGACACTACCACATGTCACTTGTATGATTTTTAAACACTTTAAGCAAGCTTTAAGGTGATTTTGGCAATTTTAAGAAACATGTCTAAAACTACAAGTGAAGGATCCAATAAGTTTCAAGGGTGTTCAAGCATTCATGAGCATGATATAGGTTTTAAAAAATTATCATAGATTATATCAAGCAAAAAATAAGTCTTAGAGAAGATTTTATGCCCAAAAGACCCCCAAAAGTACATTAGATGACTTAAGGGTCCTCAAAATAGAATTTTCAAGTGACAAAATAAATTTTTAAGGAATTAAAATTGGTTTTTAATTAATACCACCTCCTTATGGTGTGTTTTACCATTTTATACATGTTTAATTTAATTTTAATTAATTTGGAGTGGGGGAGATAAGTTTGGGAGCAAAAGGATGCATTTTGGAGTATTTTAGAGCTTTCGTAGAATAGGTTTTTGGAGATTTTTATTGATACAAGGTATAATATGTCATATTAAATCATTCATGGTGTCCTTAGTATCCTATTATAGTCCCCAAAAATTAGATTCTAGCCTAAGAACTAGTAGAGGTAAGGAAAACCTATTGGCTGTAAACTAGGCATGAAATAGATTTTTTTACCATTAATGGAGGTAAAAGTATTTTATAATGTTTCCAAAAGGAAGGAAAGGTAATTCATAGCCTTAAAAATATTTAAAAAGTTCTATATTACATAGGTAGACTTCTAGTTCTTCATGCTAAGGAAAAACCATTTTTGGTAGTTTGGGATAGCTCTAGGAGAGCCTTAGGTTTTCACTCAGTATAGTCAGAGGAGAGAGTTGGGACATAATATTTTTGGAAATTATAAGTACCATAATTTAATTACACTTTATTTAATTTGTGGTCTAGCTCATCTCCCCATCTTTATGAACAATCACTAATAGTTCAGGGGTGTCTAGATGGCCTACTCATCCAAATAGGGTCTAAGTTTTTCCTTATTTCTTCACTTAATAATTAAATGGGAAAGAATGGTTTTATTTGTATTTTAAAATGGTAAAATAATACATATTATAATTGGTTTTATTATCTAACTCCTTACAATAAGTCTTTTATGTCATAAAACCTATTTTCCTTGTTATCCTTATGAAATGGCCATTTGATCAATTTTTGAGTAAAACCTATGTTTGATGACTAATGTACCTCTTCCTCATTATACCACATCATATTAAATAATTTTTATTTATTTTTAATCCTTAGTATCTCATTTAGACCTTGATAGGCCAAACAATCAAGTTACTAGTTGGATCTCCAATGGAGTTGTAGGCAAGCTTGTCAACTATAGAGGTTTTTCTTTCCTATAATGGATTAAAACTAAAGAGGATATGATGTTTTAACCTCTAAATTTTATTTATCAATCTCCATCTACAACCATGTTTTAACACGGAAGTAAATGAATTACTCCCTTTGGGATTTTTGGCTTATTTATCTCTTCTCACCAATGTAACCATTTAAAAACCAATAAAGGAATTAGTTTTCACCTATAAGACGATTGATATTTTCCAAAGCCTTGAAATGTTTTGGATTCCACTTAATAATAATAATAAGGGATTTTAAATCATGTGTAATTTCCATTTTCATGCATATATTACATCTTCACCATTAATGCCCGATGTGTAACTATTTTAGCACCTACAGGTGGCATTGACAGAGATATCTAAGTTGAGATAGGGTATGTGATTTGATATAATGTCCCTAAATACTATAAATATCAGTTGAAGGATTCACATGAATATTTATATCTAGTTTAGTAATCATTTCTCATAGGTATAGTTCATACTTCACTTCCATTTCCTTGTATACTATGCATTCACCTTCAAATGCTTCACAAAGAGTTGAACATGTTGTGATGAAAGGTATAAGACTAGTGTGAAACCCACTTAAGATGAAAAAAATATATTTTAAAATTTTGAGAATATATAAAATGGATTACAAACCCATACTTCATAGACAAATTTCATGATAACATTCACTACCTATATACTATTATGTGAACATCTACAGACACTACACAAAGGCATGAGGGCATTGTAAGAATAAGTTTGACATTTTGAGGATCCCCATGAAGTTTATATATATTTTAAATAAATTAATAAATATGTATTAGGTAATGGAAAAAAAATAATAAGTAACGAGTTACCTCAAGAGATGATGACTATGTTCAGGGACTTATTTCCCTAAAACACCAAAATAAAGGTCCTAATCACTTTTTGTGCTAATGTATGATGGGGTAGTATGAGGTTTGGAAGAGAATAAATTCATAAATATTATATATTAAACTTAGGTTAATATCCAAATAAAATAAAAGTGATGTGTGTTTAGAGTAACATAGTGTTTAGAGGCTCCCAAGTCAAGCTTTTATTCACTGCTAACTTTGAATGTTCTCTATAGGAAATTGAACTTTCATGACTGTACACCCTATACTGGTAATGTAAAATCACCTTCCCATGATAAGTGGTTCCATTTAAGTTGAGAGGGAAAATTGGTGGTATATAGGTCATAAATAAGTCATAAAACTCTATATTTTATTCCCCATCAACACCTATAGGACCCCTATTCAGTCAACTATAGTTGATTATGGTAAACAATGAGATAGAAATGTAGTGTTATTAGTGTTGTCTAATATGAATGTGATAGGAATAGATTAAAAGGACTAAATAATTACCTTATGAAACTCTTAACATGCCTATAGGATTTTTTTTAATTCTATACCATGTGATACAACCTATAGGTATGGTGTTGAGAGGCAAAACATAGTCAATCAAACTATAGATCCTTGTTTCCTGTATGTCACTATTTGGCATTGACTATGTTACTCTCATAAATAAAATGTAATTGGAATCCTATTTAAATGTTTTTAAAGTATTTTTTTAGTGTATTTTAATTTATTTTATGTTGTTTCAACCCTTTTATTTTGAAATAATCTTGTATTTTCTTGCCAACTATGACACGTGCTTGTAGGTTGAGCTTTTTCTACATAATCAAACACATTAAAAGTTAGAAAACTATAATAGTGGATTTAAAAGTTAAAAAAAAATCTTCTACAAGTTTTTTTGGGGTAATATATAGGTGTATAAGTTTTTACATTTTAATAAAACCTTTTTAAATGCTCACAAACCATTTATTAGTGTTATAAGGTCATGATAGGGTTTGACAAGCCCTAAACTAGGGTTTAGGATATATAATGAGTTTTAACTATCCAATATTGATGAAATTTTTTATTCCCATGTAATTCAAGGTTATTGAATATATTAACATGGGTTTTGACTAATAAAAACCTTTTGGTATGGACTAATAGGGACTATGTGTTGTGGGGTGTCAAAAAACCTAATAAGACCTAATGGAGACCTGAAAGTGGAAAAATAATGGGATAATAAATGAATCAAGGTATGAAACTTTATGAAGGGAAAAAATATCATATATAGTATCTGAATCATGTGTTATTTTTCAATTATAAGGAGGTACATGTTTGTACCAACAAGAAATTCCCTAAAAAGGTTACTAGGGAAGCCTGTATAAAGTAGGAAACTTATGAAGAAAATGAATGTAATAAGAAAGTGATAGAATGTGAGTGTCACGAGAAAGTTTTAAATACATAAATAAGTTCCTCCATATGTAAAAAAATATGAAAAATTTAAGGAGACCATTAAACATAGTGATCCAAGAGCAAGAAACTTGATTGGATAGGGTTTGGTTTATGAAATTAGTTTCATGGTCAAGATGTTGATATGAATGCATCACCTCAAACAAAAATAAGGTCTTAATGCCATAAATATTATTAAAGTGATAATAAATGACACATGATCTACATCCATCCACTTTAAGGTCTCAAACATGGTACTAATTGAGAAGGCATATTGCTTAAGAAAAGATCTAAGGGGAGAGTTGAAGTGGTTTCAAGACCAAAGTGTAGGTTAATGAGAAAAGGGTGCCAAGTGTCATACTCTCTCAATAATTGCATAATGATAATAGAGATTGATGTTTTAGATTTATATTAGATTATTTTTAATAACACCAATGAGTCAAGGATGACATAGTGATGTGAAATTAAGGTACATTTAGGGTTGCTATACAGAGAGGTAGTGGCCTTGAAAGATATGAAACCATATAGGATACTCATGATTATATTGAAAACCAATAAATTAATTGTTTTTAATTTTATAAAATATAGTTTAATTCACCTACCTAAAATATAATTTCCACACCCCAATCACACCTACGTCTAACTTGGCACTCAAGGGAAATAATCCTAGGAGCTTAGAGATTATCTTGGGTTTCATGAATGTCTTTTATCTAAGAGAGTAGTCTTTTTTACCCAAGAGGGTTTATATGACCTATAAAGACTACATATAGGTAAGGTTCACATATTTTGGCATATGTAAACCTATAGTCATACTCTCTAAATCATTTCACCTACAGCTATACAAACATAGTCAAGTGTTTTAGTTGACAATTAAGGTGTGAACAAGTATTTTAGGGTGGTGTTATGTTTCAAGTCCACCCTCAAGGATAAATAATGTTTTGGATTCATAAAAAAAATAAATGGATCTTCAATAACACCATATATTTTCATGATTTAAACCTTAACACCATGTACAACCACTTAAGGGTAGGACACCTACATGTTGGCATAGAAAATAGGCACGTAAGGGTATATGCTCATTTTCAAGAATCATGACCAAGGCCAAGAGTTCACCAAATGAAATGAGACTAGGAGGTGAGGAGAGATGTACAATATAATATAATCACAAATATAGGGTAATCACTCTGTCACCTAAAATCAAATATGGTCTCTAAAGTTTAAACATTCTTCAATTTGGTAGGTGATATTAAGAACACAGTGATGCATAGGGGTTTCTGGGTCATGAATGGATGAGTAAAAGATGATGATATAGGACAAGACATGAATGGATTAAAAAATTTATGGATATAGTAAAATCACATTCTAAGGTAAATAAGACACCCTATAAGCATCAATATAGTCAATTATTTAGAGAAATGTTTTATTGAGGTCATCATACCCCCATTTTTTGAAAAATGGAGACCCTTGTTTTAAAATTTTCAAGATTATGCTTTAAATTAAAAATTAACTTAATCAAAGTACCACTAGCATGTTTTTAGATTATATTTATTCTAATATCATCCACACATGGATATCATTTAGCTTAAATAACTTTTTTTGGTTTGATCCTTATCTTATCTTGCCAAGGTTGTTAATGGTTACTTCTTATATATACAAGTTGCATATTTGATGGAGTCTTAGCATTGTGAATAATGTATAGGGTTTTTAACTCTAATTATAAATTGACCATTTGATTAGTAATTGGTTCTTAAGTATAAAGTTAAATTCATGTCTTAACATCTTATAACCCTTGGTCTAATTACTCTAATTAAAGACTTTGGTGAATTGAATTCATATTTGTGTGAGAACAATTTTCATAGGAACAATTAATTATGTCATAAACTTAGTTTAATTTTTATCCTAAGGTTTAGATGTGTTTATCAATACGACCAGACCTTAGTCTAAAAATTTATACTAAGTTATTCATATCCTAAGCCCCTTTTATTTTGTTTTTTTAATATTTTCATGGTCTAAATTATCCATAGGGTCACTTTATTAATGTCCCAAAACCTTAGGCTATAACTTTATGCCATGTCTTTTATTATTTTTGGGTTTGATTTGCTATGATTTAAAACTTAGACTAAAAATTTTATCCTAATGTTTTATCCAATTTAACAACATGAATAAAACCTTAGTCCAAAGTATAAGCCTAACTCCTTTATATGCCCTGAGTTTTTATCTTTATTTTATTATCCGTAGGATAAATGGGCCATGTTTACTTAGTCATTCAAGATTTAATCATGCATATAACATCAAAAAGTAAATATATTTTATTGATGATGTGAATTTACTTAGGTGATGGAGATCTAATGGTGTAGGATTAAATTTGAAAAGTCAAGCCCTAGCCCCAAATTAAAGTTCAAGCATCTTCTAAAGATTGATAGTACGTGCCCAAGTGTACACCTTCTGATTGACAATGCATGACAAGTTAAAAATTAAATTGGCCCTAAGACAAGTGAGAAGGTGATAAGTGTCAAAATTTTGATGAGAAGATAGTGAGCATCCAATGGCATTCCACCCCTTGGATTGAGATCTAAAAGAGCATGTTGATTTGGTTGATGAAAATCTAACGATGTGCAATGAAGGTTGAAAAGTCAAGTGCCACCACATAGATGACATGTGGCACATTTACATGTCATGGATTAAATCCCAAACATATTCTAAATATTTATGGTACTTCTATTTCACACACACTATGATCAATGGCTCATAGAGTAAATAACATGATCCAATGAATAAAGATTAATGGAATTCATTTGTTTGAGTGAGGATGATTCGACGCTCTAAGATCAAAATTAACATTTAAAAAAATATAGAACCAATATGATAGTGACAAGTGTCACAACCATGAAGAAAATGATAAAGTGGCCAATGGCATTCGATACCTTGAATCAAGAACAATGACCCATATTTATCCATGTAGAAAAATAAAATGATGCAAAATAAATAGAATTTTTAAAGGGCAATGGTCATATTTCCAAAGGAAATAAATAAGATAAATGCCATGGAGATTCTATGATGACAACACATAAGCAAGACATGATATATTTAAAGAGTTTTTGGACCCACAAAAGGCAAATGTATAAATACATGATATAACTAAAATCTAAGGCATGAAGCTCATCATTTGTATTTATTCTATTAAAGCGCTAAGAAGACCTTCAAAACAACCCTATAAAGAAAGAGAACCCTAATTCAACCTTATGATCATTGTAATAAAGCTAGGGAAAGTTGATTTATCATCTGTGTGATAAAAATTCAATTCAGGGCTGAAGTCTAGTCCACTAGTAAGAAATTTAGTGAAATTCATAGCCATGACAACTCAAAAAGGTGTTTCCAGGGAGGATGTAGAACTATATTTAACCTCAGATGTAGAAAGAAGAGTTTTTAAAGACACAAAGTTTTATACCACTATTCTAAATATAGGGGACAATAATTTTTCAAGCTTTTTTTGGACCATTGAAAACCAATAACCCATCACTAGAGAGGAGGAAAAGAAAATGTCTACAAAGAGACTATACTATGACATAGTCACCATCCAGATGATAGGTATACATTATGAAATAGTAAAACCCAAGGTACTACATTTCATAGATATCCTTGATTAAATTTTTAAAGATGGAAAAAGGGCATAATTGTTCATGAAGATAGTTTTAGGAATATTTCTTACATTTCTCCCATATATTTTGATAATTATTATAAATTTCCTAAACCCTAAGTACACCTAACCACAATCATCAACTGGGATAAAGAAAATTATTTAAAGAGAACCCTTACCTTATGGCTATATTATAGGAATCAAGTGTTTTAAAACTTCAACAATAAAATCCCCATTGGTCATTTCAAACTTAAATAAAGATAATCATGAAAATGATGATTAGGTTATGTGGGAATCCAACCACCACATATGTAAAAAAAAATTGGGTCCCCTTAGTTTATTTCATGGTTGAGGAATAGGTCACCCCTCCTCTTGGTGAAGTAATCAACATTTATTTGAGTAGATAGTTTTCTACAATCAAGAAGAAGAATAGGACTCAATTGCACATGATGCATTACTCCAAGTTACATATCTTTAAGCATAGGGATCACATCTAATTAATATTTTATTGTGTCTATCCTCCCCTTAATGAGGCCATCACAGGGAGCCCAATGATGAGGATTAACCCACTAATAAATAAGACTATTAAATTCATATGGAAAATATGGTTATAGCCTAATTGTACAATCATTAGGATTGAAGGGACCCATTGTACCCCACTTAGGATACCTATCCATGTACCAATAAAGATAGTAGAGAAAGAAGTGGGTTATAAAATATGAAATGGAATAGATGGTATTTGTAAGACCAAAAGGAAGGGAAAACTCCACACCTTCCCAATAACCATTGGTAGAAATATGTTTGCATTATAGGATAACAGTGAAGTTTCTTCAAAACACTTGACCTCCTTCAATCTTAAAATTGATGAGCTAAGGTAGTGAGATCCCCATGGAAGAGCTAAGGAACACTTGAAGGCAAAAGGGATGTTGATTGTGCCTTATGATCACCAAATTAGTCTTTTTGACCCTATATAGACAAAAACATCCTCATTTTCTAAGGTCACTAGGAGATTGAAAGAACACAACATCAATCCATAATCTAGGATGTTGAGGGAGAAAAAAATAAGATAATATATGGTAAATTGGGCCTAGGAAATACCATTTACTAGTTAGTACATCAACAAAACCTCCATCATCTCACCCCCAAATAGAACCAAAACTTGAGGCACATATATTTCAAAGGCCAAATATTGGAGTGAGTTTTAAAACTCACTTAGGAGTTAAGCTTAAATTAGGATTTTTTTTATTTGTTATATTGTTGTGTGTATATAAAATATTTGGTGTGCTCCAAATTATTCAATCCACACTATTTTGAGGGGATCATAAAAACCAAGCAGTTGGTGTGAAACATATTTATTATGTGTATTTAATAGGCACTAATATTGTTTATCCTAGTCTATTGGAGAGATAAAAACATACATATGTTTGTATGATTCACTTGAGAAATAATGGAGACTATTTATGCATAATATTTATTTAATGGATTTGTTATCACTATGTAATGGTTTTCATGAGAGATACTATGGTCTCATGAATGAATAATGCATTCTAACATGGTATTAGAGATTAATTCTATAGCCATTACTTAATTATTAATCTTTGGTGCATAAACCATTATTCACAAATGTATTTTGTATTGATCCACATTACATTGCAATGTTTTTTGAATTGGACATTGTCTACTTAGATAGGTATTTTATTCGACCTTGTTGATTGAAATTAAAAAGGAATAGATAAATCCATACATACTACTATATATCTTTTTTATGTTGGGCCATAATAGTTTTTAGAGATTATCTACTTGATTCCTCTTTTCAGTCCAAGTCCTTATCCACCAATGCATTTGATCAGTTTTTTATAGTATTTAGAGAGCCATTCTGATATTGAGATTTATTCATTATTTTGTGAGGTCATTGAGCATAAATTCCATTCTGAACTATATATTGGCATAGATCACCTCTTCACATTAATTTCCATATGTACATTTTACTATTATGTTCTCAATAGTCTTTAGATTCTATAGCCATCAATATTACACCTCCTAATTTTCCTCATTGACCACATCTTCTCAACCTGTATCGATGCCCAAACTACTTTGTCATCCTTGGACTATATTTAAATTATATTTAAGGCTGGTGTACTAATATGTGTAACAAATATAGCCTACCTATTACCACATCAAAGCATCTACACTCATGGGATCAGTGTTCTTCTAAGTACCTAAGCACTGATTAAGTACTAATTTATGTCAAAATCTACACCATACCTTATAAATAGGATAGGTATAACTCTATCCACCACTTCCAAATAGAATTCCATCAAACTCAATCATAAAATAGTGTGATCTACAGCTCCTATTGAAACTTTACAATGCATTTTTATATTTTTCAACTTCTTAGGTCTATTTGGAGAAGCTACTTGGAATGGGAGATCATTCAAATCTATTCATGCATGAGTTTAGTCTATTAGACATGAAACATGTGGTCTAGGGGGAGTCCATAGTGTATCAATAGTTTTTTATTAGAGATAATTTTTCAAACCAAACCCTTTCCTCCCATTTTTCCAATTCCTCTAGTCTTTTGTCTAAAAATTCGCTTCGAGTTGTTCTTGACAGTTGGAAACTTGTAATGTGTGCTTTTAACTCACCAAAAAATAACTTTTTTGTGTAATATAAGGTTATAAAATTGGGGTTATATTTTTACAAGGTTATTTTTTTAATAATTCAAATATTTATTTGTTCTATTAAGTTTTTGAATTGTTTCATGGCATGATGGTTAACCAAATTTTTCAAAGCTAAGAGTGGTAGGATGGGGATCATTTTTAATGGTGTAAATTTTGTAAGTGTGGAGGATTTATTTTTAAAAGATCCTTGAGAATTATTTTTAAAGTGAGGTCAATTATTTTCATTGTAAGAGGACATATCGTTAAAATTGGGAGGATTTTTTTGAGAGGATTTTTTCATGTTATTATTTTCACATTTTATATATTTGGCACTCACACTTTCCATCTTAGTTGTCAAATATGGAGGAGAGGTCCAATCTAATAAGTGGTAAGGCCCTCTAAAAAAACACTTCATTTATTTTTTTGATGTGATTTTTACTATTTTCACTTGAAGATGCATTTTTAGTTGCGAGTGATGTCCCATTTTAAGTGTGTAATGTACTTTCTTAGCCATGTGTAATATTTGTGGACTTATTTTTGGTAGTGACCAACATCCATTTTGGGGTTCCATTTTGTTCTCATATGTCTATTTTATAACACTATTATTTTTTCACATATTTAGGTATGGATTCTTGTATGTTTGAACCCCTTAGTTCATCCAACTACACCACCTAAAAAACCAAAATGATGTTACACTTGTAGATGAAGGGATTGTCGAGAGTTATACTTGGCGAATTTTCTATTTTCTTAGATAAGGATGATATTTTATGGCTTGCATCTATGCAAAAAGAGGCACTTTTGTTCATATAACTCCATGTTTTGAATTGTTTGAAATCTCATATTGATCATGCCATGTCATCCAAGGAAGCATAGGGCATTATTTATATATTATTTAATGAGGTCACTTCACCTCCACATGTCCCTCCTTCTCCTTGCTTTTAGAGTGAAGATTATTCTGTTGTTGACATTATTTCTCCATTGTCTTCTCCTATTTGTAAGGATGAGTTTCTTGATGGTGATTTTTGTGAGGACTCTTTAGCATATTCATCTTCTCTTATTAGTTATTTTCCTCTTTCCATTGTTAGTGAGGACATATTTTTTGAGGATGAGATACTTATACAACCTCTTATTACTACTCATGATATGACCACTGATGGTAACATAGATGAGGTACCTTCACCATCTCCACCTATTGATGCACATTATAATATAGTGGTTGTTACTTCTATTTTTTATTTTGATATGATTCTTGATAGTACCCTACTAAATCCTATGCAACCCATTGATTATATGTCCTCTTTCCTAGTACTTCAGGAAGAAAATAGGAAAAAATTTATGCAAAATTATCTTTTGTACTTCCTAATTCATGAAAGGATACCCTCATATGTTCTCTATATAAGAAACTAGTTGGTATGCCATCATGTTGTGTTAATGTATATGGTATACATCCACTTGATGCACTTTCATAGTATGATTTACCAGATATTGAGTAACCCATTGTTCATATTACTTATTTTGTTATAGATGATACTTATGTGCCTACTATTATTTCATACTCTGCACATCCCACTCTAGTTCTACATACATATATGCCTACTTCTTTTGAGAAGTATACCACTAGATTTGGCTCCCTCATGCTTCATTCTAAGGGTTATACTACCAAACTTTTAGGAATTGGGAAGTGTTTATAGGGCATTGGTCACCCTATTCAACCTATTATGTGGATTTCTTGACATGGTCTTAATTATGATACAAGTGATTCATCCTCATTGGGATATATTGTTACACTCTTTGTGAGGATTATGAGTTATATATGAGCTCTTCTACACCTTCGCTTAGGCTTGATAAACCTAAGATTATAGTGGTTAGACATTATCTACCTGATACTTCATTGGATGTTACCTCACATTATTCTATCATGGAATTTACACCCACACATATGCAGGCATTTTCATCCACCATTCATGTTCATTTGGGGTGGATTTTTTATCATTCTTGGTGGGATAAGAAGCATTCTTGGTGAAGAAACTACAAACATCATTCCTCCATTATTTAGATTCTTAAATTGCACATTTCTCCTCCTACCTGTTGATGATCCTTATTATTTTATCTCCTTGATTAAGAATATGTGTTCTATTAGAGCATACATATCTCATTGTGTTTATGATTTATTCCACAAATTGATTACATTATGGATTTTTTTGCATCACTTGTTGATATTGTTGTAGGATGGGAATTTTGATTATCATCAGATTGAGATTCATGGAAATTTTTTCTTCATGTGTGTGATCCATGATTGAGCACCTTATTATCCAATTTCATGACTATCCCATCATCACTAGGGACATCATTCTTTAGAAAATTCATATCTATGTCTGATTTTTTATAGTCTCCTTCAGATGTTTTGGTGGAGCTTATTCTCCTTCTAGAGCATAGATAGTATGGTGTAGCCCAGTTTCAACATTTAGGTGTTTTCATAGTGAGATTGGCCTAATCATTCAAATTTTTGAGTCATTACACACATTTTAGCATTATGAAGGTGTTTATGGACATACTACTTTAGGTGTTGTGCTCATTGTTAGTACACCACATTTTATTTTAGAGGTAATTGATTGAGTGAATTTGTATTTGATGGCCTTCATTCCATCTAGTACACCTCTTTAACATTATGTTCAAGTATTGATCTATTTAATTTCTTTGGGCACTTTGTAACATATGTTTTTTGCTCTCTCAACTTTAGTTGTTGTTACTAGTTTGTGGGCACCTTACGGTGATACATTTTATCCTTGGTAACTCTTTTTCCTAGTGTTTTGAGATCAGTGCCTTTACAAAGTTATCCTTGTAAAAAGTATCAATTCCTATTTAAATTGATAGTTATAGTGATTCATCATTCATGTAGTCCGATAAGATGGATTGGTTACCATAGGGACACTTTGTATTTCACTATGATTTGTACATGGGTACTTGATTAGGCCTAGTTTTTGGGGCCCATTCAGTATATTTTATTTCTCTTTTATTAATCCCTATTTTTTATTAAGGGAGGGTGTTGGAGTGAGCATTAAAATTCACTTTATATTTAAGATTAAATTATGATTTTGTTTTATTTATTGGATTGTTGTGTGCATGTACAATATTTAGTGTGCACCAAATTATGCAATCCACACTATTTTGAGGGGATCAAAATAACAAAGTGGTTAGTGTGAAACAAACTTATTATGATTATTTAATAGGCATTGCTATTGATTAGCCTAGTCTAGTGGAGATAGAGAAACATATGGATGTTTTTATTATTAACTTGAGGAATAATGGAGACTATTTATGAATAATATTTATCTAATGGATTTGATACTATTGTAGTAATGGTTTTTAGGAGAGATACTATGGTCTCATGAATAAAATTTTCATTAAAAAACTAGAATAAATAAGGCCTAATGAAATTCCATCCTCTTTATCGTAAGTAGAGGAACCAAGATCACCAAATGAGGAAATTCACATAGTAGCATTAGACCCTAGAGAGATAGTTGAGGATGAACTCAAACTATTGTCTAGTGCTTATGAGTTTTATGAAGAGGAAGCTCAAGCTAAGGAAGAAGAAAAAGAAAAGGGTAAGGAAATATCATTGGACCTAATTCCTATGGATCCCCCTAAAAGGAAATCTAAGTTGGCCATGGTTCTAGTAAAGACCAAGAAACCCAAGGTAACTTTCACTCATCCTTTGAGTGAATTTAATCTCTTTAGTGAAGAATATTTGATTTATAGACGAACATTTCCATAATGGTTTATCTATGGTAAATTTTAGAAAGTTCCTACTTGGCACCATACTTGGTATATGATGCAAGTGATCAATATCCCTATTCATGAAGAGATGAAACTAGGGACAGTTGTATTTCAAAAAGAAGAGGAGAAAGGGATGGTTTCTCTAAGAGATTCAAGTGGAGAACAAATGGAAACCCTAGCTCCAAAGGTAACACAATCCTTAGTGGGTGTTAATTTTGAACCCACAATTTCTAGTATTCAAAGGGTCATATAAAATATGGTCATGATAGGGGTGAAGAGATCACCTATCATAAAGTAGAGCCATTCATTGGTTTGAATCTAATGGAAGGACAAAGACCTAGGTAAAACCTAGTATTTGAATAAAATATTCTCAAATTAGCTCAAGCATAATCATAGAAATTAAAAAAAGCTATCAAGGGCATAATGCATTAAAATAAAAATTTAGAATGACAAGCTATCTTGTCAATCCTAGAAGATAAGATCAATAAATTTGAGGATGCCATGAATGATTTGTTCAGTTCCTTAAAATTAGTTAGGGCCAAGCAAGATGCATTGAATAAAGAAAGTACCATGGATATAGGCCAAGTTGGCCAATGGTAGGCTTTAAGTTATTAAGTGAAATATTTGATCAAATCCTTGACCAAGAATTGAATCCTTGAGCTCAGAATAGTCAACCTAGCCCACCTTAATATGGGTATGGATTTATTATTGGTAAGATTAAGGCCCTGAGCAACTAGTCCAAGAAGATGGAGGACATTTCTATGGATCTCAAATAACAAGAAGGTAAGATGTTACATATATTGGACACCATGATCAAATATCCCACCACACTCAACCCATTGGGTCTTATCATTGATGATGAGTTCAAGCATAAAACTACTCAATTCATGTAGGAGATGAGAAATCAAGGAAAAAGGAAGACAAGGCTAGATAACACAAAGATCATGAGATTGCTTTTATCATTTGAGGAGAATATAGGAGATGCCAAAAGCATCAAACAAGCTTAATAAGGAGATAAAAAAGGATCTTAGAGGGCTAAAAGAGAAAAAGGGATATTTGTATGAGATGTATTATTGACCTCTAGCTTATTGGTGAATAACATTATAGGATGAAGATCTTCCAAGAGAATGAAAAGAGTTTAGCAGTAGGGTCTCAAAGTCAAATTAGTTGACTTAGAATATTCCATTATGTAGAGACATCATGCATTTTTGGAAAATATAATATTCTTTCTTTATAGAGGCATGTACAACTTGTAAAGTATATTGCCTATAGGTTGTTAAGCATGAAATATACTAAGAGGGGGTGAATTAGTATATTGTATATCTTTTACTCAATATGATTTATTTTCTTTAACCACTTAATACCAAATTAAAGATATGTAATAAAACTAATACAATAACATGAACCACACAAGAGAGAGAGACACTATATTTTTATGTGGAAACCCAAAGTGGGAAAAACCACAAAGAACAATCTTAAGTATATGAATGAGCACCAACTCAAATTACAAAGTTCACAAGCACCAACATGCAAGAGCACTAACCCCTTTGCCAAGCACCAACATAGAAAATATTTATGATAACCAACATGAAGGAACACCAAACTCTTGGAAAGATTTGTGAGCACTAACCTATAACAGTACTAACCCCTCCTGTGTATAAAATAAAACTATCTTTCAATGTTTCTTACTCAACAAATGATAAAACTCTACAATATCTCTTACTTTTTTCTCCTCTAAACAAACACAAACCATGCACTCTCTTTCATAATACAAATTACTTCTAAAGCCTTTATTTATAGCTTTCCAAATGACCTTTGGCATTCACCCTTTATGACCCTTCAATCCTCATGGAAAATGGTGCCAAAATTATGTGACCCTTCGTATCCTTGCATTTAAAAAGTCACATGGTGACCCTTCATAAGCAAATGCATCCTTTCCTCTTTTGTCTTTATCTTGGTGAGTTTTCATATTCCTTAAAGTGTCCCTTCATGTAAAAATGCACCATACCCTCTTTTGTCTTCACATGGTGAGTCTTGAAATTCCTCAAGATGACTCTTCATGAGAAAATGCATCCCATTCCTCTTTTGTCTTTACCCCATAACTCTTTGACTTCTCCATGATCCCTCTTTTGACTTATATCCAACCAAAAATATATTAATTAATATTAAATACATATTAACACACATTATTCAATATATGAATATTAAAAACACCATTAAATGTAATGGGGCCTTTATCACCAATGATAGACCTTTGACATCAATGACAATATTTCCAAAAATCTCCTCCTTTGTCATTGATGGTAACCTCAAAATGAAACTGCCACATCCTAAAACTTACATATACTACCATCTAATAAACATTTAGTAACTCACACTTATTTTACTAACATGTACCTATTTCTCCACATATACTTATTTCTATTCTTCTCCCACTTTGACATCAATCACAAAGGGCTTATGCTAAAGCTAACACTTATCTCCCCCTTTACTTATGTTGATCCTCAATGGTAGGAAATAAAATAAATTACTCCCAACTTCTCCTACAGATACTCAAACATGTCTTTTGGTAGTGCCTTTGTGAAAATATCTACAATCTACTCTGTAGTACTGATATATTCCATCTTAACATGTTGATCTACAACTTATTCTCTCAAGAAGTGATATCTAATGGGAATATGTTTTGTTCTTAAATACATCATTGGATTCTTATAAATATTAATATATCTTCTATTTTCATAAAAATAGATATAGGTTAATCATACTTTACCTTCATATCTTACAAAGTTTGCTTCATCCAAAGCACTTGAGTATAATAGAATACCACTATAATATATTCTTCTTTAGCTGTAGAAAGTGATACTAAATTATAATTTTTTCTTAGCAATGATACTAATCTATCACTGAAGAAAAAATATCCTCCATTTATACTCTTTTTGTCATCCAAGCAACCTACCCAATCTAAATCTGTATAAGCAACCAAAGTGAAATCTCTACCTGTGGGATACCACAATCCATAATCTAATGTCCCCTTGATATATATAAATATTAATTTCACCAATTGAACATGAATATCTTTTGGAGCTGACTGATATCTTGCAACCATACCTACTACATGCATGATGTCTAGCCTTGATTTTGTCAAATATAAAATACTACCAATCATAGATATATAGAAAGATTGATCTGAAACATGTCAATATTCATCCTTTCTCACCTTATTTCCTATACTCATTGGTGTTCCAACTAGTGTACAATACTCCAAAAAAAAATCTTCAACATTTCCTTGGCATATTTACTTTGAGATATGAAAATTCCTTTATCTAACTAAAATATTTACAATCCTAAGAAAAATGATAATTTTCCAACCATAGACATCTCAAATTATTTTTACATATTATCAAAAAATTATTTTGTCATCTTTTCAATGTTTCCTCCAAAAATGATATCATCAACATATACCACAATAATCAATTGATGTTCACCTTCTATTTTGATGTAGAGATTACTATCAGCAAATCCTCTCTTAAAACCTTGACCCTATCGGTACTTATCAAGTCTTGCGTACCAAGATCTAGGAGCTTGTTTCAATCCATATTATGTTTTCTTCAATCTACATACATGGTTACTAATATTTGAGAGAACAAATTCCTTAGTATACTCAATGTAGACCTCTTCTTCTAGATTCCCATTTAGGAAGGTAGATTTGACATCCATCTAAAACACTTTGAAAATTTTAAACACTACATATGCAAGAAACATTCTAATAGCCTCTAGTCTTTACACTGGTGAAAAAGTTAATTCAAAATCTATTCCCTCAATCTAAGCATATCCTTTACATATAAATCTTGCTTTATTCTTGGTCACTTCTCTAATTTCATTCAACTTATTTATGTAAAACCATTTTTTTCCTATTATATTGTGATCTTTTGGTCTAGGAACTAATTCCCAAGTATCATTATTTTCTATTTGATTTAATTATTCATCCATTACCTTAACCCAATGCTTATCATGTCTAGCTTCTGAAAAAGTTCTAGGCTAAATTTTTGATAACAAAGAGAAATTAACTTTCTCAAATTCACTTACCATCATTTTTCTAGTGTGAATTCCTTCATTTATGTTCCTGATGATGTCACTTTCATTATGATTAATTTTGGTGTTCTTTTTCTCCTTCTCATCTTCACCTAATTCTTCAAAATCTTCCTCTTCAATGATTTCAAGATTTTCTACTATATCACTGATTCTTTGTGTTCCATCTTCTTCTATCCTGACACTTGTACTTTTAACTATTTTCTTGGTTTATTTGTTATAATATTTATAAGCTTTAATTTTTCAAGAATAACCAAGAAATATACATTCACCTATTCTAGATTCAAACTTACCAAGTTTTTCATCAGTTCTCTTTATGAAGCATCTATTTCCAAAAAATCCAAAATAATCAAATGTTACTAGTTTGTCTTTTCATAGCTCATAAAGGAGTCTTGTCACTATTGAATCTCAATAATTATCTAATCTAAATATGCACTACTATAACAACTAACTCTCTCCAATATTTATCTACTATCTTGGATTCATTTAGCATTATTATCACCATCTCTTGAACTATTCTATTTCTCTATTCAATTACTCCATTTTGCTATGGAGTTTTGGTTGTTGAATAATATCTCTTTATTCCATGGTCTTCAAAATACTTAATAAGCTAATCTAACATGAATTCTCATCCTTAATCTGATCTTAGGCACTTAATCTTCAAATTAGTTTCATTCTCAACTAATGCTTTGAATGCTTTGAAATGTCTGAAAGCTTCTAATTTTTTCTTTAAAAACATTACCCATGTCATATGTGAAAAATGATCAATAAGAAACATGAAATATTTCTCACCTTGAGTAATTTGAGTTTTGATAAGTCCAAAAAAATCAATGTGAACAAGCTCTAACATCTCAGTGGTTGAATACTCATTATTTTGAACCACCTTCTAGCCTACTTCTCATGTTGACAAGGTTTACAATGTGTTGGATGGCTTTGTAATTTTTGGAAGTTTTTTGACTACTTGATTCTTGCTGATGTTGAAAAGATTGTCAAAATTTATGTGTCCCATTTCCCTGTGCCACATCCAAGTTTCTTCAATGTGAATCAAACAACATTTTTGACCTTTGATGTCTGATAATGTATATAAATTATTGCCTATTTTGTGAGCATCTGCAACTAACACATTTGAATCTTTTCTCCTAATTTCACAACCTTCTACATAAAAATTCAATGTGTGTCCATAATCACACATTTTAATTACATTCAAAATATTATTCTTAATAATTTCTACATAAAAAACATTATTGGTTTTAGTTGTACCATTATCCAAACTTAGTGTACTTTTTTTGACAATTTTGGTAGTAGTATTATCTCTAAATTTCACTATGCCACCATTGATATTTTTCAAGGTTATGAACTTGATTTTGTCTCATATCATGTGCCTTAAACATCCAATATCAATGAACTATATATTTTATTCATTTATTTCATGCAAAGTTATCTGGATCAACATAGACTTCTTAGGTTGTTTCTTTTGCCATGAATCTGTCTAAACTTTCTTCTTGATGAATGGATCCTTGAAACTCTGGTCCTTTTTGATTGACTCAAACACACTTCATCAATACTGAGCTATGTGTCTAAAGTTATTAAACTTGTAACATACTATGGCCTCTTCATTAAAGCCTAATAGATGAATAAAAGAGTTGTGGCTTCTGCTTGACTCTGCATGAGTTTCCTTCTCCTTATTTCTAAAATTTTTAGCCCTTTTTTGACATTCTATTTTCTTATGATCATATCCATTAAAATAAAAATAGTAACCATAAAAATATGACCTATTTATGTATCTCTAACATAATTTCCTTTTGTATCTCTATTCCTTCTAGCCTTCTTTATTTGAGATGTCCTTTGTATTATTAACTTCTTCCTTTTTATTTCTTCTTTTGTAAGAGCTTCATCATAGCTCTTTCCTTTTTCTGTGTTAACCTTTTTTATGGCCTCCCTTTTCTCTTTTTCAAATATGATACCTATCTTATCTGACATTGATATTTGAATTTATAATATCTTATTCAACATATTAGTGTTATTCTCAAATTTGGAATCATTGGTTTCTCTATCATTGATTGTTTTATTTGTATTCTTAAGATCTACTTTTAAAGAAGTAATTTAAATAACATACCTTTCACATTCTTCACTTAATTTTTACACATGTGCCATTAGATATTTTTCATTCACCTTGGCTTTGTTAAAGTGTGCTTGTAGATCTTCAATTATTTCTTTTGACTCCTTTTCATTTTTCTCAATCTGGAGCTTTAATCTTTGATTATTCTTCTCAAGAGATTTTAACTCTTCTAAGGCACAAATGAGTTCTCATTCCAAATTCAGTTTGGATTCATCCTATTCTTCTTCTTGATCATCTATACTTTTACTTGCAAAGGCATATTCATGTATGGCCATGAATAGAATCTCCTCTTTTGAATCACTGACTCCACTATCTTTGGATGAGCTAGGATCTTTAGAATACAAACTCTTCATCTCTAAACCCTTCTTGAATTTTCCATTGAAATTATTCTTGTATGTATACTTTCCTTCTTCATTCTCACCATTACCCTTATCTAGGCACTTAGCTAAAAAATGTTCCAGTCTTTCTACAATTAAAACATTTAAAAAGTAATTTTCTTTGATATTTACCTATTCCCTTTTTTTCCTTGCAAATGTATAGATCTATGTTGTCATCTTCATCATCACTAGAACTGTCACTTGATTCTTGAATCTTACCCTTCTCTTTATTTGATGTCTTCAAAGTAGCTTCTCTATTTGAGGGTTTCTCTTGTTCAGTCCTCATCTCATATGTTATAAGAATACCTTGTAGCTCATCCATCTTTAACTTGGATAAATTCTTCATCTCTTTAATTTCTAAAATTTTTGCATCATATATCAATGGTAGAGATCTCAAAACCTTTTTTACCACAATTAATTCTTCTAAATTTTCTCTAAGACCTTGAATGTGATTAACTAATTGATGAACCTACAAAAGGTAACTTGCTATGTTTTCTTCCTCTTCCATCTTCAAACTCTCAAACTATCTTCAAAAATTATTAATCTTAGCTTGCTAAACCTTTCCATCACCTTTGTAAATATTCTCAAGTTTTACCCAAGTTTCATGAGCAGATTTACATTGCATAAATTTAAAAAAATTGATTCACATAAACCACATATAATAGCATTTAAATATTTAGCATTATTTTCACTTAACTTCTTTTCCACCAGAGTAGTTACAAGTGTATGTGGCTCTTCATATTCCTCCACCACTACTTACCAAATATAAAATACAAGGGCCATCAAATAAGTCCTCATCCTTATGCTCCAAAAAGTATAATTTTCCCCATCAAAAAAGGTGTCTTATTGGTATAAAAACCTTCATGTGATCCATCCATCATGTTTTCCCTGATCTACCTTCAAGATGTAAAATGTTTTCAAAAGGAACCTACTCTAATACCAATTTTTCATCATGAAATATATTGAGAGGGGGGGGAATCAGTATATTATATGTCTTTTACATAATCTAATTTATTTTCTTTAACCACTTAATCACACATTCAAGATATGCAATAAAACTAAAATAATAACATGCACCACACGAGAGAGAGAGAGAGAGAGAGAGAGAGAGAGAGAGAGAGAGAGAGAGAGAGAGAGAGACTATATTTTTATGTGGAAACCCAAAGTGATAAAAACCATGGAGAAAAATCTCAAGTATATGAATGAGCATCAACTCAAATTACAAAGTTTGCAAGCACTAACTTATAGGAGCACCAACCCCTTTATTAAGCACCAACATAGAAACTATTTATGAGCACCAACCCATAGGAGTACCAACCCCTTATAGATGTTTCTAAGCACCAAACCATAGGAGCACCAACCCCTCTTGTGTATAAAATACAACTATCTCTCAATGTTTCTTACTAAACAAATGATATAACTCTATAATATCTCCTATTTTTCTCTCGTCTAAAACAAATACAAACCATGCACTCTCTTCAATAATACAAATGACTTATCAAGCCTTTATTTATAACTTTCTAAATGACCTTTGGCATTCACCCTTTGTGACCCTTCAATCCTCATGGAAAATGGTGTCAAAATTGCATGACCCTTCATATCCTTGCATTTGAAAAGCCACATGGCTACCCTTCATAAGCAAATGGATATTTTTCTCTTTTGTATTTATCTTGGTGACTTTTCATATTCCTTAAAGTGTCCCTTCATGGAAAAATGCACCATACCCTCTTTTGTCTTCACATGGTGACTCTTGAAATTCCTCAAGATGACTCTTCATGAGAAAATACATCCCATTCCTCTTTTGTCTTTACCCCATGACTCTTTGAATTCTCCATGAGCCCTCTTTTGACTTATATGCAACCAAAAATATATTTGTTAATATTAAATAAATATTAACACACATTAGTCAAGATATGAATATTAAAAACAACATTAAATGCAATGGGGCCTTTATCACAAATTCTAGATGTTTGACATCAATGACAATATTTCCAACATAGGTTAGTCATTTGAAGTCTTTAAAAGGTTTTAGAATGATTATAAAAGTATAACTATCCTTAATATTTGACATGACTGACCGACATACCTCATGAATTATCTATATAAATAGGTATTATCCATTGTAAAAAAGAGGGAGTTTTTTGAGCCAAAAAACCATTTGTAAACTTTTGAGAAAATTAATACAAAGCAAAGAGTTATATAAAGTTTGTCCACATTTGCCTATGTGAATTTCTATCAAGGTTTCTCTCTCAATTGTTTGGTTTGTAATTCAGATTTGATTGGTTCTAGTGATTTATAATGTGCACTTTTTTAAATGCAAGTTGTTAACTTGTGTTAATGCTAGGTTAGCTAAAAATTCTTGGGTTCATTTCATTATCTTTGCCTTTAATATGAATGTGCTTATAATGTTTATTTATAGGATTTTTTTTTAAAAGTGAATCAATTATTTATCTACACTCTTTGATTTCCTTAAATGTTTATCTAATGTGTAGTAGGATTTGAGATTATGTTATTTCGTGTTATATGTTATTTTTAAGTGCATATTTGGAAGACATTTGAACTTTGTCATAACATCTATATTAAATACCAACAACATGTCTCTTCTCTACCCTACCCTTTATTTTTCCTTTTATTTGATCTATTCACTTTAGATTAGATTCATTGTATATACTCATGATAGTTTATCTTTAGACTTAGGTTTGATCATAATTATCTCTAAATAGCAAATATTTTCTTGAATTTCACAAATCAACTTTAGGCCACGGTTGTTTCCAACAACCAAACATTATAAATTTGTGGAATAGTTCATTTGCTTTGCCTCTATTCCACCAAATATATCGAGATTATCATAATAGGAAACTCATGTAATGGACTCTTTGAGTCCACAAATGAGAAGTGTTTCTTGAACACTCTGGACCACCTATGATACACATTTAGGCATCAATAGGGGATGGATTTTGATGGCACTAAAAGGAGGGAATTAGTTAGATCTTTGTAAATTTGAAACATCTTTGCTCATTTTAGTGAATTTTTTTTGAAGGTTAGTATATTATTTCTATATTTGTGTTTCTTCTAACTCAATTGTGTAGATATCATTGATCTTTATGGTCTCAGATCAGTCTTTATGCTTATTTAGACAAAGATAGATATTATTCAAATATTTATGAGTAATTATGGTAATGATAACTTGAAATCTATGAATCTAATCAGTTTAAAGTTAGTAATAGCTATCTTGTTCAAAGATTGATAAATCCTTTGAAAATTTGATTTTATTTGAGCTTAGACATGTAAATACCATTCATATTCACATCTTTAGACATATATTTGAGCTAATTTAGTTAAGTATTTATGTATTTTGTCATTATTTATACATATTTATGTAAAATTTTCTTAATATACAAGTTTAATCATTGTTCTTTATAAAGAAAAGATTTACACATCATATTTCAAATATTGTTTGACACTCTCAAGCTAGAATTACCAAGGATAAGAACTAGGTCACATTCAAAGATAAGGGTTCCCCTTATTTAATTAGAAGTTTATATGAAAGCTAGGCAAGACAAAGGTAAATATATAATTTCAAAGTCTCAACCAACTTCACCAATTCAGGGTGATCTTGTGTTCAATCCCTATAAAGGTATGGCTTGGGTAAGTGGTTCTTCAATCAATGTGTTAGGTGTGATACATGACTTTCATCTTAATCCTAAGAAAAAAATTTCCATCTTTTAGTCTTAATGGAATTGTCATAGTTGAAGAGCATATTAAATATTTCAAAGCTACTTTTAGATTTCTAAATGTACTTCATGAAGATATATCATGTAGATTGTTTTTGTTTACTTTCAAAGATGTTTCATATGAATGGTTTCTTAACCTTATAGAGAACTATATTACTAGATAGAATGATTTTAATAGGATATTTATTATCAATTTGGTAAAATAGTTAGTCCTTGCATTTTGTATCAATAATTCACCATAGTTAAGAGAGATTATAGTGAGACCAGTAGAGCCTTCAACCCTAGATTATAGAAAATGTTTATTAGGACCATATCTCCTTACATACCTACTGAGGATTTAGCCTTAGATATTTACAAAGATGCTTTGGATCCCATGACTTTTATGTTTCTTAAAAGGTCTATCTGAGTCATAAACACCTTAGCACTAGCTTATGCTGAAGTTATAACAAGCAATGATCAAATACAACCTCAAGGTCAACTTTCATATGCAATTCCCAATGTTAACCCTACTTTCCACACATTAAATGTCATTCTTAATGCCAATCAGAATGTGTCTACCCTAAATTAGACACTAGTCTTGAACTAATTACCCATAAGCCATGCCCATCCTAGTCAAAATTTGGGATTCCTAAAGAATAATGCTATAAAAATATTTCATTCATAGGACAAAATAGATTTGATTCCAACAAATATTAATAATAATCGAGTTCATAATTTAGAGGCACCAAAGAATGATAATGAATCAATACTTAAAATGGTTCAAAAGCTAAGTACTAATTTCCCTCTACTACAAAAATAAGTAGGCAATATTGGGTAGAAATCTAATCAAAATTACTCATATCAAAGGTTAAATAAGCCTAAAAACCAGTTTCATAATAGTAATAATGATAATAATAATAACAATAATTATTCATCATCAAGCAAGAATAGTAACCCTAAAATTAATATTTGTGATATTGTACTAACTGAATATTGTAGGGTTCACAATACTTCAAATCATGGTGAGTTGGAATACCTTGAATTTTTTAATGATTTTGATTTATTTTAGGATGAGTTAAATACACCTAAAAATGGATCTAACAAAGATAATTCTATAGGTATATCTTTATCTTCAAAGTCATCTAAATCTATAGATACAACGCTAATGCTGGAAACATTTGACTTCCTATTCCAAAAAGAGAATGATCTCAAGGATACTTTTGAAGAGGTTCATATATTTCAATAGTATTTAAAGAAGACATATCCTCTAAGGAATATGGAGTAGAAGAAACTATTGCTACATCTAATCCACCAAATAATTTTGACACTCCTCTAGATCCTACAGCTGATAAAAATCCTAAACCTCTAAAGGGAAGTACTTCTAAGCCTAATGTTGATTCATCTAATAATTATATGAAATGTGGGTATAATATAGTTGAGGACATGAATAATATTATGGTTAACATCACCTTGCATGAATTGACACAAATTACTAAATAGAAGGACTTATTACTTGAATCCCTACTTAAGAATCCTGGTAAGTCATCCAAGCCTAAAAATGCTAATGTTGTTATGTACAAGAACAAAGTAGATGTTCCACCTTTCTTGCTTATAATAAGAATCTTTGTTAGGAATTTACATAATTGTTTATTAGACTCCTATGTATCTTCTAACATCATGCCTAAAGGTATTTATGAGAAACTAGTTTGACTCTAATTAAATATGATAGGGTTGTTACTCGATTACATAAATCAAGACTCAAAGTAATTGGTGAATTGATGAGTGTTCACATGCATATTAATTCTAAAAAAAGATACAAAAACTCATTTACATCCAAGTGGTGGATATTCCTAATGCGTATATAATGTTACTAATTAGATACCAAACTAGATATTTGAACGGTTACATATATACTAACTTTTCACACATGTGGTTGCCCTAGAAGGGAGTTCAAAATTAGATTAGGATAGATAAGGAGCCTAAAATGAATTATATGATTAATGAATACACTGAAAATAATGAGAGGGTCAACATGGTTAATTTATAATTGGGTGTTTATAATTTTGACACCTCTAAGCTTTGTGACCCAAAAGACATTCATGTTATGCATGGAATATGGAAATTATTTTTTGATCATGCAAGATGTAAGTCTATTTCTAGTGTAGTCATTATTTTGATTAATCCTATTGGAAAATAATTTAGTATTTAAAAAATCCAATTTTAATGCACTAAAAATTTGGCAAAGTATGAGGATCTAATCTTAGCTTTATAATTTTCCATCAAGCATAAGGTTTAAAAACTGTTGGTTCATGGTGATTCAGAATTAGTAGTTAATCAAGTGAGAAGTAAGTACCAATGTAAATTATCTTACCTTAAAAAATATAAGTTTAGATTTTGGGACCTAATATAGTATTTTGATTCTTTTAACATTGTCTCAATCCCAATGGAAAATAACAAGGCTATTGATGAACTTAATTTAGTTGTAGCCAACCTTATGCCCAACCAAGACACTAAACTAGGAAACCTTAGTGTTTAATTAGTTCCATGTCCCTTAGTCCATAAGGATATCAACCATTTTTAGGTATTTAGTGATTACCAATAGATATAAGACTTCATAAAGAGCTTAAGAGTATTAGATGCTCACATCATTGATGAAGCTAATGAAAATACTCTTGATAAAGGCAATATTGACATAGAATTATGAAATTAAGTGATAATAAAATTCCCAAGGGTATGATTTCCCTAGAAATATTATTTGACAGGGATAGACTAGCTAAAAAATGTCAAGATTCTTAAGGTGAATTGGAAACATTACAAAGTAGTTGACCTAAGAACACAAGGTCAACCCTAACTACTCACCATTAGTACAACCACCACTAGTGAAGATTTGAGGAAAGCTAAAGAGTTATTGACCAAGTATAGATATGTTTTAAAATGGTGATATCATGACTTAAATATCTTTGATCCTAGAGTCATGACTCATACCATACCTCTAGCCTTCAGGAAAAAATAGAGAAATGTCAACCCTATCCTTGAACTTTTAATATACAAGGAGGTCAAGAAGTTACTAGATTCCAAAATAGTGTTTCCCATTAGACACTCCACTTGGGTAGCTAAACTAGTACCAATCAGGAATAAAAATAGTGAAATTAGGTTATGTGTAGAATTGATAAATTTGAATAGAGCATCTAAAAAGAACAACTATCCTTTCCCTTCTCTTGATCAAGTTATTTAAATTATTAGGGGTTCTATAATGATGTATTTTCTTGATGGATTTTTAGGTTATAACCAAGTTCTTATGAACAAAGAAGATAGATTAAAGACAACATTCACTACTAAGTGTGGCACTTTTTCCTACAAGAGAATGACCTTTGAGATAATAAATGCAGGTGAAACCTTTTAAATTGAAATGGATCACAATTTCCAAGGGATGATAAGTGCATTATCATTTACATGGATGACTTAACTAGCTTTTCAAAAAATAGGGAAGATCATATCATGCACTTGCAATAGATATTTGAAAGATGGAGAAGGTATGGAATTTCTCTCAATATAAAGAAAACTATTTTCTATCTTACTGAAGGAAATTTTTTTGTACATTTTATAAATAAAGAGGGGATTTCTATAAAGCCTAATAGAGTAGACTCTATACCAAAAATAGAACCCCCTAGTAGAAGAAAAGAATTGAAAATTTTCCTTCGAAAGATCAACTTTGTGACAATTTATTTCTAGATTTGTAGATATTATGAGACCATTTAATGATATTTTGAATAATAATTCTAAGATTGTGTAGAACGAATAAACTAGGAAGGCCTTCAAAGAAATCAAATAAATAATTAGACAAGCTCTAGTCTTGATAAGTCTAGACATTACTAAAGACTTTTATATTTATTTCATTTACTTTTGATCATACTATTGCATCTATCCTAACTCATAAGATAGATGGGTATGACCATCCTATTGCTTTCATGAGTACCAATTTTAAAAATGTTTAGTTAAATTATTCCTTAATTGACAAATAAGCATGTACTTTAGTTAAGGTAATGAAGAAATTTAGGGATTATATCCTTAAAAATAAGGTACATGCAATAATACTAGACCCTACCACTAAGATCATACTTAGCCAATGTAAACATGGAGAGAGAAGATGTAAGTGTATATCTATTATCCAAGAGTATGATCTAGAGATGAAGACTACCAAGTTGGTATGATATCAAGGTCTAACTGAGTTAATTGCTAATACTCATCCCAAACTGAGTGTGATGTAGGTAGAGCAATAAAAAATTAGCCCAATGATTGGTATGATATTATTATTTATTTGATAATAAATAGATACTATCTTGTAGGGTTCATTAGAGAGCAAAAGAGAACTTTAAGGCTCAAAACAACACACTTCCTAATTGAGGATGGAGTACTGTATAGAAATAACATTGAAGGCATTTACCTAAGGTGTGTTTCCAAGGAAGAGGCGGTTGTGTTATTGAGCTTTTTCCATGAAAAGATTGGAAGTGGAAATCTATATGGAAGGATAATAACCCACATATCTGTAGGGTTGGTTACTAATGGCCTACTATCTTTAAGGATTCTCACAAACATATGAGATAATGTTATTCATGTCAAGTATTCAACACTAAAGAGCCCAAAGAAGCCATGCCATTAAAGCTAGTGATGATTGATAAATCCTTTACCCAATAGGGACTATATTTTGTGGGGATCATTAACCCCAATTACTCAAATGGTCATAATTATGTTTTGACTGCTACTGACTACTGTACAAGATAGAATAAAGAAGTGACAACCAAGAAGTTAAGACTAAAGAAGTGATCATATTTTTTGAAGAGAACATATGCATAAGGTTTAACACACCATTATATCTATTTTATGATAATGGATCTAATTTTATATCCATTAAGATGATTGAGTGTACATATGACAACAACATTGCACTCAATTTCTCATCAAACCATTATCCTTAAGGTAATGGAGTGTCAAAATCAACAAATAATAATTTTATGAAAGCCACAAAGAAGTTTTCACTTGATAAATTGATAACATAGCATAAATTACTCAAGTATGCCCTTAGGGAAGATAGAACTAGAGTAAATCAAGCTCTCAAGGCATCACAATTCTTACTAGTATATGGTCAAGAAGTTATATTTCCCATAACACTCAAGCTACCAACATACAATTTTATGCAAGAGTACATGGAGGAAGATCAATAATTTTCAAGTTTGAGGTTGTTGGACATCATATAGATGGAATATGTCAGAGAGGAATCTTTTTTTAATTTTAGCAAACATAAAACTTAGTCAATATGTGGTTTGATAAGCATTAAAATATAAAGGTGTTTAGATGAGGATATTTAGTTATTCTTTGGGATAAGGCCTCAAAATTGAAAGGAAAACATGAAAATTTTAGACCTTTGTGGATTGGCCCATATCAAATTACTAAGACCCTAAGAGATAAAACCTTCAAACTAAAAGACTTACAAGGAGTAGAGTTCACATTTCCAACTAATGGAAAATACCTCAAAAACTATTTATCTATTATCCCACATGAAGTAATCATGGAGTGAAAAGTAAGACTAGTTAGAGTTAGTGTAGGTAGGCTTTAGATTAGTTTACTTTCCTATACCTTGTTTATGAGTAGTGTTTATATATTTTTGTTTACTTGTTTCCTCTAATTTTTATTTGTCTAATTTATATTTGGTGGGTTTTCTTTATATGCTTTGTTCCTTGCTTTCCATAAGTCCTTTTGGATAGTCCTTAGCTCAACACTCCTAATTTCTTGAGAATTTCACCAGCCAAAAATGTAGGTATGACTTATTACCATTGGTTGACCATGGACTATTGAAATATGAACTTGATGTTATAGTTTGGAGAAATAAGTAAAGACTAATAGGTAAGATACCCTCATTTTTGAAAAATGGAGACCTTTTTTTAAAAATTTGTAAGATTGTGCTTTAAATTGAAAATTCACTTGATCAGAGTACCACTATCATATTTGTAGATTATCTTTATTTGAAGATCATCCACAAATGGCTCTCATTTAGATTAAATGACATATTTTTGTTTGATCCTTATCTTAACTTGCCTAAGGGTGATAATGGCTGCTTCTTATGTTTATAGGTTGTAGATTTGATGGAGTCTCAACATTGTGAATAATGTCTAGGGTTTTGAACTCTAGTGATAAATTGAACCTTTGATTAGTCATTGGTTCTTAAGGATAAATTTAAATTCATGTCTAAACATATTAAAACCCTTGGTATAATTTATTTTATTCAAGACCTTATGAATTAAATTCATATTTATGTGGGAAAAATTAATTATGTTATAAAATTAGTTTAAATTTTATCCTAAGGTTTACTCATGTTTATCAACATGACCAAACCTTAGTCTAAAAATTTATACTAATTTCTTCATATCCTAAGCCCCCCGCTTTTTTTTGTTTTTTTAATCTTTGCATGGTTTACATTATCTATGGGATCAATTTATTAATGTCTCAAAAACATAGGCTAGAACTTTATGCCATGTCTTTTATTATTCATGAGTTCACTTTATTATGATTTAAAACATAGATTAAAAATTTTATCCTAAAGTTTAATCATGTTTACCAACACAAAAAAAACCTTAGTCCAAAACATAAGCCTAATTCCTTTATATTCCATGAGTTCTGACTTACTTTATTTTATTATCCACAAAATCAATCACCTATATTTGCTTGGGTGGTCGATATCTAACAGTTCATATAATGTCAACAAGTTAAGAGCCTTGATCAATGATGTGCATTTACTTAGGTAATGGAGATCTAACAGTGGGGGATTAAACTTGAAAATTCAAGCCTTGGCCCCAAATTAAAATTAGAACATCTTCCTAAGATTGGTGGTATGTGCCTAGGCATACACCTTCCAATTTATGACTCATACCAAGTCAAAAATTCAATGGGACCCAAGATAAATGATAAGGTTAAAAGTGTCACACTTTTATCAAAAGAACAATGATTAGAAAATATCATTCCACCCCTTGAATTGAGATCGAATAAAACACATTAATCTCATTGATGAAGATCTAATGGTACACAATGAAGGTTGAAAATTTAAGAGCCACTATGGAGGTGACACATGACACATCCATGTGTCATGGATTAAATCCCAAGCATATTATAAAAATTGATGGTATGCAGCTCATGTACACATTTTGATCAACATCTCATGAAGAAAATAACATGATCCAATTGATCAAGATCAATGGAGTGCATTCATCCAAATGAGTATGATCTAATGGTGTGAGATAAACCTTGACATTTAAATAAATCCAAAACTAATATGATAATGACAAGTGTCACGATCATGAATAATATGATAAAGTGACTAATGGCATATGATCCCTTAGAGCTATGACCCACATTGATCTATGTAGAAAAATCTAATGTTAAAAAACAAAAAGACATTTAAAAAGGCAAAAGTCATATTTCCAAAGGAAATTAATAATTTACATGCCATAGAGATACCACATAAGAAAGACATGAAAAATTTGAAGATTTTTTGGACACACAAAAGGTAATGGTGTAAATACATGATCCAAATAAAATATAAGGCATGAAGCTTTCCATTTGAACTAGTTGACACCATTAACGCACTGAGAATACATTTAGAAAAACACTAGCAAGTACGAGAACCCTAATTAAACCTTATGCTTATTTTAATCAAGCCAATTAAAGTTAAATTATCATCTTTGTGAGAATAATTCAACCAAGGCCAAAGTGCAGTTCAATAATAGGCAAATTATCAAAATTCATAGCCATGGTAGCTTAGAAAGGTGTTTCTAGGGAGGATGTGGAACTCTATTTAACCTCAGATATAGAAGGAATATTTTTCAAAGACATAGAGTTAAATTCCACTTATCTAAATATAGGGGACAATAATTGGTCAATCTTTTATTGGACCATTGAGAAACAACAACCCATTACCAAAGAGGAAGACAAGAATGTGTCTATAAAGAGACTATACTATGACATAGTCACCATCTATATGATAAGTCTGTATTCTGCAATAGCAAAAACCAAGCTATTAAATTTCATATATATCCTTGCTCCAATTTTTAAAGGTGGAAAAATAGATAAGGTCATGATTGTTTATGAATGTAGTTTCAAGAAGATTTCTTACATTTCTCCCATAGCTTTTGAAAAATATTATAAATTGCCTAAATGGCAAGTAGACCTCACCATAGTCATGAAATAGGCCAAATAAAATTATTTAAAGAGTAGCCTTACCCTATGGCTATATTTTTGGAATCAAGTGTTTTTATACTTCAATAATAACATTGTCATTGGTCAATTCAAACTTGGAATAATGATGACCATAAAAATGATGAACAAGTTATGTGGGAATCCAACCACCACATATGTATAAAAATTTTGGGTTCCCTTAGTATATTTCATGGTTGAGAAATAGGTCACCCCTCCTCATGGTGAAGTAATTATCACCTATTTTAGTAGATAGTTTTATGCAATCAAGAAGAAGAATAGGAATCAATTCCACATGATGTCATAGCTTCTATATTCCATTCATTCTACAAAAAAATTTAACAACCTTAAGGAATGGTGACTTGATGGGACACAAATAATCTCACAATATTACTCCAAGTTACATATCTTTAAGTATAAGGATTACCCCCAATTAATATGTGATTATGTCTATACTACCCTTAATGAGGCCAT
Source organism: Torreya grandis (assembly GCA_037957365.1). Lineage (NCBI taxonomy): Eukaryota > Viridiplantae > Streptophyta > Pinopsida > Cupressales > Taxaceae > Torreya > Torreya grandis. Next base: position 506,192 of record JARHVA010006490.1, on the reverse strand, counting down.
CATAGGGAGCCCAATGATGAGGATCAACCCACTAATAAATAAGACCATTGAATTCATGGGGGTATATGGCTATATCATGATTATACAATCAATATGATTGAAGGGACCCAATGCACGCCACTCAAGATACCTGTCCTTGTACCAATCAAGCTAGTAGAGCAACAAGTGTCTTATCAAATATGAAATGGAATAGATGGTCTTTACAATACCAAAAAGAAGGTATTGATCCATACCCTCCCCATAACCATTGTTATAACTATGTTTGCATTATGGGATAAAATGGAAGCCACATCAAAACATAAGACCTCCTTCAATCTTTAAATTGATGAGCTAAGGTAGTGGGATCCCCATGGAAGAGTTAAGGAACACTTGAAGGCAAAAGGGATGTTGAATGTGCCTTATTATCACTAGACTAATCCTTTTGACCATATATACATAAAATAATCCTCATTATTTGAGGTCACCAAGAGATTAAAAGAACACAACATCAATCCAAAGGTTAGGATGCTAAACAAATAAAAAGAATATATTAGATGGCAAATTGGGCCTAGGCAATACCATTTACTAGGCATTACATCAACCAAACCTCCATTAGCTCACCCCCAAATAGAACCCAAACATGAAGTAAAGGTATTTAAAATGCCAAAGGAAAGAAGGCTTGATGAAATTATATCCTCTTCAACCCAAGTAGAGGAACCAGGATCACCAGTTGAGTAAATTCACATAGTAGTATTATACCCTAGAGAGATAGTTGAGTATCTACTCAAATTGTTGTCTAGTGCTTATGAGTTTGATGAAGAGGAAGCTTAACCTACAGAGGTAGAGAAATAAAAGAGGAAGGAAATAACATTAAACCTAGTTCATATGTATCCCCCCAAAAGGAAAGATGAGCTGGCCATGGTTCTAGTAAAAACCAAGAAACCCAAGGTGACTTTTAGTCATCATTTGAGTGAATTCAATCTCTTTGGTGAAGAAAATTTTATTTATCGACCAGCCATTCTAGAATGGTTCATCTATAGTAGATTGTAACAAAGTGCCTACTAGGCATCATCCTTGTGCTATGATACAAGCCATCAATATCCCTATTCATGAAGGGATGAAACCATGGACAATTTCATTGGCAAAAGAAGAGGAAAAAGGATGACTACTCTAGGAGATTTAAGTGGAACACAAATGGATACCCCAAATCTAAAGATAACACAATCCTTAATGGGTGTTAAGCTTGACCCCACAACTGCCAGTTTAGAAAGGGTCACATAAAAGAAGGTCATGATAGGTGGTGAAGAGATCACCTATCAAAATGTAGAGCCACTCATTGGTTTGACTCTAATGTAAGGAAAAAAACCTAGGGAGGACCTAGTATTTAAATTAAATATTCTTGAATTAGCTCAAGCATAGTCAGAGAAATTATAAATAGCTATCAAGGGTATAATGCAACAAAATAAGAATTTAGAAGGATAAGTTATATTTTTAATCCTAGAAGATAGGTTCAAGCAATTTGAGGATGCCATGTGTGATTTTTTTAGTTCTTTAAAATAATTTAGGGCTAGGCAAGATGTAGTGAATAAATAAAATATCATCACTATAGGCCAAGTTGGCCAATGGTAGGCTTAAGTTATCAAGTGAAAGATTTGATTAAATTGTTGACCAAGAATCAAATCCCTAAGTTTAGAACAGTCAGCCTAGCCCACATTAATATGGCTATGGATATATTAGTCGATAAGATCAAGGCCCTGAGCAACTGGTCCAATTATATGGAGGACATTTCTATGGATATCAAATACTAGAAAGGTGAGATGTTGCACATATTAGATAGCCTAATCAAAGATCCCACCACACTTAGCTATTGGATTTTATCAGTGATGAGGAGTTCAATCATAAAACTACTCAATTCATGTAGGAAGTGATAAATCAAGGTAAAGGGAAGATAGGGGTAGATAACAAGAAGATCATGGGCTTGATTTTATCATCTGAAGAGAAGATAAGAGATTCTAGGAACACCAAACAAGCTTAAGAATGAGCTGAAAATGATCTCAGAGGCCTAGAGGAGAAGAAAATGGAAATTTTTTTGAGACATATTGTCAACCTCTAGCTTATTTATGAACAAAATTATAAGGTGAAGATATTGTAAGAGAAGCAAAAGACTATAGCAACAGGGTCTCAAAGTTAAATTAGTTGACTTCTAATATTCCATTATATAAAGACATTGTATTTTTTTTGAAAATAGAATATTCTTTTTTTTAAAGGCATGTGTATCTTGTAAATTACATTGCCTATAGGTTAGTCATTTAGAGTCTTGAAAAGGTTCTAGAATTATTGTAAAATGAATGTTGTCCTTAATATTTGATATAACTAACTAGTATACCTCATGAATTGTCTATATAAAGAGGTATTATCCATTGTGAAAAAGAGAGGGAGTTTTTTGAGCCAAAAAACAATTTGTAAACTTTTGTGAAAATTAATACAAAGCGAGTTCTACAAAGTTTGTCCACATTTGCTTATGTGAATTGCTATCATGGATTCTCTCTCCATTGTTTGGTTTGAAATTCAAATTTGAATGGTTCTTAGTGATTCTTAATGTGAAATTTTTCAAATGTAGAGTTATTGACTTGTGTTAATGATAAGTTAGCTAAAGATTCTTGGGTTCATTTCATTATCTTGGCCTTTCATATGAATGTGCTTATGGTGTTTATTTACAGAGAAAATCTTTAAAGCCAATCAAGTCTTTATCTAGATTATTTCATTTCCTTAGATGCTTGCGTAATGTGTAGTAGGATTTGAGATTAGTTTGTTTCATGTTATATATTGGTTTTAAGTGTATATTTGGATGACATTTAAACTTTCTCATAACATATGTATTAAAGACCAACAACATGTCTCTTATCTAACCTACCCTTCCTTTTGTCTTTTCTTTGATCCATTCACTTTAGATTAGCTTCATTGTATATGCTCATGATATTTTATCTTTATACTTATGTTTTATCATAATTCACTCTAATTAACACATATTATCTTCAATTTTTTAGATCAAATTTAGGCCATAGTTGATCCCAACAACCAAACATTATAAATTTATGAAACAATTCATTTGTTTTACCTCTATTCCACCAAAGATAATAGGATTATCACAATAGGAAACTCATGAAATGGAATCTTTGAGTCTAGGAATGAGAAGTGTTTATTGAATACTTTGAACTACCTGTGATGCACTTTTAGGAATCAACAGGTTTGCAATCCTAGTAAGAGACAGTGATTCACCTTGGGAGTTTTCATGATAGTAAAAGGAGGTCTTCATTAGGGTCAAGGAATTATAAGGTAAATATTCAAAGATATACTATAGTCCTTGGACTCAGTTCACACATATAGTCCTATAGGAAGTAGCCTATAAGAAACTAAAGAGCATAATCATGATGAAAAGAATGAAGGATGGTTGGGAATACAATAGTTTCTAAGGTGATATTATGCTCAAGATGATGTTTCACAATAACCACATGATGTAATAATACTAATGGTTCTGAAGGATGTGAAATACAATTTAGTCACATAACTAAGGTTAATACTCACCTATAGTCACATGAGATGGAGGGTTATGGCATAACAGTCCACGATGAGGTCTTATAATCCAAGTATGCTTCAAGGATAAATTAATATAAATGTATAGCTTCCAAGATATGTAAATTAATATCATGAGATTCAAATTAATGTTTCAACACTTAAGACACAATTATACACCTCATGTATGGAAGGTTGGTTGTTTGAGGCCTAATACCTTCCTACAATATCAAAACATGCTAGAGGAAAGATGAATGGTAGTTAAAATTTAATTTATAGTCATATTGGATCTAAATAGATATGAATTTGACCAAATAATCCCTTTTCTCATAACATAAATCTCTAGGTACTATTGACATATAATCATATGAGGTCTTTCGAGAAGGTACAAGGTGACATGGAAGGTTGAACACAAGAGAATGAAGAATAAAATAATGTAAGGATAAGTTAAATAAAATATAAAAATCAAATTAACCTTTTTATATCTCAAACCAAGGAAAGGAGAAAGAAAACTTAGTTGTGAAATTTGGCTAAGTAGACACACGTCACTAGCTTTTGCCAAAATAGGTCTTCTGGCCAAAATATGAAAGATCAAATCATGAAATTTTGTAGAGAGGATAATTATATACCAATTAAGAATAATTTTGAGTATTTTTTACAATGTTAACTATTCACTATTTTATTATAATTAACCCCATGTTAATTCATGATCAACATTAGAGCATGCCTTAGAGGAATTAACCATTTTGCGGAGTCTACAGGTTGAGTCAAAGAAAAAAACTATGTAATTATCATCTACATAACCTAAAAAATCATTTATTTCCATCATAAATTCCATAGAAAGAGTTAAAGTGCCTAATATTGTGACATAGTCCCATTGTAGTCATGAAGGTAACCATTAGAGGCCAGTTGATGTTTTGTTAGTTCTAGATGCCAAGGAAGAATTTAGGCCTTAGAATGGTATTAAAATAATATAATATTATATTTTAAACGTATATTTTCATATAAAATTGATCATATTCAGGTATTTCATGTAAAATTTTGAAGAAATACAAATTTAGGCATGGAGGAAGCATGCAAGTAGTTGAAGGTAAATTGTGGAAGAAAATGTTTATAAGACAAAGTACACATAAATATGACTTGAAATATATTATTATTGTTAATAATGAAATATTATACCCATAAATAATACTTTTATGGTCATATTATTATTGTAAGTGCCCATTATTTATACATAGTCCCCCTATGTCTCATAATCATCACTATTCATGTAGTCACACTTTTTGGAGTTTTTAGGCTAATTTTAAAGATATAAATATTATGTAAGTGTTTTAAATAAATTTTATGATTTTTTTAGTCCTATTTAATACATTTAGATAGTGTTTAGGCTCCAAACTTCATGTAAACCTCGTAGGCAAGCTCAAATCCCTATAGGTAGTCTCAAAAGTACAAAAGGCAAAGTTGAGTTTTGATAACTTAAAAAGGTGTTATGTGATGTTTTATGTTTCATGAATATGTTTTAAATAAATTAATATCATTTTAAAGGTGAAATTGGTCTTTAGGAGAAATTTGACTTTTTTAAGCTTAAGACACCCAATTTTATCCCTTCTTCAGATGCTCAATTCTTTCATACCATGAAGAGTTGGGATAATTGATTATAGTATGTTTTTGGTAACCATATGTAAGTGAAATTAATTTTGGATTTATGTTTTTTAATGGCCTTAGTTTTAGGAATAATTGTTAAGAGTGTAACCTTGTCCAGAATGCTTCCAAACCCTATAGTCAATCATCTTTATATGTGTATCTTTTCATATCATCCACATATGAGAATAATATTTTAAATGATGTTTAATGGGTATATTATATATATATATATATATATATATATATATATATCAATAATTGGTGGAATAAAATTACACATTGTATGAACAATCATCTTGAAGGTGAGCTTATTTGAGCTTGCAAAGGAGCTTTTTGACCAATTTTGTGTTTTTGGACTCATAGGTCCATATAATGTCCTATAATTACTTTAAAACCACCTATAATGTGTATACATATCCATATATCTCCTTATCAACCTATTTTTCTAAGGAATATGTCATGTTTGGGTGCCTAGGAGGCCCAAAATATCTCAAAAATGCTTACTTTTGTAGGTCTTCAAAGAGATAAATGGTCTAAATCTATGAAAAAGGTCTAATGAGACCTAAAAAAATCATTATATGGAAATTGGAGATATTGACAGTGGTTTTAGGGGTGTCTAACTAAGCTAGAGGGTTAAAAACCTAGTTTTTTGACATATTTGTACATTGTTATAGGTTTAATGGTTATTTTCACCATTGTTGCAGGTTTTGAAGGTTTTTCAAAGCTTAATTTTTCTTCATATTATGCATTTTTGAGATGTTTTGAGGTCTTCTATAGGTCCAAAAGTGGTCTTTAAGGTGCCAAATACCTTTGGTAGTAGTTTTCAAGGTGGTTAGTTGAGGGTGGCTCAAGCTTGTGACCTCTATCAATGAGGTTTACAAGAGTTTCAAGTTTCATGGAGTTTATTTCAGGTTGTAAAAGTAAATTTAATTTTAAAATAGAATAAAATATCAAAAATCAAACATAAAATATAACTTCCATGGTTAGTTAAACATCTTATGCCAAGCCAACTAACTTTTTCCAAGTACCATGCAGAAGAGCAAGTGGAAAGGAGTGTAGAAGTCCAAAGAGAAGAGTTTGGAGGTTGGAATAATAAATTGGAGCATTCATTGGGTTTTCAAAGTCTTTTGAGACTTTTCACTCTTAGTGGATCATGACATCATCATCCTCAATAAGTTCTTATATTCTAATGTGTTTCTAAGCCAATGAGAGGGCTTTAAGGTTATTGGAGCTAATGAAGGTTAATTTGTTGATGAATGATTAGTTATAATTAACCCAAATGTGGTTGAGAAACCCTATAGGGTGGTTATGCCTCATTTATTGAATTTTATTTATTTTCATCTTCTCTCTCTCTTCCCCTTTTCTCCTATATCTCCCATTTCTCCTCCATTTTTTTAAGATATTCTCATTTGAAAAGGAGAAACCTTTTCAAAAATTTAATAAAGACCTTTTTAATCAATAAAGATTATTTTTTCACCTATCTCTTGCCTCTAAATTGTGTTTAACAAGTTTGTGCATGATGGCCTTGTAAAGAAGTGTTCTTCCATGTCTATTGTCCTTCTTTCTTGCCTATTTTTTAGTTTTTAAAGTTAGTTTTAGTTTTAAACTTGAGATATTTATACCATTAATGGTCACTTGGTGTGAATTTTGAAATTCTTCATTGCTTCATGTATTGTTTACTGAGTCTAGTTTATGAAACACTTCCACAAATTAGTTAGTTTGTGAGGTTATGTGAGAAAGAATTATATTATACTTAATTAGTGTCCATTTCATGCTTATGTGAGTATCAATAAATATGGTGTATCACCATTTTAGTGTTTTTAGTCATCCTATACCCTCTCTCTATCTCTTTTGTAAGGATAAATAATAGTTTAGGTGATCTACCAAGAAGAAGTTGGCCTTCTCCGAAGGTTTAACCTCACTACAAGATACCCATAGTCTAAGAGGTCTCTATATCTCTAGCATGATTTATGGGACCCTTTAGAAGAATATTGGTCAAGTTTGATGTTGTTTTAATCAATTCAAGTAGCTATAGATTTCATATTTTAGTATCTAGTGACTCTGAAGAACACACAACATTTTTGTAGTAGAGCAGTAGTTATATTTCATGCCAAAGGTGACTACAATATCAACTTCTAGAGGTATTAATTTTGAATTTGTTGAATTACCTTTAAACTTATAAAAAAGGTTAATATTTTCTAACTCTCATCCATACAAAGGAAAATTTCCTCCTAAACTAGTTTCTAACTTTACCTCTATAAGAAGATTTTTATTGGGTCCTTTCATTACCATGGCTACCCCAAGAGCTTTGCCTTTTATATATTTCAATAGATAGAGTCCTTTATATCTCAATCAATATGACCTTATTCTAGTGGAAAATCTTAAAAGTGTTCTTTACTTCATGGGAGACTAGTCTAAGGCTCCTTTCGTAAACCTCAAAGATATAGCCAACTTTTGCAATATTCATGATATCATTGAAGAAAACATGGCTACTAGGTTATTGGCCATCTCATTCAAGGGAAAGCCCTTGAAATAGTATATAAGCATTAATTATAATGTCATCATATCATGGGATAAATTAGGATCTGATTTATTCAAAAGTTTTGAAGACAAGAGTGACCATTTATCACGTGCTAAATAATTAAGCACAATCAAGAGGGCTCCTCATGAGGTTATGCAAGATTTTAATAATAGGTTTTAGAATACATGGGATAGGATTCCAATATCTATTAGGCCTACTCCTAACTATGGTTTACTTTTCTATCTAAAATATCTCAATAGCAATACTTTAGTAATGATTCAATCTATGAGAGGAAACACACTATTGGATGCTTATCAGGTGGTAATCAGAGTAGAGAATAGTCTAATACAAGCTGACAAGCTTATGCCTAAGCTACCAATGCCTTCTTTTCCTAATATTTAACCACCTCTTTTTTATATTCCTCCTCTTAATTTTATTTCACCTATTCCAACACTTGATGCTAGACCTACACCAAAGTATGGAAAGGCTTCAACCAGTCAATCTAGTGATTCCCAAGAACACAAGAACTTCCAAGATTTTAAGTGCATGTTTCAATCCTTGGGAAATGAATTGGTGAATGTGAAGAGGTATCAAGCCTAGTTTAATATACCATATCAAGCTTTGTATTATCCTTATTAATAGTCTTATCAAGTAGATATGCCACCCTACAAAGGAAATTTCCAAGGCCAAAGACAAGGAAAACCAAACTATGTTAGGCAAAATAATTATATTCTAAATTCTTAAAGTAATTCCAACACTTTGGTCCTTATTAAGAACAAAATTTCTCAAGAAGGTGATGGTATTGTTCCTTATAATAATTATTTTTATCAATCCATTATCATAAACACTAAGTTTAATCAATATTTTAATGACCAATGATAATAGGGTGCTAGCTATGGATTCAATCAATCTCTTATGGATAATAACATATAAGTACCTATAATGACAAAACTAGAAGATACTTAATAAGATCAAGGTCCTAATGAAGGACCAAACTAGTTGGGTGCTATAATGGTTAATTATGAGCATGAAGAGTGCTATGCACTCAATCAATAAGCTAGTTCTAGCCAAACATACATTCTAGTGGAAACTAATTAAAGGTTTAAAATAAGGAATATGGATGGTAATCAAGAAGTAGTTAAAGAGCTTCCTACTGTTACTCCTTTACTATCAAATCCAAGTGAACCTATAACTATTCTAAAGGTTCCAATAGCTCAAAAGAATCATAACCAAGGGAATGCCTTTATTTCCCAAAGATCACAAGTTAAAAGTATGATTTTGGATCCTAAAGTAGAAACAAAGGTATATGTTTTACTGACCAATATTGTTGAATAATTGACAAATTTCAATGTGAGTATGCCAATGTGGGACATGCTTTCTATGCCTGGTTAGGTGGATATCATTCAAGAAGGTTTATCAAAGATCAATGTTTTAGATAATCCACTAAGAAAGGAAAATGCATTTCTCACTTATGCAACCAAAGGGCCTAATGAATGGTAATTAAATAAGGTTGTCAAACCTCATCCATTCTAAATTTTTGTGATCATTGGTGACTCTTTGGTACATGATTGCATGGTAGATAATGGAGAAAGCACTTCAATGATGCCAAAGTCAATAACAAATCAACTTGGTTTAAAGTATGAGCCCCAATATAAGGTATATTTATAGCTTGATGGATCTTATACCAAACCAAATGGTATTATCAAGGGTCTAAAATTAACCTTCCATGCTCGTCTTAGTGTTTTAGTGGCTCAAAATGTGTTGATTCTAAACGTACCTCCTCATTGTTAAGGTGTGGAGCTAAAAGCTTCACCAAATGAGCGAGTTTGAAAGTTGCAGGATTTACATAGTCACCGGCATCAGTCAGGAGTGACCGATGTCGGTCAGGAGTCGACTGAGAGATGCTGGCATTGGTTATGTTCGGCTGACATCTGTCAGATACAGACAGGAAGGGACTGACATCGGTCACCTGTGCGTCTAGAATGCTATTTTCGTGGATAGAACAAAATGTTTGCATGATAGGATTAAGTGTTAGTCTTAAGTCTACATCTTTATCTTTAGTAAGATTGCTTAGAACCCTTGATTAGGAGGTGCATCTAATGGCTGTAGTTGTATGCTCATGTTTCCTAATTATTATATATAGGATTAGATCTTCATAGCTTATTGTAATGTTGAATTGGACAAGTATAGTATAGTATTGTATATGTGTATCAATCCAGGTTGTTGGAATTTATTTTAATTGAGAGAGAGAGAGCTCTTGAGGGAAAGAGATCTAGATAGAGATCTGTACATCTAAGAGAGGTGTGGAAGAAAATAAGTTTCTTCAATTGTATTCCTTCTGTAAAGAGTTTAATACAAGTTTTCAGGGTGGTTTCTTGTATCTCTTATTGTTTGCTATTTATGATTCTAGTTACTTATCTTTTTGGTTTAATTCCACATTTATTGCTTTCACATTGTAATCAACATTGTTGGTTGATCCCCAACAAGTGGTATCAGAGCTTAGGTTGACTAACAGGTGTTTTAGATCTGGTTAATGTGTATTGATTATAGGTTACTCATAGGGATTTCTGTTTGAGTGGGAGAAGCAATAGCAGAAGAAAGTAAACTGAGAATGGAAAAGTTCAATGGCAAAAATTATCAACATTGGAGAATGTAGATAAAGGATTATCTGTATCAAAAATATCTATACTTACCATTAGGTGGGGTTTTAAAGAAGCCCAAAGATATGTATGATGAAGAATGGGAAGTTCTTGATAGAAAGGCTCTTGGATCTATAAGATTGAGTCTGGCATCTACTGTGATATCTAATTTATCACAGGCAAAGACAATGGTAGATTTGATGACTACTTTAGCAAATTTATATGAAAAACCCTCAGCTTCAAATAAGGTATATCTTATGAAGCAGTTATTTAATTTGAAAATGCAGGAAGGTGGATCTATATCTAATCATCTAAATGATTTCCATGGAATTGTAAATCAATTAAATTCAGTCAAAATAGTGTTTGATGATGAAATTAAGGCTCTTTTAATATTATGTTCTTTGCCTGAAATTTGGCATAGATTGGTAATGGCAGTTAGTAATACTGCATCTGCTTCAAATATTTTAAAAGTAGAGGATGTTGTTAGTGTAATTTTGAATGAAGAAATTCATAGGAAAAGTACAGAGGAAACATCAGGGAATGCTTTAAGTTTTGAGATCAGGGGAAGGCAAAAAGAGAAGAGCAAGAAAGGGAGATCAAGGTCTAAGTCAAAGGTGAGAGGTAGATCCAAATCCAGAAATGGCAGGAAGCCACAATGCTGGAATTGTGGAAAGATAGGGCACATAAGCAAAGATTGCTAGTCAAAGCCTAAAGAAGACAATCATCATGAAGGTAAGGAAGAAGTAAAATTTGTAGGTATTGCAAAGATGCTCTTATATTCTCTTTGCATAATAATATAGAATCTTGGGTTTTAGATTCTAGTGCATCTTTCCATGCAACCCCTAATAGAGAATATTTTAGTGACTATGTCCATGGAGATTTTGGAATAGTGTATTTAGGGGATGATGAGCATTGTAAAATTGTTGGAAAAAGAAAAGTGCAGCTAAAAATGTAGAATGGAAACACATGGGTGTTGAGAGATGTCATGCATGTTCCCAGCTTGAAGAGGAATTTGATTTTTGCAGGAAAGTTAGGGGATGAGGGTTGTATAGTAACTCTCACAGCTGAATCTTGGAAGGTGACCAAGGGTGCACTTGTAATGGCCAGAGGTAAGAGAGTAGGTACTCTCTATTTATGTAATTGTATTACTAATAATTATCCTTTTGTATTATCTACTTCATATGTGGATGCAAAGTTGTGGCACTCTAGGCTCAGCCACATGAGTGAGAAGGGAATGCCCATTCTTAAGTCAAAAGGTATGCTTTCAGATTTAAAAAGCATAGATCTAGATTTTTGTGAGCACTGTGTTTTTTGGAAATAGAAGAGAGTGAGTTTTTTCAAGACTGGGTCAACAAAGAAGAAGCACAAGTTACAGATTGTTCACATAGATGTGTGGGGACCGGCTTAGGTTGCTTCTATTGGAGGATCATAGTACTTTGTCTCTTTCATTGATGATGCTACAAGAAAGGTATGGGTCTATTGAATAAAGAAGAAATCTGATGTTTTTGACACTTTTAAGATTTGGAAAGCTATGGTTGAGAATGAAACAAGCAGAAGATTAAAGTGCCTGAGATCTGACAATGGTGGTGAGTTCTGCAGTCACAAGTTCAACTAGTATTGTTATATGCATAGGATCCACAAGAAAAGGATGGTTACAAGGACACCTCAGCAAAATAAAGTTGCTGAAAGGATGAACAGAACAATAATGGAGCGTGTAAGGTGTATGAGATTGCATGCTGGTTTGCCCTTAGAGTTTTGGGTAGAAGCTATTGATACTGTAGTGTACCTGATTAATAAAGGACCCTATACAGCTCTGGATGGTGGAATTATAGAAGAGGCATGGACAGGTAAAAAGGTAGATCTCTCATTTCTCAAAGTTTTTGGTTGTGAAACCTTTGTGCACATTGATAAGGAAAATAGAAAGAAGCTGGATGCTAAGTCTATGAGGTGCACATTTATTGGCTATGGCTCTGATGATTTTAGATTCAGGTTTTGGAATCTAGGAACTAACAAGATAATTAGGAGCCATGATGTTGTTTTCAATGAAAAAGTGATGTATAGTGATCAACTCAAGAAGCTGAATCAATCTAGGTAGAGCAATGGAGAATTGGACGAGGTGACGATCCAAAATGAGCTCATGAGAAAAATTAATCACAAACAGGAAAACACAGAGACCAACATCAGTTAGAAAGGAACTGATGTCGGTAATATAGGAATCGATGTCGGTCACATAGTGACCAATGTTGGCTAGGTAGGAACCGACGTCGGTCAGGTAGAATCAACGTCGGCCAGTTACAGGCCTGGAAGTGACCGAGGTCGGTCACTATCAGAGAATTTGGGTGGACAGCGTGTTGTGAATCAGTCTCAGACATCCATCATGAGGTAAAAAAGGGTAATTAAACCTCTAATTCAATATTCCCCTTCATTATTTTATTTATTGCTTACTGATGGTGGAGAACCAGAGAGTTTTGATGAAGCAATACAAGTGGAATCCAAGAATTAGTGAGAGCTAGGCATGAATGAGGAGATTGATTCCTTGAGAGAGAACCAAACATGGGATTTGGTTGAGTTGCCAATGGGAAAGAAGACACTGAAGAATAGATGGATCTACAGGTTAAAAGAAGGTGAGAATGGACAGATGAGATATAAGGCCAGATTGGTAGTGAAAGGATTTGCATAGAAACTAGGTATTGATTTTGGTGAGATTTTTCTCCTGTTGTTAAAATGACTTCTATACGGACTGTATTATCTTTAGTTGCTATTGAGGATTTGCATCTTGAGTAGCTTGATGTTAAGACAGTGTTTCTTCATGGAAATTTGGATGAAGAAATATATATGGAATAGCCAGAATGATTTGAGGTCAAGGGTAAGGAGAAGCTAGTGTGCAGATTGAAGAAAAGCTTGTATGGCCTCAAGCAAGCTCCTAGACAGTGGTATTTGAGATTTGACAGGTTTATGACTGAGCATGGCTATAGTAGGTGTCAATCTGACCATTGTGTGTATTTTAAGAGATTGGATAATGGTAGATATATTATTTTGTTGTTGTATGTAGATGATATGCTAGTTGCAGGATCACACATGCAGGATATCTCTGAGCTTAAGGTGAAATTAGCTCACACATTTTCCATGAAGGATTTGGGAGCAGCAAAGAAAATCCTTCACATGAGCATTAAGAGAGGCAGGAAAAATCATAGGTTGATTTTGTCTCAAGAGGATTTTGTGAACAAGGTGTTGAAATAGTTCAATATGCAGGATGCAAAACTGGTAAGCACACCTTTGGCTAGACATTTTAAGTTGAGTAAAGAACAATGTCCTAATTCACATGATGAGGTAGAGTACATGAGTAGAGTTCCATATTCTTCCATAGTAGGGAGTTTAATGTATGTAATGGTATGTACTAGACCAGATATTGCCTAAGCAGTGGGAGTTGTAAGTATATGGCCAATCTAGGAAAGGAGCACTATAAAGTAGTTTAGTGGATCCTCAGATATCTGAGAGGAACCAACAGTAGGCATTTTTGGTATGGAGGTTCAAATACTTCTCTACATGGTTATGTAGATTCAGATATGGCAGGTGATTTGGATGGCAAAAGGAGCACCACAGGATATGTTTTCACTATTGGTGGAATGACAGTTAGCTAGATATCAAAGTTGCAAAAGGTTATTGCCTTGTCAACTATAGAAGTAGAATATATTGTAGTCACAGAGGCTAGCAAAGAGATGATATGGATGACACGGTTCATGGAAGAGCTTGGAAAGGAGCAAGAGAGTTGCAGATTATATAGTGATAGTCAGAGTGCAATTCATTTGGCTAAGAATTTAGCCTTTCATTCAAGAACAAAGCATGTACAGCTTAGGTACCACTTCATAAGATAGGTATTGGAGGATGGTGAGTTGAAGCTAGAGAAGATCCATATAGATAAGAACCTTGCAGATATCTTAATCAAGCTGGTAACAAAGGAGAAGTTGAATCTTCATTCAACTTTTGTCGGTCTTCATGATTGAGTTCAAGATGGAGGAGCTAGAAGATGTTGTTGTATATGTATTGGTGCAGCTGTTTATCTCCAAGTGGGAGATTGTTAAGGTGTGGAGCTAAAATCTTCACCAAATGAGTGAGTTTGAAAGTTGTAGGATTTGCACAGTCACTGGTGTCAGTCAGGAGCGACCGACATCGATCAGGAGTCAACTGGGAGATGCTGGCATCAGTTATGTTCAGCCGACGTTAGTCAGATGTAGACAGGAAGGGACCGATGTCAGTCACCTGTGCGTTTAGAATGCTATTTTTGTGGATAGAACAGAATGTTTACATGATAGGATTAAGTTTTAGTCTTAAGTCTACATCTCTATCTTTAGTAAGACTGTTTAGATCCCTTGATTAGGAGGTGCATCAATGGATGTAGTTGTATGCTCATGTTTCCTAATTATTATATATAGGATTAGATCTTCATAGCTTATTATAATGTTGAATTGGACAAGTACATTACAATATTGTATATGTGTATCAATCCAGGTTGTTGGAATTGATTGTAATTGAGAGAGAGAGCTCTTGAGGGAAAGAGATCTAGATAGAGATCTATACATCTGAGAGAGGTGTGGAAGAAAATAAGTTTCTTCAATTGTATTCCTTCTGTAAAGACTTTAATACAAGTTTTCAGGGTGGTTTCTTATATTTCTTATTGTTTGCTATTTCTGATTCTAG
The DNA here is from genome assembly GCA_037957365.1 of Torreya grandis. Taxonomy (NCBI): domain Eukaryota; kingdom Viridiplantae; phylum Streptophyta; class Pinopsida; order Cupressales; family Taxaceae; genus Torreya; species Torreya grandis. Next base: position 491,138 of record JARHVA010006490.1, on the reverse strand, counting down.
TTACTTATCTTTCTGGTTTAATTCCGCATTTATTACTTTCACATTGTAATGAACATTGTTGGTTGATCCCCAACACTCATTTTAATCTATGCTTATCTAGAGACTTCATAGCCAAAATAGGGGTTATATAACAAAAAATTGGTCCTACATAGATTTTAGGACAAGTTATAGAACTAAGGTGTCCATCAAAGCTGAGTCTATTGCATAATTTCATAAAGAGTCTTATGAGCCAATTATCCCAAACATCAATTGTACCATTCTTGATGAAGATGAACACTTGGTTGGTCAAGAACTAGACACTCATCCCAAGGGGATACATAATATGTTATTTGATGAGTTATGGAGTGAGAATTAGTTAATTAACCCTTTAAAAGGGTTGAAGAAAGAGACATGGGAGTCTATTTCTTTCATGATGATAATGAATTCATGTCATCCCTCATTAGGCCACAAGAAGATACTAGTGGTTTGTGGAAATTGTTCTTTGATGGATCAAGGAGAAAACATGGGGTGGGTGTAGGTTTAAATCTAATATCTTCATCTAATTATAAGTAATTTTATACTAACAAGTTATAATCTAGTTGTTCTTGTAATGTAGCTAAGTATGAGGGCCTTATTTATGGCCTTCAATGGGCTAGTAAGAGGGGAATCAAGTAGATGGTAGTTTATGGGGATGGTGATATTATAGTGCATCATTTCAAAGGCAAAAACACCACAAATAATCCCTTAATGAAATCCTATAAACATAGAATGTGGGATATTCTTTAAGACTTTGAAGCCTTCAACATAAAAGTAGTGCCAAAGAACCAAAATTACCATGTGGATAGGTTGGCAGTTGTAGGAGCTTAGTTTGACATCCTAAATGAGTTGAAGAAGTATAAATTGAATCCACATGTCAAACTGGTAGTAAGACCATTAGTACCAAATAATGATGCTCATTGGTAGGTCTTTGAGAGTGACAAGAAGATTACTTATTTCTTGCAACAAGAAGCAAAGTTTTCCTTGATGAACCAAGTTAAATTTAAACATTAGTGTGAGGATCAAATTATTTAGCAAAGGTCTAACAAACTTCCTAAATGGTTGGTCACCCTTGATGGTCTTTTCCATGAGGGAGATCATATGAGGAAAGATAAGGTGGTGATTTCAATTGATGAAGAAAAATATGAAAGAGTTCTTATCTTCAAAGACAAGCTCCTCAATATTGGGAAGGTAAGCAATAAGTCAAAAAGGCATGATTTCATTGAAATTTTTAAGGAATATTCAAACATATTTGCTTGGGAATATAGTGATCTGAGAGGCTTTAATCCCAATCTATTCCAACACACTATAGAATTAGAGGCCAATTCCAAACTTATTAGGCAAAATTAAAGGCCTATTAATCAAAAAATTTAAGATTTAATGAGGAAATATTTGAATAAATTAATTGAGTCCAATATCATTTTTCCCATCAGGAACTCTTCATGGGTATCCAACCTAGTACCTATGAGAAAGAAGAATGGTGAGATACAATAATGTGTTGAGTTTAGAGAATTGAATAGGGTCCATTTAAAATATATTTAATCCTTAAAATCAATGTAATAACTCCTTAAAATGGTTTCTCGTTTAGAACACTTCTCTCTTTTGGATGGGTACTTAGGATACAACCAAGTGCTAGTAAGAGAAAAAGACCAATACAAGACTACCTTCATGATAAAGTGGGGCACATATGTTTATAAAAAAATTCCTTTTGGCCTATCAAATGTCAAATCCATTTTTCAAAGAGATAGATTTCTAAATCAAATTCTGCTTGTCTACATGGATGACATAACAGTTTTCTCTAAGAAGTCTAGTGAACACTTAGATCACCTAAGAGTGATCTTTGAAATATGAAAATAATATCAGATCTCATTGAATCCAAATAAGTATGTGTTTTGTATCCATGAGGGTAAACTCTTGGGTTTTATTGTGTTAAAATAGGGACTAGCTATTGATCTTGATAGAATAAGTATTATCTTGGCATTACCTTTAGCCAAGAATAAGAAGAGACTTCAGAGTTTCTTTGGGAAAATAAACTTTGTGATAAGGTTTATACTTGGTTTTTTAAGCTTAGTTAAACCCATCACTATCATGCTAAAGAAGAATAAAGTTTTTGCTTGGTCAAATGAAGGTAAAGTAACATTTGAGGATATCAAGAAAGCCATTACCCAATTACCTACACTCACGAATACATATTTCTCAAGGGATTTAATATTATATGTCTTTTCCAATATTGATAATATATTAGCTATGTTGATGTAAAAAAATGGTGAATTACTTGAGACACCAATTGCATTTTTTAATCAGGGACTTGAGAGGTATGAGGTAAGGTAAAGTTTTTTAGAAAAGTAAGTCCTTGCAATGGTAAAAAGCCTTAAAATTTTTACGCCATTATTCTCCAATAGTAAAATCTATCTTATGGTGTCTCATCTTGAAGTGAGAGACTTCCTTCTTAGCAAAGAATTGAATTAAAAGGGAGATAGTTAGATTACCAAGGTCATAGAATATGACATGGAGATCAGGGACACTATGCTAGTGAGAGGCAAAGGTTTATGTGAGCATATGGTCGATGAACTTCATGAATATAAATATTTTTTTTGGTGACATAAGACAACTATAAAATAGATTCACCTTTACCTCACACTAGTTATCTCTAGGATATGACACATTTCATGATAATAAGTGAGTGCCCACAAGGTATGGATAGAGGAAAAAAATGTATTTTATACTTTAGTCCATACCTTATGCATTAGTTGATGTGTTTTTATTTATAAAATACCTCAATGAATTTCTTCTAAGGTGCATAGATGATGACTAGGTGACTAGGCTCTTAGAACAATTCTAGGATGGGCTTGTAGGAGGCAATTTTGATCCAAGGACTATAATAGAAAAAGTGATGAGAGCTAGTTATTATAGGTTGAACCTCTTAAATGATCAATATTCATGGGTAATAAAGTGTCAAATGTGTGATCTATATGTAGGTAAGTAAATATTGGCATCCCTTCCTCTCAACCTAGTTCAAGTGGAACAACCCTTTATGTAGTGGGGTTTAGACTTCATAGGAATGATTAATCCACCTTCTAGTGGAGGACTCAAATGGGTACTAACTACTATTGATTACTTCAATACGTGGGTGGAATCAATTTCCCTTAAAGAAGCCAATGAAATAATAATGTTGGACTTCTATGATAACATAGTAATGAGGTTTAGTGTACCAGTAACAATAATTTTAGATAATGCCTTAGCATTTTTTGGTATGAGGATAAGCGAATGGGAACTTTAGTTGGGCATCTACCTTAGGCCATCTTCAAATTACTACCCCCAAGGAAATATTATAGAAGAGTCAACAAAGAAAAACTTGATAAGGATCATTAATAAGACTATGAAAGAGAATTAGATAGTGTGGAACATAAAGATAAGGACAACCTTATGGGATCATAGAGTGACTCATAAATTTTCCACTAACAACTCACCATTTTTCCTTATATATGGGAGGGAGGCCAAATTGCCCATCCCTCTTGAGTTGCCTATCTTGGAATTAGCCCATCAACTTGAGTTGATGGAGAGTGAACCTATGAGTGTGAGGATGGTGGAGCTCATGGATCTTGAAGAAATAGATACCTTGCAATGAAGACACTAGAGTCACATCAAGATCAAGTCAATAAATCCTTTGACAAGAGAGCCATATCAAGGGATTTCAAAGAAGGGGATATAATCCTCAAGTGGAATTCAAATAAGGCCTAGCCAATAAATCGTACCAAATTTGATAATTGTGGAGTGGTCCTTATTTGATTCAAGAATGAAAATAATATAATTATTTTTAGCATGCCCAACTAGATGGAGAGGTATTACCCATCCCAATCAATGGTATTTATCTAAAGCCTCGCTATTACAAGAGTTTGAAGCCATTGTATATATTTTATATTTCATATAGCTTTTCCTATTTTCCTCTAAGTGCCTTGTGCACATCTTTTTTAGTTTTGTATCCCTTCCCTAAGTTCCTTGGGCATAGTGTTATTTTATTTATGGTTGTCCTTGTTTCTTCAAAAGGAGGTTTTTAGTTATGAACAACCTTGTATCATTTCATATTAGTTGAGAATAAAAAATTATGACCCCATATGCCCAATGGATCAGACAAGGCAACTAATTGATTGTATAATAGGAATGAAATCCCAAGAGGTCACCTAAAATGTTGACCAAAATTAGCCTACATATGAAACTTTTGACTAGATAGATCAGGCCACCTTCTTTAACCTTCTACACCCATGACTAGTCCCTTATGGTCCTAACTTGATGATATAGTATAGTATTCTATGAGGTATTGCTGTGGTTTGAAAAGATAAGCAAAGTTTTGGTTGAGTGAGTGGTTTAATGGTGGAAGGAGAAGATAGACTTCATGACCCTAACACATTTCACTTTCAAGATTTTGAAACACTTTAAGTAATCTTTAAGGTGATTTTGAGAAATAGGCCTAAAAATAGGTCTAAAACTACAAGTGAAGGATCCAATATATTTTTAGGGTATTCAAGCATTCAGGGGTATGAAGGAGGTTCACACAAAGTCTTAAATATTCTAATGAGCCAAAAACTAATTCTTAGAGAAGCTATTATGCCCAGAGTTCCCCAAAAGTGCATTAGATGATTTAAGGGTCCTCAATATAAAATTTTTAAGTGAAAAATTAACTTTTTTAGGAATTCAAAATGGTTTTTACTTCCTCACACCTTTTTATGGTGTGTTTTACCCTTTTATACACGTTTAAGGTCATTTTATGTCATTTGGAGTGGAGGAGACAAGTTTGGGAGCAAAAGGATGCATTTTAGAAGTTTAGAAAAATAAGGTTTTGGATATTTTAATTGATGCAAGAACTTATATGTCATATTAAATAATTAATTTTTCCCTAATATCCTCTTATAGGCCCTTTAAATCATATTCCAACATAAAAACCAGTAGAGGTAAGGAAAACATATTGGTTGTAAAGTAGGCATGAAATATGTTTTCTACCATTAATGGAGGTCCAATTATTTAATAATATTTATATAAGGAAGGAAAGGTCATTCAAATCCTAAAAAATCTTTCCTATGTGTTATATTTCATAGGTAGACTTCTGGTTCTTCATGGTAAGGAAAAACCATTTTTGGCAGTTTGGGATAGCTCTAGGAGAGCCTCAGGTTTTCACTTAGTATAGTCAAAGGAGGGAGAGAGAGAGAGAGAGAGAGAGAGAGAGAGAGAGAGAGAGAGAGAGAGAGAGAGAGAGAGAGAGAGAGAGAGAGAGAGAGAGAGAGAGAGAGAGAGAGAGAGAGAGGAAATAATATTTTTTGGAAATGATAGGGACCATAATTTTATTTTATTTTGTGTCATTGGTGATCTATTTCATCTCCCCACATTTATGAACAATTGCTAACAGTTTAGGGGTGTCTAGATGACCTACTCATCCAAACAGGGTCTAGGTTCTTCCTTGTTTCTTCACTTCATAATTAAATGAGAAATAATGGTTTTAGTGGTGTTTTCATAGGGTAAAATAAGACCTATTATGATTATTTTCATTAGATATATCATTCTAATATGGTACTTATGGCATAAAACCTATTTTCATTATTATATTTGTGAAATGGCCATTTGATCAGTTTTAGAGTAGAACCTATGTTTGAGGGCTAATGTAGCTCCTCCCCATTATTACAAATCATCTTTAAAAAAAATTATTTATCATAAATCCTTAGTAACTCATTTAGACCATGATATGCCAATTATTCAATTTGGTAGTTGGAGCTATAGTGGAGTTGCAGGCAAGTATCAACTACAAAGGTTTCTCTTTCCTATGGTGGATTAAATATAAATAAGATATGATGTTTTAACCTATGAATTTTCCTAAAAAATATCCATATACATCCATGGTTTTAAAAGGAAGTAAATGAATTACTCCCTTTGGGTTTTTTGGCTTATTTGTCTCTTCTCATCAATACATCCATTTTGAACACCAATAAAGGAATTGGTTTTCACCAATAAGACATATGATCTTGTCTAAAGAATTTAAATTTTATGGATTAAAATTTAAAATAATAATGGATTTTAAATATTTTTTAATTCCCATTTTCATGCAAATAGTACATCTTCACCATCACTGCCTGGTCTTTAACTATTTTAGCACCTACAAGTGGCACTGACAAAGATATCTAAGTTGAGATAGGGTATGTTAATTGCTATAATGTAGCTCAAGATTTTAAATATCAGTTTAATTATTGACATTAAAATTTAGATATATTTTAGGAAGCATATATCATAGGTATAATTAATACTTCACTTTCACTACCTTGTAGACTATACATTCACCTTCAGATGCTTCACATAGAGTTGAACATTTTGTGATGCAAGGTATAGGACTAGTTTTAAACCCACTTAAGATGAAAAAAATACATTTGATATTTTTTAGAGTCTCTAAAATGTATTACAAACCAATACTTCATGGAAAAAACTCATGATAATATTAACTTCCTATATAATGTTGTGTGAACATCTATAAACCGTACATAGAGGCATGAGGGTTTTGTAAGAAGAGGTTTGACATTTTGAGGAGCCCCATTAATTTTTTAAATGTTTTAAATAACTTAATAGATATGTGTGATGTCATGGAATAATATTAATAAGTAAGGAGTTACCTCAGGAGTTTATGACTATGTTCAGTGACTTGTTTCCCTAAAACACCAAAACAAAGGCCCTAAGAGCTTTTTGTGCTAATGTATGATGGGGTAGCATGAGGTTTGGAAGAGTATAGATGTATACATATTATATAATAAAATTATGGGAAGATCCATACAAAAGGAAAGGGATGTGTGGCCAGAGGAACATAGTGTTTGGAGGCTCCCAAGTCAAGATTTTATTCACTGCTAACTTTCAATGTTCTCTATAGGAAATGTAACTTTCATGACCCTATACCCTATGGTGGTAATGAAAAACACCTCCCCATGGTAAGTGGTTACATTTAATTTTAGATGGAAAATTATTGGTATATATTTCATCAATAATTCCTAACTTTATATATGTTATTCCCCATCAACACCTATAGGACCCTTGTTTAGTCAATTGTAGTTGATTGTGGTAAATAGTGAGATAGAAATGTGGTGTTATTAGTGTTGTCTAATATGAATGTGATGTGAATATATTAAAAGGAATAAATAATGACCTTAGGAAAATCTAAAGAGTCCTATAGGATTTTTTTAAATCGTATACCATGCAAGACAACTTACATATGGTTTTTTGAGGTGAAACACAATCAATCAAATTGTAGATCCCTATTTCCTGCATGTCCTCATTGTTTGGCATTGCCTATTTTACTATCTTAAAGGAAATAGAATTGAAAGAATATTTAAATTGTTTATGAAGGATTTGGTGAGTGTATTTGACATTTTTAAAACCCTTTTATTTGTAAAGAATCTTGTATTTTCTTGCTAACTGTGACACAGGCTTGTAGGTTAATCTTTTTCTACACAATCAAACACATTCCAAGTTTTAAAACTATAATAGTGGATTGGAAAGGTCAAACCAATGATTATAAGAGTTGTGTTTGTCTAAAGTTAAAGGTGTATAAGTTTATAAAATTCAATAAAGCATTTGAAATTCTCATAAACCATTTATTAGTAGTGCTCTCGGGTCATGATAGGTTTGACAAGCCCTAAACTAGGGTTTAAGCTATATAGTGAGTTTCAACCATCCAATCTTGATGAAATTTTGTAGTCACATGTAATTAAATGTGGTTAAATATATTAACATGGTTGAATAGTATGGCCCTTTTGGTATTGACTAATAGGGATTGTGTGCTATGGGGGGTCAAATTAACCTAATAAGACCTAATGGAGACCTAAAAGTGGCAAAAGTATGGGATAATCAATGAATCAAGGTATGAAAATTCATGGAGGGAACAAGATCATAAATGGTACCAAAATCAATTGTTAGTTTTCAATTATGAGGTATATGTCCATAACATCAATAAATTGCTTAAAAATGCTAATATGGAAGCTTGTATAAAGTAGGGAGTTTATGAAGAAAATGAATGTAATAAGAAAGGGAATGAATGTGAGTGTCATGAAAAAGGTTTAAATTCATCAATAAGTTCTTCCATATATACATAATATGAAATATTCAAGGATAACATCAAGCATAGTGATCCAAGATCAAGAACTATGAATGGATAGGGTTTGGTATATGAAACTAGTTTCATGGTGAAGATGCTGATATGGATGCATCACCTCAAACAAAAATGAGGTCTTAATCTCATCAATATGTTTAGGGTGATACTAAAGGAAACATGACCTAAAAACATCCTATGTATGGGCTTAGGCATGGTACTATTGAAAAGGCCTATTAATTTAGAAAAGGTCTAAGGGGAGAGTTAAAGTGGTTTCAAGACCAAAGTGTAGGTTAATGAGAAAAGGGTGCCATGTGTTATACTCTCTCAATAATTGCACAATGATAATAGATATTGATGTTTTGGAGTTATGAGATGAGTTTGACCAAACTAAGGAGTCAAGGTATAATCAAGGTTGTTATGCAGCCTTCAAAATATATGAAACCATATAGGATACTCATGATTATATTTAAAACCAATAAAGGATTTGATTTTAATTTTGTCAAAGATACTTCAAGTCACCTACCTATAGGATCATTTACATACCCCAATCACACCTACATCTAGCTTGGTAGTTAAGGGGAACAATCCAAAGAGCTTAAATATTATCTTGGGTTTCATGAATGTCTTATATCTAAGATAGTAGTCTTTTTTATCAAAGAGTGTTTATGTGACCTCAAGAAACTATATATAAGTAAATGTCATAGACTTGGGCATATGAAAACCTACATTCATACTCTCTCAAGCATTACACCTAAAGCTATAGAAACACAATCATGTGTTCTATTTTATAATTAGTGTGTGAATAAGTATTTTATGGTGGTTTCATGTTTCAAGTCCACCCTCAAGGATAAATAATGTATTTATTCATCAAAAACATAAATGGATCTTCAAGAACACCATATATTTCAATGATTCAATCTTAACACCATCGACAACCACTTAAGGGTAGGACACCTATAGTTTGGCATAGAGGATAGACACATAGGGGTATATGGTTATTTTATTGAATCATGACCAAGGCTAAGATTTCACCAAATGGAATGAGACTAGGAGGTGAGGAGAGAGGTGTAATACAAAACAATCACAACTCAGGTAAACACTTTATCACCTATAGTCTCTAAAGTTCAAATCTCCTTCAAGTTGGCAGGTGATATTAATAACGTAGTGATGCATATAGGTTTCTTAGTCATGAATGGATGGGAAAAGGATGATGATATAGGAAAATCCATGAATGGCTTCAAAACTTCATGGATATATTCAAATTAAATGTCAAGGTAAATAAGACACCCTATAGGCATCAGAATAGTTAAGTATCTAGAGAAAGGTTTGTGATCCAAGGAAGAGACAGTGGGTCACCTTGGGAGGTTTCACGATAGTGAAAGTAATACTTAATTAGTGTCAAAGAATTCCAACTAAAATATTTAAATAAATATTTTAGTCTTTGGACTCAATTCACACCTATAGCTCTAGAGGAAGTAGCTTATAGGAAACTAAAGAACATAGTCATGATGAAAAGCATAAAGGATAGTTGGGAATACATTAGTTTATAAGGTGGTATTATGCTCAAGATGATGTGTCACAAGAACCACATGATGGAATGAGAATAATAGGACATTAATGAGGTGAAATCCAATCTAGTCACATAGCTAAGGTCATCACTCACCTACAGTCACATGAGATGGAGGGTAATGGCATAACAGTCCATGATGAGGTCTTGTAATCCAAGTATAATTCAAGGATAAAATAAGATTAATGTATAGATTAAAATATATTTAAATGCATATCATGAGAGTAAAATTAAGGTTTCAAAACCTAAGACATAATCATACACCTCAAAGACATGCACCTATAGGCCCATGTATGGAGGGTTGGTTGTTTGAGGTCTAATACCTTCCTACAAGGTTAAAACATGCTAAAGGAAAGATGAAAGGTAGTTAAAATTTAATTTATAGTATTTTTAGAGATAAATAAGTGTGAATTTGACCAAATACTCCTTTTTTTCATAGCATAAATCTCTAAGTACTATTGACATGCTATCTTATGAGGTCATTTGAGAAGGTACAATGTGACATGGAAGGTTGAACACAAGTGAATTAAGGGTGAAATAATGTAAAGAGAAGCTAAATAACTTTTAAAAATTACCTTCATAATGTAATAACTAAAACCATGGAAAGGAGAAAGAAAACTCTGTTTTAAAATTTGACCAAGCAAACACGCGTCACTACCTTTTGCCAAAATAGGCCTACATGCCAAAATATACAAGATCTAATCATGAAATTTTGTGGAGAGGATAATTATGAAATATTTTACCAATTAAAAATAATTTTTATGTTCTTTTACAAATGGTAAATATTCACCATTTTATTACAGTTACCCCTATGTCAAATCATGGTCAACATTGGAGCATGTTTTGGAAGAATTGGCTATTTTGGGGAATCTAAACGTTGAGTCAAAGCATAAAATTTGGTAAATATGGTCTGAATAAAATAAAAAATAATCAAATTACATCATAAATTTATTATAGATAGATAAAAAAGCCCACTATTTTGACACAGTCCCCTTACAGTTAAGAAGGCAACCATTAAAGGCCAGTTGAAGTTCTATCAGTTATGGATGCCAAGGATGAGTTTAAGAGTTGGAGATGTCTTAAAATAGTATAATATTATTTTTAAAATATATATTATCCTATGGAAGTGATCATATTCAATGTTTTCATGAATTTTTTTGAATAAAGATAAGTTTAGGCATGGAGGAAGCATGCAGACAACTCAAGGTAAATTGTGGGAAAAAGGGTCTACATGACAAAGTAGACATCAAAATGACTTTAAAATTGGTAATATTGGTCCTAATGACATATTATATCCATCCATAATCTTTTTATGGTCATGTGATTAGAGGAAGTGACCTCTATTTATACATACTCCCCCTATGTCTCATAATGGTCACTATTCATGCAATCACACTTTTTGGAGTTTTTAGGGTGTGGTTAAAGATTAAAATATTAGGTAAGTGTTTAGAACATAGGATAAGATGGTTTTAATCCTATTAAAAATGTTTAAAGAGTTTTCACACTCTGAAATTCATGCAAAACCCATAGGTAGGCTCAAATCCCCACAAGCAGTCTCAAAGGTACAAAAGGCAAAGTTGAGTTTTGATCACTTGAAAAGGTGTTATGAGATGTTTCAAGTGTCATGAATATGTTTTATGGAAATTAAGATTAGTGGAAATGTCAAATTAGTCTTTTGGATAACTTTGATATTTTCAAGCTTACAAGACCTAGTTTTAGCCCTTTTTTAGATGCTTCTAGTACATTTTGAGTACCCATATTTACTTGAAACTAATTATGGATTGGGGTTTGTTACTGGTCTAAGTTTTATGAACAATCTTTAAGAGTGTAAGCATGTCCAAAATGCTTCTAATCTATGTAAGCAATCATCTTTACGTGGGTATATTTTCATATCATCCATATCAGATCCCAATATTTTTAGGTGTGTTGGAGGGGTATATGTACTATAGATCCATGTAAATAAGTGGTGGAATATAGGTCTAGATTATATGAAAAATCATCTTGAGCTTGAGTTTGTTCGAGCTTGCAAAGGAGCTTTTTGACTAGTTTTATGTTTTTGGACTCATAAGTCCATCAAATGGCATATAATTTCTTGAAAACTATGTGTAATGTGTATAAGACTCCCTCCAACTCTTGATGAACCTATTTTTAAAAATAATCTGGTACATTTGGGTGTGTAGGTGGCCCAAAATGGCTTGAAAATGCTTACTTTTTTAGGTCTTCAAAGAGAGAAATGGTCTAAACCCATGGAAAAGGTATAATGGGAACTCAAACATAATTATATGGAACTTAGAGTTATACGTAAGGGTTTTAGGGGTGTATATCTGAGCTAAAGGGTCAAAAACCTAGTTTTCTGACATATTTGTGCATTGTTACAAGTTTAATGGTGATTTTCACCATTGTTGTAGGTCTTGAAGGTTTTAAAAATATTCATTTTTCTTCCTCTTACTCATGTTGGAGATGTATGGAGGTTTTATACAAGTCCAAAAATGGTCTTTAGGGTACCAAATTGCCTTGGGAGTAGTTTTTAGGGAAACAAGTTAAGGGTGGCTCAGGATTATGACCTCCATTAATGGGGTATACAACAGTTTCAGATTTCATGGAGTTTATTATAGGTTGGAGGAGAAAATTCAAGTTGAAATTAGAATAAAATATCAAAAAACAAACATAAAAGATAGCCTCCTTGGTTAGTTAAGCATTTTATGCCAAGTCAACTAACTTTTTCTAAGTACCTTATAGAAAATCAAGTGGAAGGGTGGTGTCAAATTATAAAGAGAAGAGTTTGGAGGTTTGAATAATCAAGTTGATAATTCATTGGGTTTTCAAAGTCTTTGAATACTTTTCCTTCTTAGTGGATCATGACATCATTATCCTCAACAAGTTCTTGTCTTCTAGTGTATTTCTAAGCCAATGAGAGGGCTTGAAGGCTATTGGAGCTAATGAAGGTTAATTTTTTGTGGAATATTTATTTATAATTAACCCAAATGTGGTTGAGAATCCATGGAGGTTAGTTTTGCCTTATTTATTGAATTTTGTTTATTTTCCATTTCTCTCTCTCTCTTCCCCTTTTCTCCTATAGCTCCTATTCCCCACCCATTTTTGTAAGATATTCTCATTTGAAAAGGAGAAAGCCTATCAAAAAATTTAAGAAAGACCTTTTGAAGAAATAAAGAGCATTTTTTGCGTATTCTTTTGCCTCTTAATTGTGTTTAGCAAGCTTGTGCATGATGGCCTTGGGAAGAAGTGTTCTTCCATGCCTATTATCCTTATTTATTTCATATTTTTATGTGTTTTCAAGTTATTTTTAGTTATAAAATTGAGATTTTTCTACCATGAATGGATGATTGGTGTGAATTTTGAAATTCCTCTTTAATTCATGTATTATTTGGTGAGCCTAGTTTATGAAACACTTATGCAAATTAGCTGGTTTGTGAGGTTGTGTGAGAAAGAACTATCTAATTCTAAATTAGTGTTTGTTTCATGCTTATGTGAATATAAATAAATTTGGTGTATCACCCTTTTAGTGTTTTTATTCATCTTATACCCTCTTTCTATCTTTTTTCCAGGTAGAAATAGTTGTTTAGGTGATCTACCAAGAGGAAGCTGGCCTTCTCTGGAGGTTCAACCTCACTATAGGATACCCATAGCCCAAGGTTTCTCCAATATTGTAGCTAGGAGTTAGAGAACCTTAAAAACTCTCCCACAAATTTACAATTGTATGCTATAATAGGTTCATTTTGAATTTTGTGCCTCTTTGGTCTCTAAAATATATTAAATCCTCTTTATCTCACTTGTGTAGATAATTTTCATGTTTTTCTCTTCAAGTAAAAATGTAGCCTCAATCCAATCATCCCACTTATAGGGTCTCACAAGATATATATTTCCAATTTACCTAGGTTTCTATCTTTCTCCAATTGATCATTTCAATTTCCATGCCCTTTCATCCATCAAAATCAACTCCACTATGTTCATTATGTGATTTCAAGAAGGTTTCATGATTTGCACTTCATCATGAAGTGTTATCTTGGTCTCTATTTTGAACTTATAAAATATTTATTCCCATGCATAAAAACCCACTTAGCTCCCTAGTTATGTCTTCTTATTATTGAATTTGCTTATCTAGTCCTAATCAAACACCTTGAGCTAAACTAGGTCTTAATTTAAAAGTGTCTTAGTCTCATAGGATCATTTTCAAATACATAGTTTTCATCTGGTCTCTCCTTGGTAAGAAATTGTCTAAGATAAAATTTTAGTTAAGTCTTGGACCTAGTAGAGATTTCAAATACTGATTAGGTCTAGGTAGAGGCTTTAGTAAGAAATTTAGTGCTAATCATAGATTAACTCTAACTAGGTCCAAGAGTCTAGTTGGGTGGGATTTTAGTTTTAGTTGGCTTTAAAATTTTGACTAAGTCTTTCAATTAGTATTCAATATTTTTCCATCATAAATCCCCACAAAGGGGGTTACTATTGTATGTGGTGTGGGAGTCCCAACTAGGTCTAGAGCATACCACCCCCTAGATACATTTAAAATATAGTTATAATTAGGGATGGAACCTTTGAGTACATTAAGGGCCACCCCAACCATATTAAAATAATTCAAGATGAGGGAAAATCCCTAACTAAGTTGGGGATTCCCTTGACTCTCCTCTATGCTTCATGGGGATTTAACCCCCCTCCAAATACTAAGAAACTATAATGTAAACATGGGATCTCCCCACAAAAATCCCTATAGGCTCTAATCAATTTAAATTAGGTAAAAGTCCCCTTAAAAACATGATTAGAATAAGGTAAAGAAATTCTCCAAGTTCATATTTATGAGTGGTAACCCAAAACATAATATAAAGTGCCAGACTAAATAGAATGGCCAAGCTCATTGAGTGCCCAATTGATCTCAGTGAGATCATATCCAATCTCATTGAGCTCAATTTTGAACTCACCATGCTCAGTATATAACTCACCAAGCTTACTTTCGAGCTCACCAATATCACTATTGATCTCCTTGAGCTTATTTTTGAGCTCATTGAGCCTACCACTACTCCACACCTAGCTTGATTTTCTAAGAAAACTAATGCATAATTCTATCTGGGGAGGTGGATGAGATTCATTCTAGTGAAGTATTATGTAGTCCCCTAGTGCCATTCAAGCTTACAAATCCTGATTAGCACTAGATGAGTCAAAAATTTAAAAAATAAGAATAATAACACAAAAAAGACTTGGGCATGTTGAAAAACATGGAAATAACTAGCTAGGCCATTTTAGAGTAATACTTTGTTTCTTACCATATCTTGAGTTCCTAGAGTCCATTTGTATTCCATCAATTATACTAGAAAGTTGGTTCCATTATAATCATCTCGGTAACTACTATTATATATAATTTTTCTTTATTAAAATATATTTTCATTTTAGTTCAAAATTTACTATTCATTTTTTTAAATGTTTTTTCTAATTTTTTTTTTGGTCTTCTTTTTTAGGATGAATAGTGAAAGTGGAAAATTTGGGAAGAGGAAGAGGTATGTGAGATAATTAATGGCATTTATTAGATATTTTGTAAGAAACATTTCCCACATGGAGTGCCAATGTTTTATATCTTACATCATTCAAACATTATCAAGGTTGGCTTTTTATCACTTCAAAACACTTAGAGCCAATCAACCCTTTCTTTTTAAGTAATTTATTTTATGTAGTAGTGTAATTTATCCCTCACTCTCCCTCCCTACCATTGTGTTGGTAAAATTCTAAGATAATTGATTATAATAAAATATATTTTGTGTATCCAAATGATGTATATGAATTAATACAAAGATGGTGGTTTATTTTCTTCACTCTGTGCAAGTATTTAGTGTGTGTGGCTATGTTACCATCATATACCCTTCCTAGAAGCTTAAAATGGATACATGTTTGATTGTTTAAGTGCTAATCATATTAGAGACTAGTTTATGGAGTCATTGCAATAATGATTTTGAGTTTCTCCTCATTATTAAAAGGTTTTTTATTTATCTCTTTTCCCCATCTTTTCTATTTTTTTACTAGTGGTTTAATATAGGCTTTAGAAGTAATGAATACTAAAATGAATATTTGAATGATAATTTCCTTTTATCCATTGTTTTCAATTCAATGATATTTATTTAATAAATAGAATGAATCACATTTAATAATCAATTGTAAACACTTTGTGTAATACCCTATGAAGTTAATTTATTGGGTAAGTTCTAAATGTTAGTTTGTTTTTTGTTCTTTACAATATATTGTTTTAGTGAGTAAATAAATGTGCACATCATCATTATAAATATTAAAAAAAAAGCTACATTCAAACATAAATAATAAACACAAAAGCATTTACATTGTTCAAGTACTTATAAAACACTAAAACTAAGGTTCACAACAACACAAGCCCCTTGAATTAGAACCATCACAATGCTTGGTTGAGTGAAGATTAGTGGACCATGACCCATATAGAAAAAAACCTTGGGGAGATTCCCCAAGATTTCCTTTAAAGAGAGTTAAGCTATGAGGCAATCCTATAATGTTGGTGATGTGTCAAAACTCATGTCAATAAAATTGACACTTGAAGGAGAGCCTAGATCAAAATATTTTAGACTTATCATGACTTTTAAACTTGTCTCCATCTCTTTTATTCTTCTCCTATCTCATTGCATGCTTAAAATGAATTATCAATAGAAATAACACTATAAGGAGGGAACTTAAGTAAAATTTAAAACTAAAATTGTAGTGGAAAACATAAAAATTGAACATTCAAGAGAATTTACCATGCTTATGTATCCTAGAAGCTAAATTGGAAAGCTGAGGAATACCCACTAGGTCAATCTCCATAGGAGATGATTTTGAGTTCCTTAAACTTAGTGAACATCACAAATAAAGGGAAAACAAAGATAAAACAAAAACTTGACAAGTAAACTCAATAGGTAGCTAACCTACTACTATAATTCCATTTATCAACCCTTTTACTACCCCCCAAAACCCACCAATGGTGGAGAATCCCACTTGCCTTGGTGTAGGTGGATTCTCTATGAAAATTTTAAGGCCTACCCATGATTTACCAAAAAATAGATAAATTATACTTAAAGTATACATCTAACAGGATTGAATTATATGAAGAACATATTCAAGCAGTTCAAGATGCCTTGATCTAAAGATAAGTACACCATAAAGATGTTGCTTGCCACCTCTTCCCTTTATCCTTGGGAGAGGTTATTTATTCCTACAAAACATATCCATAAATTATTGGAATCATCTTCAAACCATATGTATCAATCATTTTAGGCTGTCTATTGATCCATCCATCTTATATGATCACTTTGTGACTATATTTAGAGAGTTAAGTGAGCCTATGAGCATATTTAATGCATGCTTCTATAAGTTTTACCAAAGACTAAAATATTTTTACACTCAAACAAAATTTATTTACATACAAAAATACCTAAGGGATTTAAAATCAATGACATCCATATTCCTCATAAAAACTTTAGTATCCCTCTTATCCTTGTCCTTGACATAGAATGAGACTATAAAAATTGAGTAAAAAATAGCTCCACAAGGATATAAAATAGGCCATTTACTTTCAATAGGTCAACCAAGTGATTAAAATCAGATCCCAATGATCAATCATGCCCTTCAACATCAAATTCCACTTTTGAATCTAATTCTAGGTGCCTTATATACAAACCCAAACCTAGTCTACAATCTAACACCCATGAACTACATGACTAGCAGTTTGCCTTAAATTCCTCATAATCATGTTTTACCTCAATCAAATAATAAATAACTTATTCATGTTTAAAATAACAACACTGTTTCCATGCCAAACAGTAGTTGTTTTATTGTTTCCACTATAAATCAATAGGTTATCCATTCATTCTTGAATAACCAAACATCTATTAGTAACACTCATAACCATGAAAATCATGTTTCCCCTACATTTTTTAATGCTAATGCAACTATGACTAATCCAAAATTACAATTGGTAAATACTTATAATACCAATGCCAACCTAGAAGTTGTTAATATATAATAGATGGCTTAGAGGTTAACTAATGATATGATTATTTTACAAAGATAAGTGCCTGACAACACCAATCAAAACATAAACAACCCACCACCAAATAAAAATTCTAAATTCCAAAGGATCAATAGACAATGGAACATGAGACAAAATAATAGAGGTGTACCTATCCCACTAGACAATAATAATAATAACAAACATAGTGCTTCTAATGTAATGAACTTGGTTGCTTTACTATGACCCACCTAGTGTAGGATACACAACATAGTGGACCATACTAAAATTAATTATGCAAAATTCATCTATGCCTCAAAAATCTTCTATAAATTGATAGACAACCTAGAGCTAGTCCCTAAACCTAATAATGACTCTAATCAAGGTGGAAATAACCCTAGAACAACCTAATCTTGGAGACTTATGAGTTTCCATTCGAGATTGAAAATGATCTAGAGGATAACTTATATGAGGTAAACACATTTAAACAAATTTAGAGGGGAAATAATTACTAGGTGATGAGTAAGTTTCAAGCCCCATTAACTATGTCTACTCCTAACAACACTTAGGTTCTATTTGATAAGAACTTGAGCAATAACCCCTTTTCACCCACTGAACCCACTACAACTTATCAACACAAGAACATATATTCTCCTCCACAAATTGATAATTCAATAGAGATAAACAAACATGGATACATTATTATAGATGACTTGAATAAAAATAAGTCCAATATCATGATATTTAACTTGCTTCAAATTTTAAACCAAAAGGGCTTGATAGCAAAAGAACTAGATGCTCCTAAAGGAAAAAAACTCATAATATCATTGATGTCCATGTGGTGATTTATAAAGAGAAAACTGAAACCCCACCTTTCCTATTAACAATAGATATTTTTAGAAAAAAATTACACAATTGTTTTGTAGATTTAGGTTCTTATGGAAATGTGATGCCCTATGCCATTTTCCAATGGTTGGGTCTAATACTAACAAAGTTAAATAAGAAGGTCATTTAGCTTTAAAAATCAGATTTTAGGTTTAAAGGTGAGTTAATCCACATTCACATGCATCTATTATCCCATCCAAGGATGAAATAATTCATTGGAATTTAGGTAGTGGACATACCTAGTGCCTAGGGTATTCTTCTAAGAAGAGACTAGTCTAGAACACTGAATGATTACATGTCAATAGACTTATCTCACATGAGGATCCCATGGAGGGGCATACCAAATAAAATAAGAATTAGGTGTGAGCCTAGGATGACTCACATGATCACTAAATACAATAAAATGAATGAGATATTATATGAAGAGTCTGAGCTTTATGTCTACACACTTGAGAGAAAGGTATAAAATTGTGATAATCTCTTCATTAATGTGTTAACCATGCAAGACAAATTAGAAATAGAGGAATTATATTAGTTGGATGAGAATGATCTCTCATGAGAACATTGATTCACTCCATTAATAAGTATTTCCCATGCATACAATGGTATAGAAACAACTAATTTAAACATAGAGAGAAGCTGCCAATAGCTCTTTTTAGTAATATAGGTGGCTAATTTAGAAATTACTCAAGCAAGATATAGTTTCCTAAGTAAAAATAAATACATGGTGATCTCTTGAAATAATCACACCATTTTTATGAATAGATAAACACCTAATTCTACTATGGACGATAAGATAAGAAGATCCTTAGATTGATAAGATCTAAAAAAATGCTTTATTTAGGAAGAAGATATCCTTGGTATACCTGATTCAATTTCATTATATGGGGATACTTGGGATTATGAAAAGGAAAATTATAATTTTACAATTTGTTATGATGAAATTATCTCCATTATGATCAATTCAATACATGCATCATCTACTAAATGGCAAACTAGAATATTGTTAACAATAGAAGAGCAAAGTGGAATCCCTTTGGGTGTTAAAGAAATGAATGAAGAAGTTAATGTTATGAAAACACCCACCTATCAAATTTTAAGGTACACCATTAGCTACCTTATCCATAGCATTAAAGTTGAGGAGTTTGAGAGTTGCACAACTAAGGTGAAAATCAACTTCCTCCAAAGGCACTTCAATATTAGTTTGGGTAAACAAGTTACTATGGTATGTATTATTACCCATCCCTATCCATTTCCTCTATCTGATGAATGTGTAGAGGTATCTCTCCAAATCTATCTTATTTTTTTTTACAAGTTAATAATGAGTATAGTATTGAATTAAATTTTATGGAGTTGATTGATTTTCATGAAAAAATTAGAAGTAGGGTCTCTTGGGATAGTATGTATGAGTGAAAATAATAATACCTTCATAGGTGTGAATGTCCCTCTAGTAAGATCTCCAATAGTATTATCTAAATATTATATGTGAAGATGTTCCATATCATGTTTCTAATTAGAGAGGATGTCCCATTGCCTATCAATGGGCAATTCCTCAAACTCTACTTCCAAGCTTGAATTAGCCTAGTAGTTTCTATAAATACTTTCTCTTTCCCTTTACTTATTTGTTTTTATTTTGTTGACTTCTTTATTGTTAGTATACTTTAATTTTATTTATTTTTCCTACTTTTAATTATCAGTCTGGCCTTGTTTTTTTTTCTTATTTTTGGTTTGATCTACATATTTTTCCTTGTAAGTTCCCATGTTGCTCAAAAGAATGAAGAACCAAAGGTGTGTACATAGGTAGCTCATGTTATTCTTCTGAAGCATAAATTCTCTGAGTAGTTTTTGGAATTTGATTCTATTTATGAATTGGTTATGAAGTTTTAATTATAATTTTTATTCTAAATTTGTTTGATTTGGGTTAATTTAGGTAAAACTATATGGTCAATGAAGACATTATATTAAATCCAAACATAAATTTCACATCTTAATGATTTTTGGATTTTCTTGGATGAACCTACTATGGTGAAGATCTAGGGTGAAAAATATATAGTATTATTTTTTAATTTCTACATTAGTCACCAACCTAGAATCAAATTGCTAAACAATAAAGAAAAAATATAAATCAAGACAAAAAAATGAAAAGAAAGGGAGCAATTTAAAGAAAAAATTTATTTTTGGTGATTCAGGCAACTCCACCATGGGATTTATAGTCTACTTAGAAATAGATAAAGGCCTATAGTGGGATCATAGGAAATTATATCAAGGATATATAATCCTATCTAGTATCAAATCAATGTCTAGGCAAGTGTTTTCGAATCAGGATTCATTAGATTGAAAATTAGATCTATAGTAGCTAGTCTTTGAAAGTTCTAAGAAGTCATAAATTAAATCACAAGAACACATATGGTAAATGAGAATGTTTGATTTGGTATTTTATCCACTCCCATATTTTACTCTCAAATATATTTACATTTCATATGTATTCATAGCCAAATAATATGGGTTTGTAGAGATGCTCATATCATTTCCAAATACTCAAGAGTATTTTATAGTAGAGTCATCATTTATTATTACTTACACAACACACTCTAATTCTTATAAGAATTAAGGAACCTCTTTTTTAACCTTTTGATCTATCACACATTCTCATATTTCATTGCTCTCAACACTACAATTTTACTTTGTGTCTTGTCATAATTTACATGTCAAACCAAGACTCAAAACCATCACCATTAAAAATACCATGTCTATGCGAGTCAATTTTGTATTTTACACTTAGCATAAAAGTGGAGTTATGACCTCCCAATTTACCTTTGAATCCTAGTTACCTACCTCTCTCAACCTACTCTAAGAGGTCATCTCAATTTTCATTCTATTTTGGCCCTCAAAACCTATCCCATTTTGATCACCAAGTTTGAATGATAAATTTTCATATATAACACTCAGTCCCAAACTAGAGTTATGATGTACTTATCTCAGCTTAGCCTTATGGTCTAATTTCTCCCTAAACTCCATAAAACCACTTTAAGTGGATTTATATAACTACTTGTCCCACTTGCAGGGTCTCATAGGATAGATGTTTCTAGTTTGCCTAGGTCAACTTGATCTAATATGCCATTTCATGTTTTGTGTCATTTTAATCTATATAATTGGATTCATTTTGTTCATTAAGTTATTTTTATTAAGTTCCATGTGTTACACCTCACCTCAAAGAATCATCTTACTCTCTATTTTGGCCTCATAAAATATCAATTTCAAGGTATAAAAACTCAGTTCCCAAGTTAGGTCTTCTAGAGCTTCAATTTGATTATCTAGCCTTGTTCAAACTCCCCAAGGTGAACTGGGTCTTATTTTCAAAATGTCTTAGTCTTGAAGGTTCACTATTAATGTCCCAATTGTCCTCAAATCTCTCTTTGGTAAGAAATTATCTAATTTAAAATTTTGGTTAAGTCTTAGACCTAACCGAGCTTTCAAACACTGATTATGTCTAGGTAGAGGCTTTAGTAAGAAATTTATGGTTAATTTGACAATTAACTCTTACTAGGTTTAAGATTTGAGTTGGGTGGGCTTTTAGTTTAGCTAGGTTTAAAAGCACGACTAAGTTTCTTGGTTAATATTCAGGGTTTTACCATGGTAAATCCATGCAAAGGGGGATACTATTATATGTGGGGTAGGGGTCCCCAATAGGTTGGGAGTTCATCAAGCCCCCCACCCTACTTGCATTCAAGAATATAATGATAATTAGGGGTGAAACCGATGACTTATGACCCCCACCATTTTAAAATAATGCCAGTTTGGGGAAAATCCATAACTAAGTCAGGGACGCCCATGACTCTCCTCTATGCTTCAAGGGGATTCAAACCCCATCCAAAAATTAGGAAAATTAAATGTAAATTAGGAATCTCCCCACCTAAAATATTATAGGCTCCACTCAATGAAAATTGGGAAAAATTTCCCTCAAAAACTTGCTTAGAATAAGGTGAAGCAGTCCCCAAAGTTCATAATTTTGACTAGTAACCCAAGCCCAAATATGAAGTGCATAAAAAAATAGAATGGTTGAGCTTGCCAAGTGTCTTCTTGAGCTTGTCTAGCTATCCATGCTCACTACCAATCTCCTTGACCCTATCACTAATCCTCATATAGCTTTTCTATGGAGTATTATGTAGGCCCTTAGAGTTATTTGGGCTTCTAAAGCCTAATTAGCACCAAGTGAGTCAAAATTTTCAAAATAAGAAAAATAACACAAAAATAGACATGGGTATGGTGACAAACCCAGATACAACTAGCTAGGCCATTTTAGAGAATCAAATGGTTTTTTGACCATATCTTGAATTCTTAGAGTCTATTTTTTATTCTATTAGTTACACCAAAAATATAGTTTGATTATGATCACCCTAATAACTACTATTTTATCTAATTTTGCTTGTATAAAAAAAATTCTAAATTTTAGTGTTTAATTTACTATTCTTTATTTTTAATTGCTTTTGATAATATGTGTTTTGGTCTTATTTTTCAAGATGAATAGTGAAAGTGGAGAATTTGGGAAGAGGAGGAGGTATTTAAGCTCATTAATGTCATTTTTTAGAGATATTGGAGGGAAAATATCCCTCATGGAGATATAATGTTGTATGTATTTATTCATTCAAAATTATTAGGGTTGGATTTTTGTCACTTCAAAACACTTAGAGCCAATCAACCCTTTCTTTCTTCAATAATCTATTTCATGCAGTAGTGTAATTTCTCCCTCACTCTCCTACCCTACCATTATGCTATAATTTTTGTGTGATAATTGATTATAATGGACTATATTTTATGTATCCAAATGATGTATATGGATTAATACAAATATTGTGGTTTATTTTCTTCACTATGTGCAAGTATTTGGTATGTGTGGTTGTATTATCATCATCTGCCCTTCCTAAAATCTTGTATTATCTCCATGTTTGATTGTGAAATCATTTATTAGATTAGAGACAGGAGTCATTATAATCATGATTGAAAGTTTTTCCTTATTATTATAGGGTTTTTATTTATATCTTTTCCCTATCTTTTACTATTTTTATCAGTGATTTAATCTAGGATTTGGAAGTTACAAATGATAAAATGAATATCTAAATGCTAATTTCATTTTATCCATTTCTGATCACTACAATGCTATGTATTTAATCAATGAAATGAATCATGTTTAAAAATTAGTCATAAACACTTTGTGCAATACCCTTAAAAACTAATTTATTGGGAAAGTTTTGAATGTAGTTTGTTTGTTTGTTTTGTTCATTATAATCTAGTGGGTTAGTGAATAAATGAATGTGCACATAATCACTATCAATCCCAACACTAAAATTGTATTCAAACAAAAAAAATAGACATAAACTTAAGACATTGTTCAAGTACCTAGAAAAAAATCAAATTAGGTTTCACACTAACACAAGCCCCTTAAATTAGAAATATATATATTGGTTGTCAAATTTTTTTATGTGTCATCATTTTCACATATTTTTCTAAAACTACATGAAATGGGGACCATTTATCTTCATGGAGGGGTGACGGATCACAAAATATTTGGGTCACTATATCACTCTAAACATTACCATTATTTCACATGAAGACTTTTACTGACATCAATAGTTTGACCCATAGGTTATACACCTACATGTCCATCTATTCATTTCATTTGCACTCATACATTACCAAAATAATCCTATAGTGTTAGTATTATAGCTTATTAATCATTAGTAATAATAGCCTATAAATCATTAGTAATAATATATAGTAATGTCATCACACTCTTTAGTTATGAAGTATTTGTTACCAAGTGTTATAATAGTTTAACTAACATTTCATTTCCATTCATTGTATAATAATCTACACTTCCACTCTATTTAGTTTAGCATAACCATATAGGAATAGAGTTAGGAAGTACACATATACTAGACATTTATTGTCATAGATATTGTGAAATCTAGCATAATATAACTTTGATATTATAGTTATATATTGGTTGTCACCCCTTGATTTCTTTCTTTTTACTTTGAATGCATTACAATTTCATTTTATGTGTCATTCAGTAATTATCTTATGTACACAAACCTCTTAAATCCATTTAAGTAGGTTGTCTTACGAGTTTTCCACTTATCCCCAAATCACATAGTTATCGTTTTACAATAGTATTTTTATTGCATTTCAATCCTAGAATAAAATGGGGTAGTTTTAAACACTAAAATATGGCACTTTATGATTTAAAATGTTATTTTTGACTTATATTCATTGAGAAAAATTTTAGGTACAAACAAGACTCTCATTTTCTAATCTCTCAAATCCTTATTCCTTATACAAGTCTTAACCTTACAAAATTTCTCTTTGTCAACTATAGAAAACTTCACATTATATGTCAAACTAGTTATCTATCTTACTCATAAATATCTAGATCATCATATCAATGGTATTGCCTCTCACTAACATTAAATTTTAGAACATACCATTTGATGATACTAAGTGATTTTGATGGTTTCATCCCCCACCAAGAAATGGTGAAATTATTATTTCAAATATTTCCTATAGGTTAACTTGTATGTTTCACATGTCAGTGGTAAGATAAATTATCTAAAGGGTCACATATAAATAAAAAATAGGCATAGACATAATACCTATCTATAAATCACTTATCAAGAATATTCAAACTCTTGTGCATTTAGGAATATTTCCCTATTTCTCCCAATTTTATAATTAGTAACTAAATGTATATCCTTACTAAGTCTAAAGAATTCAAGAGCCAAGTCAAGATTGTCAATTATCAAATATTAAGAGTTAGATCACATAATACATACATTAAATAAGGAATATTTCACACATCCACCTTTATTCCCATTTTATAGGAATACTTTTATTATTGTAGGTGGAATTAGGATTTAAAGAGAAGGAGAAGGTTTTCTATGAGTTTCACCCATAATCAGACCTCAGGATCATATGCATAGCTACAATAGTAGTACTCACACCTTATTGTATCAAACTTAAGAGAAAAATACACACATATAAAAATGCAAGATTAAAAATAAAGAATTTAATGGTACTGACCTTAGGCTTATGATACCATTTAGTTTCAAACAAAGATCTAGATCATGATTTGTGTGACCTATAGTCTAGTCTAGTTTTCCATCCTTCTTGCCACCTAATTATAGTCTTAGTTTTCCATAGCATATTTAATTGCTAAGTATCTTAACCATTCGTTGTATTTTACATAATTAGTAATTTACATTTTAAATTAAATTGTAAGCAATTACATTTAGATCTATATATTTTATAATCTAATTTAATTTTAAGAAGTTTATATCCTAATTAAGGTTCACTAACCAAAATATGGTAAACCATGTGACATGGTTCTTGATGAAAAACATATCCTATAAGGGTGGTCACATTTGAACTTGATTAATAGTTCTAAATTTGTTGCATTAAGGCAATGCACCCTTTTTTGTAGATCAATGAATGGAAGTCTTAAGTCAAAACTAGCTTACTCCATGTTGTTGGTCCTAGATCAGGTTATCACAACCATCACAAAAAGGGTCCCAAGGCTATGGAAAATTATTACTAGAGTTATATTTCAAAAAAATCATCTTTAAAACACTTCACAATAATATAATTATATCCTTACTAGAATAAAAATTATGGACTTTTTATTTTTATTGAAAAGTTAGCATGTACGAAAAATTTGCTCAAAATTTTCATATCAAACCATTTAAAAAATAAATGGTATGGTATTTTATATCTTTGATATATAAACCATTAGTATTTGTAGACACTATTTGTAAATTATATATCACCTTAGTCTTGTACACTTATAAAATACATATCATGGATGTACCTTCAACTTATAGACCTTTCCCACTACCAAAAGGCTTGCATACACTATCTCTCTATGCTTAATTACTTATCTTTTAGTTTGACCAACGTTATTCTGATGACTTTAACCTTCTCTCTTATCTTTAGTTCTATAAACTTGTTTATATTCCATATCTAAACGTTTTGAACATGTGCCTATTTTTTATCTTCCTAAACACTTATGTCTTAGTCAAATACCTACATCAAAGCAAGTGTTGTATTCCAATGTAAGAGTATAGTACCCTAAGTCATATAATTTAAAAAAATTGATTCTTATAGTTAGCCTAGGTGTCTTAATGCAATATATTATCCAAAGGAATTGGTATATATATAAGATAAAACCTTATCCATTCCTCACCGAGTATGGCACAATGTGGTCATTTCTCATGATTTTTCAAGAGGATGGTTTGAGAGAGAAGTTAGGATGCACAACCCCAATATAATTATCTTTGAATAAATTATTGGATAAGTCATAGGTATGGTTTGTATTAGGGTTAAGGCCTTTAAATATAAAAAAGGAAAGTAGAACTGTTTAATATTTTTATAGTACTGAGAAGAAAAAACCTAAGTCCTCTAACTAGAAAGTTTTTCTCCATGTTTATTTGCTTATAAAATGGCTGAAAGTGTGTTTTCATGTTATGAAATACATAAAATTAGAGGTAAATAACATTTTTATATTCTCCCACCATTTTATTTTGCTCAACCACTTCATAGATCATCCTATTAGCATCTATTTTTTCCTATTGACACTAGAGGTTTCTATAAAAAATTTCAAGAATAACCCTTCCAATGACCTTATCCACTAGGGACTTATCATGTATATGGTTAAAAGGGGTATCCACTTTGGATTAATTTATTTTAGAGGCAATTCATATCCAAAGTGAGTAGGAATATTTTGTTAGGGTCAGTGAGGATTCTCTGTGTAATGGAGAGGGGGATAAAATGCTTTGGATGATTTATCACCTAGGGGTAGTTATAAAGGAAGAACTATTTATTATAACCTTATTACTATCATGGGTCATTTATCTTATTAAAATAATTTAACTACTTAAAATTTAAGTATCTACAAAAGCTCTAGATAAATATGGCAATTTAGAGGCTATTGTGTTCTAAAATTTTAGATGAAGTTGATAAGATAAAATCATTGTTATCCCTAGAATATTCTTCATTAGGGAAGGAATAAAATTAGAGAGAGGGTGATGAAAATATGGGCATGTCTATTTCAACCCATCTTTTCAAAAATAATATCAATAATTAAAGTGGGGAAGGAGAGACAAAAAGGAAGAAAATTGGTCAATAAAAGGCAAAAGCTTGAACTATGGGAATTAAAAGGAAGAAGGAAATTATATACTCTCTATAGGGCATCAGTAACATGACCATGGATAATTAAATCATAAATAAATCTCTATTACCAACAAGATATTCCTTTACTTAGAGTCAGAGTACTCAGACTCGTAATTTCTTGGGTTCTAGTTTTTTGTTGTATTTTTTGCAAGTTTTTGGTAGTGGCTTGTATGTGGTAGATACCTATTGATGGTTGGATGAGCCTTGTGTCTCTACCCTATTTTTGGTCCTATTTTCTATTTTTTTCTTTCTTTTAGTTATCTTTTGTACTATGTATTGGTCCCTTAACTCATTTGTTTACCTAATCTAATAAAAAAAAAATCCTCACTTAGAACAAACCTATCATAGACCTAAAACTCATAAATAAAATTACCAAAATCAATCAATTATGCATTAAAGTAGGAAAATCTTACATTTTTTCTCCTATTTCCATACTAGTCATATGGATAACATAACTCTAGATCTGAAGTACTGAAGGACCACTCTATGAGATATGTTTTCCAATTTACAAGCTAGGTTATTGTTTTACTTACCACACATTACATTATTCACACAAAAGCTAAAACATAGGGTATAACTACATAAGTATAAGGCCCTATTTAGAGTATTTTTAATGTAGGCAACACTCATTTATTAAGGGGTATATGGGGTAGCTCTACACCATGTGCCCACTAACCATTTTTTCTCACAACCATTATAAAGATGAAGAACTAGGGTTTTATTATTTGACAAGGAGTGTCAGTCCATGATGCAAATATGAATGCATTAGAGTGAATTTGACATAAAAATTAGAACCAACCAAGTGGTTTCACCCTATTTCAATAGGTATTATATACTATAAACTTATGTTTGAGCTAGTTACTAGCATGAACATAACTATCCTAGGTCAATGCAAGTGTCCATGGTTAAAGAGGTAAAATTTATAGAATCAAAGGACTATTATAAAATCCAAATCTAATCCACTTTATGTATATTCTATATCATATATGTATTATCATAAGAACCAACTAAATACATTTTTTTTATCATTGTAATATATATCATAGTTTTACTTTTTATCTTTAACATCTCAACATAATAAGTTAAGTATATATTTTATCTATGTTTCAAAAAAAATTGGTGTGCCTTATAAATAGTCTACCATCCTTGTGCCATAAGATACATCTACCCTTTTAACCCTAGATTCCCATTAATATATATTTTGGGTAAACATTTGGTGAACCTGACCTATGTGTCTTTATGTGAAAACCTTAGTTGGCCTAGGGTTTCCTATTTTCTAATTTATAATGCAAGAAATATTTAGTTCTAATTTTACTATCATGATTGATTTCTCAATTTAATTTTTATGTCTTTCTTATCTATTTTTTTGATTAATTTTTAGGACATTTAAAATGTATACAAAGGAGACTCTTCCTCCTCCTAAAAATAATGAGGGTGATAACTCCCATCCCTCTAACCAAGTTAAGGCTATCACTTATTCAAGGGGTAAGGTGGTCCATCCTATGGTTTATAATGAAGGTAATAAGTATGAAATACTTATGTTTGACTAGTTTTTAAGATTTTTAATGTGATCTAATTAAAACTAAAAATAATGTATAAGCAAATTTTTAAGATTACTTAGAGATATGGATGGTTGGTTGTGCATCGTTGATCAAGCTTAATTGTGATAACTCCTCTTTGGTGGGGAGGAATGACCTATAATACACCAAACTTAAACAAAAAATGGGATTAAAATAGAGATGAGTGGGTTGCCTAGTTATAAATCAGTCTCGAGAAGTAACACACTTCTCATATGGATGTCAGCCCATTGTTTACATTCAAGTTTATATAAATAAACATGAAATTACAAAGATATAGATTACAAGATATAAATAATATAAGAGATAATTTGATAAAGATAAATGATTATAGATTACTCAAGATAATAGATAAAATATGCAAGATAATAGATGCAGGTATAAACAACACCAACATACAACTTAATAAAGATTAGATAAATGTGGACTATCTATGAGTAAGAGATAAGATAAATTGATTATTAAAGGACAAGATATATAAATGATTTTCTAAGTTTTATTATTGGATATCAATAGATTAAGAGAGATATTTATAAAATATAATAAAAATTTAACAGATGCTTAAGATGTAAAATATATTTTTTAAAGGGGATTTTTATAGTCTAATAGGGATCGATGATGATCCTAGAATATTGATGTTGATTCTATAGGATTGATGTCAATTTAGATGAATTGATGTCAATTATATGTAAAATTATTGAACTATAAATAGACTATAATGATGGCCTACATTTTTAATAAAATGATAAAAATTGAATGTAAGACAAACACAAAAGATAGTAGATTGGAAATTTAAATAAATTTAAAAGAAATACTAACCTTTAATGGCTAAAAATTAACTTGGATAATAGGATAGAGAAAATCCTTCAAAAACCTTTGATAATCTCTCCAACAAAAGTTCCACAAGATAGTAGGTTTTTGATAAAGTCCATATGCAAGTTACAATGAGATTCCAACATCATTTTAGGTTCTAAAATTGTAGTCATGTTCCCCTCCCAAGCCATGGAGGTCTACTATATATAAATGGATCAATGTCGATCCTAACCAATCAACATCGATCATGGAAGATCGACACTAATTTAACAAAAATGGGTGAAGCTAAATGAAAAGCCATTCCAATGGGGTAAAATAGGGTTAAAATGACTTTCAAGGTTGTTCAAGTTGTTTTAAACACATGATAAGTTTGTTAGGAGCTTTATTATGTTTTGGTTTTATTTGATGTTAAAGATTTTGATTATTTAAAAGATTTTGGGTGGTTAGGGATGGTAAATAGTAATTAATAAAATTAAATATCATGGGTAAAAGGGGGTATATACATAAAATAAACATTTAAGAAATTATAGACATTTAGTTTCTTATACTTTAAGTTATATTTTATGTATATACATTTAGGATATTTGAGAGTGGTTTGGGACCTCCAAGAGCTAAGATGTAAAATATATATTTTTATAGGTTTCCACCAAATTTTAGACTTATCCTATTTCAATATTTTAGGCTATGGTGTAGATTTCTAGCATCTACATTTAATTATTAAAGTAATAACCTAAAAGATGAAAGAATAGGGCAAGGGTGCTAAATTTTGGCATCTACAAGCATGCCTTAAAAATAGTCTACCATCCTTGTGCTATAGGATATATCTACACCTTTAACCCTATATTCCCATTAATCTACATTTAGGGTAAACATTTGGTGAACCTAACCTATGTGTCTTTATGTGAAAACCTTAATTGGCCTAGGGTTTCCTATTTTTTTATTTATAATGCAAAAACTATTCAATTCTAATTTTTACTATCATGATTGATTTCTCATTATAATTTTTGTCTTTCTTATCTTTTTTTCTCATTAATTTTTATAAAATTTAAAATGTATACAAAGGATACTCTTCCTCCTCCTAACCCTAATTAGGGTGATAACTCCCATCCCTCTAAGCAAGTTAAGGTTATCACTTATTCAAGGGGTAAGGTTGTCCATCTTATAGTTTTAAATGAAGGTAATAAATATGAAGTATATAGGTTTTGAGCTTATGACATCCTAGAATATCAAATCACTAGTATAAGCAAGTTAAAATAAGAGTTAAAAAATCTGATTACATGCATGCAAAATAAATTAAAAAATGCTAGTGTTAATCATGTGTTTGCATCTTCATTTAGCAAAGTTTCATATCCAAATGAAAAGATAAAGTATAATATACCTAAAAAAAGTGATGAAAAAAGTGACCAAAAGGCTACTAATAGTTTGAATGAAACCCTAATGTATATGCTTAGAAACAATGTGATCAAACTACCTCTTGTACATCCTATAATGAGATTTAAATATTATTGTACATATCGTAGAATGCACAGACATAATATAGATTATTGTTTTGCATTGAATAACATAATACAAAATCACAAAGGTAGTGGTGATCATATCATTGATACATCAATAGATAAATCCACTTACATTATGAGTACTTATCTTAAAGCACAAGTTCCAAATCAATAAATATGGGTACCAAAAGATAATTCAATGTAGGAGAAGGGCTAAAAGGAAAAAATATTAGAGAAAATACCATTACCAAAGACTTAAAATTTTCCAAATTATATAAAATTACCAATTTAATCAATGATATTAAAAACACTAGAAAATAAACCATGTGAGCTCCCTTTATTTCTCTACACCAAACAACAAGAGGGCACAATTCCAAATGATTATGATAGTGGTGATACTATTTCTAATATAAAACTAAAAATAGATAAAATCAAGACCAACCATATATATTAGGATGTTCATAAGGTATTAATATTTGAGTAGAACATGGATATAAATAATGGAATAATGAAAAGGTCACAACCATAGTAGACAAGGTTCCTTATTCATATAAATGCTCAGAATGTTATATCACAAGTTCAAGAACAACCTTAGAAGTTGCATATTTCCTATACCACTACCACAAAAGGTTGGTATGATACTAGTGATACTAATTATAAATCATATGAATATGATACACTTGATACTCCCATAGCTACATCAATTATATAATTATAAATGAAATTAAACACTCAATTATCATAAGATTATTATAGTTGAGAATTTTAATTCCAAACTAGATTCCATTATGTATGTTGATTACCTCAGTTATACTAAATCAATGAAAATGATCGAACATAAGGATATAAAATACCAAATTTACCAAATAAATATAAAACCTTCAAAAATTCAAAAATATTTTTAGTATTTATATGTGATGTTTGGTGTTTTGATGCAGCAAACACAACTTAGGCAAAGGGAGATATGAGGAAACTCTACCTCTTTTGAAAATATACTTACATGACCTCCCCAAGATTTCTTCTACCTAGTCTAGGTTCCCTTATCTTCACTAAGTGGCTCATTTTGACCATTCTAATTGAAGGGGGTTGTGTTAGTGTTATATTATTTTAGATAAATCCTAGAATTTTAAATATGGGGCTTGTTACGTATGGAAATCAACATATACATTTAACATGAAAGTAAAATTGATAAAAGAGATTTCAATTTCACATATGATTCAATAATTAATAAAAGGAAACAAAAAATATCATGCAATAAAAATAAAATCATAATTGTAGATTACAACTTAGAAACTAATCTACCTATCTAACTAAGAGAGGAAAAATAATAAAAGAGGGAATGGTAGGGAAGGAGAAAAGATGAGATTTAATTTTAATGGAATCCAATATATTCCTATACAGTAGTGTTATAGCATAGAATTTCATGCTTTTGGTAGATGTTTTTAAGCTCTCTCACTACTAGATACAAAATGGGAACACCTCCAGCTTCTGTGTATCTTGTGATGAAGGTGAACGTCTAGGTTATGGGCTAGCTCCCTAGGTGTATCAATTAGACTCTTATTAAACTACTATAAACTACTAATTTCCAAATAAAATTTTTAAAATAGGGGAAATGGTCCTAATAAGGATAATAAGGTGATGAACCAAATCAAATGAGAACTCCTAAAATCATGAAACATAAACTAAAGAAGCATAAGACAACACTAGTTCACACAATCTCAAAATCTAGACAATTGTATAAGTATTTCATATATTAGTTTCAATAAAAAATGACTAAAGCAAGGAGGAATAATAAGAATCACACCAAGATTACATAAATGGAAGAAATAACACAAATAAATACCTACAATCAACTAGAAAACACCCTAAAATAGTCGATAAAGAAGGATAATGAACATGGAAGATTATCCTTCACAATGCCATCATGCACAAGATTACTAAACATAGTTTAAAATAAAAAGGTAGGTAAATAAATTATTTATTATCTTCAATAGGTATTTCATACAAGTTTTGATAGGGTCTAGCCTTATCAAATGAGAGTTTCCTTGCTCTTCAATAATTGAGAGAATCTTACAATCAAAAGTGAGAGAGTGTCCTTATAAAATTTGAGAGAGAACATCCAAAAATGTGAAAGAATGGGATATATAGGAGAAAGGGGAGGGAGAGAGTGAGAGAAAGCTAACCAAGAAAAATTAATGAACTTCCACCTTTTGGTGAATGATCTACTATCCTTCTGGTCCAATCAGGACTAATCCATCATCAACCAATTAACCTTCATTCACTCCAAAATCTTTAAGTTCTTCTCATTAGCTGAGAAATGCACTAAAAGACAAGGGTATATTTTTATAGATTATGAGTCATGATCCTTGCTAGGAGGGAATATCCTCAAATATTTTGAATAAAATTAAATGCTCCAATACACTACTCTAATACCTAGATCTCTTTGCTATTATCTTCCATGCCATCTCCACTTGCTTCATTATGAGGGAAAGGTCCTTATATCCATGTACTCGATATAGTCATACCCAAGTCTACTCTTAATGGATATTTATTGGAGTTGGGACCATATTAAAAAATGAGACACCTTGTCATAACCATTCATATATGCCCCTACTCAATATCTGATCATAGGTTTACTATAGGTTGAAAACCAATCTCCTTTATTGGTTTTGTTATAGCTACATATTGATGCAAAGACTCTTGATCACATAGCTTCCTTCTTGATCTCTATATTAGGTTTAAATAGACCTATCATACCTATGGATCCTACGTAAGCTAAGAACTCATGCATGTATGGATCCTTCTTTAAAAAACAAAGATCACAATTGTGAAACAATAATACAACCCAAAATGATGGACCCTGTGTGCTCCAAATCTTTCAAACAGAGGTTCATGGCATCAAAAAATTATTGTTGACAACCATAGAATATATAATTATATATGTTTGTGACATTAAATCATGATATAATGGTGAATGGATGATCCTTGTAGGATTTTCCTTTGTTTTGACCTATGTCACAATTATTCTCTACTAAAATCTATAATCTTTAGACCTTTAATATTGATCATCGATCTGCTTCCTAGTATTTGAATGAGCATCATCTATCTTCCTAGACCCATTATATTTGACCTTCAATACTGACCATCTATATTGATCTACATTGGAAGAGCACTATTATATCTTGAATGTCATGTACTTTAAATTGAATGTGAGCCATAAATGTTCTAGTATTTGAATATGATTAAGACACATGGAAGCTTATCATTTGTCTTTGAGATCCACTGACTTGTTGACTCAATGTTCAAAATTGATATATAATCTATGATTAAATTCATGCCATTGACTTTATTAGACCCACTGACATCTATTATATGTCATGGATCGTTAGATCTCTGTTCAAGCATATGATATCTTGACACTTGTCATCAATGTGTTCATGCAAACTTTTTAACTTATTGCTCATCATTGATCTAGAATATATGATAAAATACATGCTATTGATTTATTTGACCCACTAATATATTTTATATGCCTATGTAATATTATATTTGATTTGATCAAATTGTGATCATGGTCTTGATTATTTAAATTTGAACAATTAGTTCATGAAGCTTAAACTTGATGTCCCCACACTCATTTTATTTTGTAGCATTAAATTTAAAGCTTTATATCTTGAGATTTCAAGATCATCAAGATAAAAAAATTTTAGAGAATGTTTAAGGCATGAATTAATTTATTTCCATGTATTTATTTTAGCCTAAGAGGCTTGATAAGCATATTTATAAACTACATAAATGAGCTGACTAGTCCATTTCTTCACGACATCTTGATGATGATCTGGCTCTTCAAAGATTGTGCCTAAAATTTCAAGGCTAAAAATGAGTCTCTAAGACCTATAAAACATGATTTATGTCCATGAATGTCATGATCACCATGAGAACCTAATGATCTTTACACTTTCCAATCTTAGACTTGTTTCCAAACCTATTTCATAAAGATAAACAAATTGAAATTTAATCTTGATTCAAGTGTTTAAAAAACTTTGTAATCACAATGAGATATTTTTCTCCTATTTTAGGTCACCCACTCAATCAATAACATGTTTATCTTTATGATCCATCAAATAAATTCGATAAATTAATATACCTAGGCACATTTTTGGTGATATATGCTTACTATGCAAAATACTTGTAGCCTTAAACTAATCTACTAGGCAATTAGAGTCATAGTCATTTTCTCAACTATCATGAGACTGACTCAAGGCTGAACCCTTTCTATAAAACCTCTTCTTGAATTAAAAGTTGAAAAAAGATAAAAATAACAACAAATGTGCCCAAGGCACTTATTGAAATAAAAACACACAACTAAAATAAAAGTGTTCAAAGAATTTATAGGAAAGCATGTAATCTACTATAATATGTTACTATATTTTACAATAGATGCAAAATTTTGTAATAACAAATCTTTAAATGATTGATATTGAATAGGATGGGTAGTACTTCTCCATCCAATTGGGCAAGCTGAAAAGCATTATATGGTTTGTATCCATGGACCAAATAAGGGCCACTCCACAAGCTATCAAATTTGGCATGGCATCCTATCTTGGCCTTATTTGAGTCCCATTTGAGGACTAGGTCCCCTTGTTTGAATTACATTGATATGTCTCTCTTGTCCAAGGATTTTTTGAATTGAGCTTGATGTGACTCCAATATCTTCATTTCAAGGTACCTAGTTTATTCAAGCTCCATGAGCTCTTTCATATTTACACTCATAGGATCACTCTCCATCAACTCAAGCTGATGGGCTATTTCCAATGTAGGAAGTTCAATATGAATAGGCAATTTAGCTTCCCTTCCATATACAAGGACATATGAATAATTTCCAATGGTAACTTTGGGAGTCACTCTGTTAGCCCATAAGGCTATCCTTAGCTTTGTATACCACACTCTTTGATTCTCTTCCATGGACCTCTTGATAATTCTTATCAAGTTCTTATTGGTGGACTTTGCTAGTCCATTACCTTAGGGTTAATAGTTGGAGGATGTGCTGAGGTAGATGTCTATCTTAAGTGCCCATTCACCTATCTTCATTCCCATAAATTTTAAGACATTATCTAAAATTATAGTAGTTAGGACCCCAAATCAAGTCACTTCATTGGAATTTTTCAAGGCAATTGCTTCTTCCCACCTAGTGAAATAGTTAGTTTTAGTGAGCACCCATTTATTACCTACACTTGAAGGTGTATTGATAATCCCTATGAATTCTAAGCCCCATTGAATTAAGGGTTACTCCACCTAGATTGGGTTGAGTGGAAGAGCTTCTAATCTCTATTTTACTACAAATAGAGCACACTTTTGGCATTTCCTAACCCATGCATATGAATATTTGAAAAGGATAGTCCATTAATAACTAGCTCTCATTACTTTTGTTTATTTTGTTTTTGGATCAAAATCACCTACTACAAGTCAATCATGAAATTTCTCCAAGATATTTGTCACTTGATTGTCATTAATACACCTAAGTAGTACTCCATTGAAGTCCCTTCTGAAAATAACACTATCAGCCAATGTATAAGGTATGAATTGAAGTCCTAAATAACTTATTTTTTCTCTATCCAAACCTTGAATGCATTATTATATCATTAAAAAGTGTGTCGTGTCTTGGAGCCAACTATTTTGAGGTGGAGGTGCATCTACCTGTGAGTTGTCTTATGTCACAAAAATAACTTGTTTGCCTTATTGAAGGTCATCTACCATATGATCACACAAGCCTTTGACTCTTACGAACTTGGTGACATTGACCTCCACATCATACTTCATAACTTTGGTGATCCATCCATCTCTTTTGTCATTCAAATCTTTGTTGAGGAGAAAGTCCCTCAATCCAGTATGAGACACCATAAAAATGGATCCTCCTATTGGAGAGCATTGGTCTAAATTTTTTAAGAATTATAAAAGATGTAAGAAATTGCTTTTCTATGAAAGTATACCTTACCTCATACCCCTATATACCTTGACAAAAAAAGGTAATTGGTTGTTCAAGTCCTTCATCATTCTTATGAATTAACATAGATGATATATTTTCAATATTGAAAAAGGTGTACAATTTTAAATCCTTTGATAAATTAGGATTTATGAGTGAGGGTACTTGGGTAATTCCTTCTTTAATTTCCTCAAAAGTTTTTTCACCTTCATTTAACCAAACAAACACTTGGATATTCTTTATCATGGTGGTGATGGGTTTGACTAGGTTTGTAAAAGTAGGTATAAACCTTCTCACAAAGTTTATCTTCCCAAGGAAGCTCTAGATTCCTTTCTTGTGCTTGGCTAGAGATAATTCTAAGATATCACCTATTCTATTAGGGTCAATGGATAATCCTTCATTTAAGATAATGTGACCTAAAATTTTGCCTTCATGAATGGTAAACACACATTTCTTGGGATTTAACTAGATCCCATACTCTCTACATCTTTCAAAGATCAACCTTAGATGATGTAAGTGTTCAATGGATTTCTTGGAGAAAAATGAGATGTCATCCAAGTAGACTAATACCATATGATTAAACAACCCTTGGAAATTTATGTCCATGGATATTTGGAAAGTTGATCTAGTATTTGATAATCTAAAAGCCATCTTTTTGTAAGTATATGTTCCCCACTTTGTGGTGAAGGTATTCTTGTAATGATATTATTCTCTTACCAACACCTAGTTGTATCTTGAATACCCATCCAAAAGGGAGAAGTGTTATAAACTAGCAACTATCTAGAGTTTCTACATGGATGGTAGGGGTAGTGATATTTCAAAGAGACTTTATTCAAATCCCTAAAGTCAACACATAATCTAATCTCCCCACTCTTCTTCCTCACATGTACCAAATTGGCTACCCATGAGGAGTGCTTGATGGGAAATAAGATCTTGGATTCAATTAGCTTGGTCAATTATTTCCTCATAGGCTCCTTTATTTTAGGGTTTATAGACATTTTCTATTGCTTGACAAGTTTGGCATTAGATTCTAGTTATATAGTATGTTTGACTAGCTTGGGGTTAAAGCCTCTTAGGTCACTATATTACCAAGAAAATATGTCTACATATTATTTAAAAAGTTGTATGAAAGCATACCTTTCATCTTTAGTTCTTACCTTCCCAAGCTTGAAGAGCTTGTCCTTGAAGATAAGGACTCTTTCATAATTTTCTTCACTTGTTGACATCACTGCCTTATCTTTTCTGATATGTTATCCTTCATGAAAAAGACCTTTAAGGGTGACTAGCCATTTAGGAAGCTTATTAGATCTTAATTGAACTATTTACTCCTCATATTGATGTTAAACCTTTTCTAGTTTTTTGAGGATAAATCTACTTCCTATTATAATAAATAAGCAATTTGTTTATCATTATTAAAGACTTGCCAATGAAATTCATTGTCTAGTACTAATGGTATTACTACCACTTTGACATGTGATTATTATTTGGTATTTTTAAACTCATTTAGGATATAAAATTTAGCTCCCATAATTGCCAACCTATCATAATGTTCATTCTACTTCCTTAGCACCACTTGGAGTTAAAGGCCTTAAAATCCTCAATCGGGTACCACATTCTATGTTTTTAGGACTTCATCAAGGGATTCTTGGTGATATTATGCCCTCTAACTTGATGCACTATCAGTTTACTATCTCCATAAACTTGAAATTGCTTGATCCCTATCTTACTAGCCCATTAAAGGTTGTGGATAAGGCCCTAATACTTTGTTACATTACAAGAGCAACTGAATTAGAATATATAAGAAGATAAATACCTCTCATTGGAAGTGGATACTAGCATTGCACTTTCACCCACTCTATGTTTTCTCCTTGAGCCATCAAATAACAATTTTCATAAGCCACTGGGATCCTCTTAAAGTCTAATGATGGATGTTATGGACTGATTCTCTTCATGTAAATAGTATACACCCATGTTCATCTCTTAAACACCCTCTAAGGGATCAACTGAATGATTGTCATTCCATAGTTCATCCAAGAAAATGTCTAGTATCTCCTAAATATGAGTGTTTAATTTTCATCCCATCACATTTTCATCCTCATCAAGAATGGTGTAATTGAGGTTTATTCTATCTATTCCATAAGGTTTTATGTGGAAGTGTGTAATGGGATCAACCTTGATGGAAACTTAGGTCCCATATCTTATTATAAATGACATGTATGACCAATTTGATACAAGATAACCTCAAATATTTATAATGAATTCCTTGGATAGGCATAAGGAAA
The DNA here is from genome assembly GCA_037957365.1 of Torreya grandis. Lineage (NCBI taxonomy): Eukaryota > Viridiplantae > Streptophyta > Pinopsida > Cupressales > Taxaceae > Torreya > Torreya grandis. The sequence goes on along the minus strand of JARHVA010006490.1, from coordinate 451,165 downwards.
AATTAGGAGATACATCTAGGATCAATACATCTTGAACCACTAAGACACCAAGAAAACCATGTAGGGTCAAGTTGAGATCTCTGATTGTGCTAAATGTCTTGGTAAAAGATCCATCAAGTTGTAACACTCCTTAAGATTGAGGCTTAGACTTTAGACCAAGATGATTTATTATGGACTTTAACATTACTGAGGTACTAATCCCACTGTATACTAAGAAATTGTGCACTAAATAGTCACTAATTATTATTGGAATGTATAAGGGAAGAGGTTTGACCACCTTACCTAATTGACCTTATTTTGGTCATTTAGTTGTATTTTTAAGGAACACATTCTCTTTGACTAGTTCCTTCTCAAGAATCTTTATCCTTGACAACCCTTCTTGGAGGATGTATACCTAACTAGGCATGGAGATCATATCCCATATTGTCACACTCACATTGGAATTTTTCATTTGTTCCATAATGTTGATGGGTAAACCACCAACTATTGGTTGTGATTTAGGAGCCACAATTTCACTTTTAATTTTTGAGCTTTGGGGAACAAAGGTATTCTCCTAATTTTGATTCCTTCGAGAAATTAAAACCTTTAGAACAAAATTAGGTCTACTTAGATTTTATATTGAAGGAGTAATGGTAGGAGGATCTTTGATTATTTATTTATTACCATCCATGTTCCTTATTTTGAACCTTATATTTATTACCACTGGGATGTAGGACTTATTACAATTAGCCTATTGATTGAATGCATAACACTCTTCTTGATCATAATTCACCATTTCAGCACCTAATTGGCTTGGTCCTTGATCAGGCTCTTGACTTTATTGAGGCTCTTATAGTGTTGTCATCATGGGACCCTTTGTTTTTTGAGCCATAAGAGCTTAATTATACCCATAATTGGTAGCCTTCTATCATTGATCATTAAAATCTTGAGTGAAATTAGTGTTTGGGCCAATGGATTGCCCAAATTACTAATTCCAAGGCATGGTTCCCTTAGCTTCTTGAGAAAAATTATTTTGAATAAGGACCAATGTATTGGAAGTGCTTTTAGCATTTGGATTATAATTGATCTACCTATTATAATTAGTCTACCCTTGGCCTTGGAAATTTCCTTTATAGTGTTGCCTATTATATTGATAATATTGTTTATTATGTTGATATGAGGCTTGATGATGCCTATTGAAATATTTATTCCTCTTAACATTCATTATCTCTTTTCTCAAGGATTGAAACATACTCTTAAGTTCTTATGTTCTTGGGAATCACTAGACCCACTAGTGGAGACCTTTTATTACTTGGGTGAGGGTATAGTGTCAATTATAGGCCTAGGGGGAATGACATCAAGGGGAGGAATAGACACAAGGGATGTTCTAATCTCAGGCAATAAAGGCATTGGTGGTCTAAGACTAAGCTTATTAGTCTACATTAGATAATTTTATGCTGTAATTACCACCTCATATGCATTTGGCAATGTGTTTCCTCCCATGGACTAGATCATTTTTACAATGTCACTATAAAGGGATTTCAAATAGTATAGGAGGGTAAAGTTAGGGGTAGGCCTACTAGAGACTAGGATTTTATCTAAAGTTTTTTGAAACCTTGTATTGAATTCTTGCATGACTTCAAGAGGGGCTCTTATTATTTTAGTTAACTACTTTACAAGTCATAAATGGTCACTTTTATTCTAAAATATTTTACACAAATCCTATCCTAATTGGTCCCCTATGGTAATAAAATTATCAGCAAGGATCCTATACCAGTCTAAGGAATTACCTTTGAAAGAGATAGCTAGTCACATAATTACTACATTTCCTCATTATTATCATAAATGTTTCAAAAGTTGGCTATATCCATGAGGTGTTCAAAAGGGGTTGTAGCTTGGTCTATAGTAAAATAAGGGACACTTTTAAGATCTACTACTATGATAGGGACATATTGAGGGAGGCCCAGAAGACTTTGGTCATTAAAAGACATAAAATATCTAGGGACTGCCAAGGCTATGAAAGGGTTTAACAAAGGTCTTCTAGTAGGGCTAGGCCTTGAAATTGACCTAAGAGCAAAGTTGCCTTTTTATGGATGTGTATTAGTAAACCTTAACCTTTTGCATTGATTTAAATGTAGTTAAACAAATTTAAAGGAAATAACTTTATAATTTGATCTTTTAGTCACCTTTAGCATGAGATGTAGTCATTACTCTTCTAGAAAAATGTTGAATATTATTTTGGACCCACCAGATGTTGTTGCTTAGAAGCTATAATTTCTAAAAATTGATCAAACTAGATTCAATATTTGACCAATATTATATGAAATTAGGTCCTACTGGGTGTGTCAAAAACTATTATAGCACATAGTTACATGCTTGCAAGAGATTTTTTCAATCTCTCTCACTCCTAGCTATAAAATGGGAACACCTCTAGGCTGTGGGTATCCTGTGATGGAGGTGAACCTTTGGGTTATAGGCTAGATCCATAGGTGTATCAATTAGACTCTTAATAAACTACTCTAAAATATTGATTGCCAAAGAAAAGGGTAAAAAGAGGGGAAAGGGGTCCTAAGAATGATATTAAGGTAATTCACCAAATCAAATGAAAACTCACACAAGAATGAAACATACACTAAAGAAGGATAAGACAACACTAGTTCACATAATCTCAAAACCTAGCTAATTATATAAGTATTTCATAAATTAGGTTCAAGAAGTAATGAATGAAGCAAGGAGGAAATCTAAGACTCACACCAAACATACATAAATGGCATAAATAACATAGATGTAGACCTAAAATCAACTATAAAACATGCTAAAATAATAAAAGTAAGGGCAATAGGCATGGAAGATTCTCCTTCATAATGCCATCATGCACAAGATTAATAAACATAGTTCAAAATTAAGAGGTGGGTAAATAGAGTTTTTATTATATTGAAGAGGTATTTCATACAAGTTTTGATAGAGTCTAGCCTTATCAAATGAGAGTCTCCTTTCTCTTTAGGAATTGAGAGAATCTTACAATCAAATTTGAGAGAGTGTCCTTCCAAAATCTGAGAGAGAGCATCCAAAAATGTGAAAGAATGGGAGATATAGGGAAAATGGGAGGGAGAGAGTGAGAGAACATTAAAAAAGAATAATAAATAAGCTACTACCTTTTGGAGTGAATGATCCATTATCCTTTTGATCCAATCAGGACTAATCCATCATCAAACAACTAACCTTAATTCACTCCAACATCTTAAAGTTCTTCTCATTGGTTGATAAATGCACTAGAAGAAAAGGGCCTATTTTTTAGATGATGAGTCATGATATTTGTTATGAGGGAAGATCCTCAAATATTATGAACAACATTAAATGCTCCACTGTGATATTCTAATCCATATATCTCTTTACTGTGATCTTCCACACCATTTCCACTTGCTTCATTTTGAAGGTAAGGTTTGTATATCCATGTACTTGACATAGCCATGCCCAATTATACTCTTATCATTTATTTATCATATTTAAGACCATATTAAAATATGATACACCTCTCCATAACCATTCATATCTTCCACTAGTTAATATCTGATCATAGGTTTACTATATGTTGAAAACTAATCTCCTTTATTGGTTTTCTTATAGTTATATATTGATGTAAATAATATAGGTCAAATAGCTTTATTTTTGATATCTATATTAGGTCTAAATAAACCTATCATAAATATGGATCCTATAGAAGCCAAAAACTCATTCATCCATGGATCTTTCTTTAAAAATCAAAGATCATAGTTGTGAAGTAATACTGCAACCCAAAAGGATGGACCCTTTATTCTCCAAATCTTTGAACCAAAGGTTCATGGTATAAAAACCTTATTTTTGAAAACCCTTGACTATATAATTATGTATGCTTGTGAAATTTTTTAAAGATATAATGGAGAAGGGATGATATTTTTAGGATTTGCCTTTGTTTTAATCTAGGTTGTAATTATTCTCTACTAAAATCTTTGGTCTTTCAACATTTAATATTAACCATTGATATGCTTCCTAGCATTTGAATGAGCACCATTGATCTTCATGGACTCACTATCTTTAAACTTTAGTACTAAAAATAGATCTTGATCTAATCTAGATGAGAACCATTATTTATTGACTATCATGTATCATTGATCTACCCTTATACAAATGAACATGAGATGTAGATCTTCTGCCAATTGAATGCAGTTAAGACATTTGGTATCTTCTCATTTGTCTTTGAGATCCACTAACTTATTGACTCATCACTCACCATTGATTTGGAATCTATGATAAAATTCATGTCATTGATTTTCTTAGACCCACTAACATTTTTAAGATGTCATACACCATTAGATCTTTGTTCAAGCACTTGAGATCTTCAAAATCATCATCGACACATTTATACTAACATTTTGAATCATTACTCACCATTGATCTTAAATATATGATCAAATCCATGTCATTTATTTTTTGGACCCATTAACATCTATCAAATTACATATACTATTAGATCTCTATTCAAGTTCCCAATATATTAACACTTATCATTGGTGTGTTCATGCTAACTTTTTAACTCATTACTCACCATTGATCTAGAATCTTTGATCGAATGCATGTCATTGATTTACATATCCCCATGACATATTATATTCCCACACACCATTATATTTTATCTGATCAAATGCCAACCATTGATCTTGATCATTTGAATTTGAATATCTAGTTCACAAATCTTAAACTTGATGTCCCCACACTCATTTCATTCTATAGTATTAACTTTGAAGCTTTATATCTTGAGATAAAAAGCTCATGAAGATAAAATTTTTGCATATAATATTAAAGGCATGAATAAATTCATGTCTATGTATTTATTTTGTCTTCATAGGATTTATAAGCATATTTATAAAATACATAGATGAGCTAACTAGTCCATTTCTTCATGACATCCCGATGATAGTCTAGGTCTTCAAAGCTTGTACCTAAACTTTCAAGGATAAAAATGAATCTTAGAGACCTATGAAACCTAATTTATTTCCATGAAGGTTATGATCACCATGGTAACCTAATTATCTTTACACTTAGTAATCTTTTACCTATTTCCAAGCCTACTTTACAAATATCCACAAATTGCACTTTAAGCTTGCTTAAACTATTTTAAAAGATTTGTAATCAATATGAGATATTATTATCTTACTTTAGGTCACCCACTCAATCAATAACCATATTTATCTTGATGATCCATCCAAGAACTTCCAACAATTAATACACCTATGCAAATTTCTATATGTAGGCCAAAATTGACTAATAAGTAGATGAGTCCATGGATGAAACCACTCTTTTATAGGACAACATAGAAAAAACATGGAAAATAATGGTAAAAGAGTTTGAGGGGAATAAATAGTGAGAAATAAGGCAAATTATCCACCATATACATGTGAAGACCAACATATCAATTTAACAATTTTTTTACATAAAATATATTTACATGAATCAAATATTGGGATTTATCATATACACACTTAAATTTTTAGACTTATGCCTAAACAACCTCAACTCATGAAAATAGAAAAAATAAATAGAAAATAGTATATTTTAGAAAAAAATTTAGGCTCATAATATCCTTTTCAATCCACCATGAGCCAACCTTTGTTACATTGATTGTCTAATTATCTATAGACCATTAATTCTCTAGAGTTTAATCAATTCAACCCATTATTGGGATAGTTACAAGCATTCAATTATGACAAGTGGAAAGTGGTTAATATATTGATAGAATCAAAGTAGTTCATTTTGTTACAACAAACACCATGATCATTCAAGACGGTGATTTTATTTTCTACGTCCCTATTCACATACCTCTAGATATAATAATTAAGGCATTTTTAACTTTTCATGTCCTTGTGAATGATTTTAACGTGTCAAACATACCTTGATTAATACCCCTAGTCAGTTCCAAATTGAACTATATAGTAAACACCATGCACATTAAATTATGTTCTTGGCAGATGGCGCAATCCATTTCTTGGACTTGATGACCTAGATAACCACTAAATTTGGACTCATAGGATTATGTACTCATCGATTTCCACATGGACATGCCCTTTATTATATTTGATTTTTCTTATTTATTTATATATGAACTAATTGAATATGATCATTCCAAATGGCATGATCATGGAGCTCCTGATTATTCTAAGCATTTGCTCCCCACTAATTCCCTAAGCCCTTGGGATGGCATTGCATGGTGTCTTCTCAAGACTTTAGACTTTAGGGACTTTATTATTGGGTGTATTGGTAATCTAATATCATGATCCATTGATATGGGATATTTATAGTTATTATCATTCAAATATTTATTTATTATCCCCAAGTCATCAACCTTTGAGATGTTTCCATGTGGTGACATCACATGACTTTAGGGTTTATATGTATCTTTTCTTTCCTCCATGAAATATTAGTTATTTAAAACAATTGATATATGAGATTGAATGGTTGGTGGGACTTTGGATATATTCATTTATTTTGTCCTCATAGGGGTATAATACTTATGGTCATGTTACATGGCATGATCTTGAGGAATCCGGGTCTTCATGAGTTAGATTTTATTTGAGTTCACTCCTGATTATCTAACCTCCATGATCATGACACATGGAATAATTTTGTATTCTAAGGCATCCAAACAATTAGTCACTTTTTGAAATATATTTACATGGGTAACATCCCTAGATGGTTGACATGTGGAGGCTCTATGTTGAATCATTCAAACCTACACATTTATAAATAAAATGACTAAGTAAAATAATAAATCATTAGTTACAAAAAAAACAAGAATTAAATGCTCCAAAACTAAAATGGGAATGAAAAAAAATTATAGAATAGAATAAATCATTCACATATATTATATAATTTCAATTTAAATAAGACACTTTTCATCCAAACATTCAATAGATTAAGGTAAAGACCATGCACTTGACCTAGAAGCTAAAGTCAATAAAAGCCCCATTATTCATTTTTAATCAAATTTAAGATAGTAATTAATACCACATGGAAAGATCCCATTATTTTAAAGGTCAGAGTGTCAAGGGAAAAATCAAATAAAGTTTAAGTCTTGAAGATCCCAAGTCCTTGAGATTGTTCCATATGGAAAATAATGGGAACTTAGACACCGTTGGGAAGTTAAAATTAGTATATAGCCCTGAAGGCCCATTGAATATTTGATATTATACATTGATAGTTAGTGGTGGGTTGATGGATTATAAAAACAATATGGATCCTTAAAGCATAAATTCTTAAGATGCTACCATGTGGAGACATCTCAAGAGACAAAAATTCAAGAGACATAACAAACATAGTGAATAGCTTAAAGACTACTGACTATTGACCCATAAAATAATCTATTATGCAAGTTAATCATTGATAGACCCAAAATTAGTGGCCCCCAAACTTGTATGACTAAGATGATGACACATGGAACCATCCTTGAATCTCAAGGACTTGATGGAGAAAACACACCATAGAGGAGACTGGGAGGCTCCACGATCATTTTATGTGGAATGATCATGTTCTATAAAAGATAAGAACACAAATGAGAATAATTTATCCTTAAAATAATATCATTATACTAAGTGGCACAATCACATTAAATTTTAACTCACAGGGGTGTGAAAAAGTAATAGTATAAATAAATGAATCTTGTAGAAAATAAAGAAGAGTGAGGACATTTAAGGGAGGGGTGAATGAAGGATGTGTGTATAATATGTTTATTATCGAAGCCTAAAGTCAAACTTAATGGATAAATCAACATGCCACATCATCAAAAGTATCTCAAAGTATAAAAGACATAAATTTTTCCTTAAATAGGTGTGGCCTCTAACTAAAAAGTATGGCTTGGTTGGTAAATCCAAAGAATCTCAACCACAATCCCTCCCCATTACAAATTATCATTGAATTCTATAAATGACCCATTACTAGGATGATTTGAATCTTCAATTTGCATTGTCTATAGAGGATTAGGTAGTTAGTATAATAAAGGTTGTCTCTTTTTAGTTTTAATGATATAGTAGTGGAATAGACTGTTAGGTTCTCTAGTTTTAGCTAGCTAGATATTTTCATGCTTTTTTAGAATAGTTGTTTCCTTATTACTATGTAAATTAAGATTATAATGAATGAATACTATAAGTCTCAACATTACGTAATAAAAATGTAATATCCTAATAATTTGACTATTATAGAGTTGAGGGTCCATACCCTATGCACGTATATGGTGGTTATGCTCTTCTTTGATCTTAGTAGTTTGTCCTTACACCCTTGCACCATATTTTAGTTAGAGTTATTCTAGGTTTGACTTAACTAATGATTAGTTAACTGGTATTTTGTTAATAAAATAAATTAAATTCATATTCATTGTATTGGAACCCTTTTATTTCATTTCCCCTTATATTTTGTACTTTTTTTCATGGGTTTACTAGTTTAGATCTTGGGTATTAACAAATGCAACTTTTCTTAATGGTTATCCTAATTTTTCAATCTCTATTTATTGGTGTTATTGAAATTTTATATCTATGTGTTCAATAAACATGTTTGAATAATTTTTAGTTCATGATTAATATATATGTTGGTTCCTTAGGCATTAGTTATTAGTTTAATGAATATGATTAGTTTGAAATACTATAAACATACACCTTAT